>CM051026.1:95633212-95693212 GCA_027627225.1 Congeria kusceri
TATCGAGTTTTTATGCTACTAATAATACTAATAATTAATACTAATACTTATACTAATACTAATACTATTACTAAGAGTGATAATAATGCTAATAATGATAATAATAATCATCATCATAATCGTAATCATAATAGTTAGAGATGCAACGAATCCATATTTTATAATCGTAATCATTATAGTTAGAGATGCAACGAATCCATATTTCGTAATCGTAATCATTATAGTTAGAGATGCAACGAATCCATATTTCGTAATCGTAATCATTATAGTTAGAGATGCAACGAATCCATATTTCGTAATCGTAATCATTATAGTTAGAGATGCAACGAATCCATATTTCGTAATCGTAATCATAATAGTTAGAGATGCAACGAATCCATATTTCGTAATCGTAATCATTATAGTTAGAGATGCAACGAATCCATATTTCGTAATCGTAATCATAATATTTAGAGATGCAACGAATCCATATTTCGTAATCGTAATCATTATAGTTAGAGATGCAACGAATCCATATTTCGTAATCGTAATCATAATAGTTAGAGATGCAACGAATCCATATTTTGTTATCGTGATCATAATAGTTAGAGATGCAACGAATCCATATTTCGTAATCGTAATCATAATAGTTAGTGATGCAACGAATCCATATTTTATATTCTGATCCGTATCCAAACAAGATTGGAAATGTTCGAATCTTCGGATCGGATCTTGCAAGTGATTATATACAAATATAATATATGATTAAATATTGGAAAACACATATAATATATGATTAAATATAGGAAATGCGAGTCCATTTTAAAACTTCTAGTTATATAATATACAACTAACTGTTTATTATTTTTATTATAGCTAACATAACTTGCAGACGACATTAATTGAGACATTTCGTCCCTTTGAGAGTGAAGCGAAACCTGATTAAGTTCAAATTACACTTGAATGTTTACAAAATAAATTAACAATACATAAAAAATAAGCTAATTTAAGTGCAGTTGTAATTAATCTACAGTTCAGTTAGTGTACAAAACTATGTGTAAATACATATTGGGTTTTATGACTTTTTGGGTGGTATATTGTACACTCTGCCTTATAAGTGCTCATAATTGAATTTGACAAATGTAACGTTAACACATTTTGACATGGTAAGTTTATTGATAATCATTATTATGCATTGTAAATGATTTTACTAGCATACTCGGCTTTATTTACTTAAATGTATTACTTCATGAGTTTTAGTGAGCAAAATTCTTGGTACGAAAACCACGTTACTAAGTGCAGCTACCATATGTTTGCGCCAGCAGTTTTGGTAACAGATTTGTATTGCAATTCATAACCGTCAGAATTTCCAAATATAATACAATCCTGTCATTGTATATTATGATCAAAAAACTGTATACATGATAATTTTTCTCCCAGATATGAAAATCCTAAAAAAGGTCAAAGTAAGGTGACAAATTGTCTATATACCCATACTGGCACATATACACGTCCACTAGTAATTGTATTTCACGTAACATCTAACGATCGCTTTTCCAACAGTGTTCACGAAATTATGTTATGCATAGGTTTGTATTCGTGCTTATGAGTGTAAAGAAGTACAACCTTTACGGCAAGAATTAGAAAATTAATAGGGATAATTGTACTGCAACTGCTTGTTACTTAAAATTGCATTGGATCCGGAACCGATCCAAGCCGCTGACGGAACCGCAAATCTTAAAATGTATTCGATCTGATCAAATATTTTGAATACACGTTGCATAACTAATAATAATCATAATAGTAATAATAATAACAAGCAGACTGTGCGTGCTTAGCAACATGGAACAAGTAAACGTATCGACCTAATGTATGGAGAATAAAATGTAAAGTAATGATCAATATTAATGATGTTAAAATACGGTTTAGAAAAAGATAACTACCTTCAATGTCTTGTGGGTTAAACGCATACCCGCAGACATTGTATGTTAGTCCTCTTGGACCAATACAACTGTGGACACACAAGAAAGTATCAGAAGTAAGGTAGGTTCTGAATAATATATAGGTAACTGAAAAACACACACACATTCGTAATGTAATCAATTAACTTTTCATTTATTTTACATTTTGCAGAAAGCCTTCTGTTAGACGGGTCTTTAATCGATAGCGCGACTATTTTATTATTTGACTACTGCATAGGTTAGATCTCCCCGTAAATTTAAAGATTACTTCAGCGGTCATGCTAAATTTTCCAACGAAAGAGGCTGACACAAAAGCTTGTTCATTGTACTTAAAATACGTTATTCCAGTTGTTGTTTTGTTTACGGACATAAACAGAGTAGTTTCCGTTAAAATCGGCGGGGGCGGTTAACTCAGATCTGTCGTAACGTCAATTGTGTTAAATGAAAATAATTAATGTATGAAACACTTTATAAGTAATCCAGTTCAGAACACCCTTTCACGGCAAATACGAGTATTTTTTTATTTTACATTTTAATATACATCTACGAAAACCATATTGAATTACTAGCGAAAACACATGTGCGTATGAATATGATTATCGTGACTATGTTTATCACTGTTTACATCATTATGTATTATGATAGCTCGCCAACATTAACCTGACACTGATATTTATGCATGGATATTTTAAGGAGTGTTGCGGAAGTGTTTTATAACGAGAATATTTTAAAACTATCACTGCTTAATTTGCTATTATGCGGATAATCGGATGTTTAACTGCTTTTTTTGTCTGTGGTTATTTATTTCGAAAGAAAGATTGATTCATGTCAAAACATGTTCTGTAAGGTTTTATTATCATCTGCTCGGCTGAAATCATGACATGAATATAGAAAAAAACAGACATAACCGTTTAATATCGAACTTTAACAAGATCACATTATTTCGGACACATTATTTCGGATGGGCAGGAAATTGTGATATTGTTTTTAACCTGCCTGTTTTTTTATCCAAAATTTTGCATTTGGGTCTGTTAAATAGCTGTTTTTTTTTTTAAAGGACCTTTAGGGTGGTGATCATTTTTCAAAAGTGTTATTCCAAAACTATTGCCGTGACCTATATGTGTTATTATTGTTTTATGATGAGAAAAATATAAATATATTCAAGTAGTTTGGCATAATTATATGGTGTAGAAATTTATATAATCCCAAATATGTGGTTGATATAGTAAGAATTTCTTTGGTTTTATCAATAACTCTTAATATATAAAAATAAAATATCATAGCATTTACCTTCTGTACTGCATTTCTTTGGTAATAATTGCTTTCATTAAAAATTAATTGCTATATATAAGCTTACAGCGCACCCTAATTTTGCCATTTTTATCTTTTATCGCATAAGTGCATGATATATAATTGCAAATAAATCAAACAAGACCGGTGACCATATGTTTCTATTTCATTTTTCACATAGTATTTGTATGTAGTCCTTGTAGACAAATTATCAAAATGATTTGTTATTGAGATAAAAAAGGCAAAACTGTAACAACACTCCGTAAAATACCGTTACAATGAATAATTCGTTTCCGTACTGTAGTCGAATAAAATATATAAAAGAAAATCCCACTTAAGTTCTGTTATGGTATCATTAAACTCGTGAACCACGTGTACGAACAAAGTCGAGTATGAATATAGGAAACACTTCAAGCGCGTCATTTATGCTAATAGATTACACGAGTATCAGGTTAATGTTTGCGAGCTATACCACGTATGCACACGCTATTATTAAAACATGTGAATTTGGAAGAACTGGACGCACTTCAACTTTAAATACGTATCATACATATATTAAAATCTAGCAGTGGGTGTTAACTTCTTGACTTAAAAGCTGAACATTATTCAACGACAACGGGTATCCAAGTGCATGTATTAAAACTAAACTAAGGTAAGAAACCTGGATTCTGCGTTGCCTATGAATATACTGTACAGCATAGTAGACTATTGTACTATACACACGTTACCATGATAATGTCAAGAGTCAACGATTTTGCGGTTTAAATTGCTTAACTCATCCACGGCACATTTTATCTTAATCTTACATGGCGCAGGAATGTTTATTTCCAGCACCGATTACTACCCATTAAAGAAAAAATAGGACAGAAATTAGACTAAAAACATCGAAATTGAAAATCCCTTAAAACTAGTTCGCAAGCGCTCATGAATATATTAATTGTCTCCCTTTCCGGTGATGACATATAGTCCAAGAGCCAAGGGCCATTTATTTAAAATTTGCGCCCAAGCTAAAATTGGTTTTAAATGAAAGGTATACATATACTGAATTTTAAAAAAAACATTTTCTTAACAAAAATCCTCTTTTACAATGGCCGGCAATCCAAGATGGCCGCCAAAATATTTCATTCTACCCCATGTTCGCTAAAACCCTATTATTTAACTGTTATTGTGTCATTTTTCAATATCTTTTTAACCAAACTAACTGAAGTGATGTTATATTTGATGTTTGTAACATTCAATATGTTTCGTCAACACTGTTGAAAAAATATATACGAAAAAATGGGAAAAAAAGCACCTCAATTTGGGTGTTTTTTTTTCAAAGATCTGCCTTTCAGTTGTTGCACACTCTTAAACAAATGAGTTAAATGTAATAAATATCATTTTAAACAATCACCAAATATATTTTTTTATAAACGTAAACTAAATTTTCTCAACAGGATGCTCTCAAAGCAATAGTATACTGTTGCTAAAAGTGGGTGGGGTAAATTGTCCCCTGAATTTTAAAAACGACTTTGTTTTGATTCTTGGATGAAATGTTATAAAATGTGATTAATATAATTTTAATATCATTTGTTTCAAATCAAACTAACAAAATTAATGTTATAATAAATATTTGTAATATTCGAAGCGTTTCTTTAGCTACTGCTGGTGTGTGTTTTTTACAAAGAAAATGAGAAAAAAATCTAAATGTGGTTTTTAATTGTTGAAAAAAAATAAATAAAGATTATTAATGTAATACATATCATTTTAAACAATGACCATGTCTATGTTTTATACATTTAAGCTAGATTTGTTCAACAGGATACTCATAAATTATAGTTTTGCTAAAAGTGGGTGGGGTAAATTGACCTCATAATTTAAAAAACGACCTTATTTTCATTCTTAGTTGAGTTGTTATCAACTGTGTTAAAACAATTTAAACATAATTAGTTTTTAATCAAACAAATACAAGTAATGTTATATTTTGTATTTGTAACGTGTAATGTGTTTTAAAGGGACTATGTCATCGAAAAGTGCCTCAAAGAGGCAATTTCTTTTAAGTAAATCCGACTTAAAAACATGTTTTATTTCCGGCATATAATAGCGGTTTAAACATGGGATATATAGTGGGGAAAGACCGTGCGCATTCTGAGATAAAACTCAACTTGAGTCGTGTTTGTTTGGCCATTTTTCTGTTTATATTTTGACGTCAAAATTGTGAGTATTTTGTATAACCATAGTGTACACACGACTCTTTACCAAGCATGATAGCGCAGTTGGTAAAACACATTTTTCAGACTTGTTTTGCTATTTTATTTTTATTAAAAAACTCGTTGTTTGTTTGGTTGGGATTTTTCGCCGTTTTTAACAGTATTTCAGTCTTATCACGGCGGTCAGCTAACCTACTCATGGGCAAGCTTCGCAGATCTAAGCGATTTACCAGTAAAAATGCACATACCCATGCCAGATGGTAAAACAAATTTTTCAGACTTGTTTTGCTATTTTATTTTTATTAAAAAACTCGTTGTTTGTTTGGTTGGGGTTTTTCGCCGTTTTTAACAGTATTTCAGTCTTATCACGGCGGTCAGCTAACCTACTCATGGGCAAGCTTCGCAGATCTAAGCGGTTTACCAGTAAAAATGCACATACCCATGCCAGTAACTGTCAACTGCCCTACTTTAATCAGTGGTAGGGGGGAGGATGGCCGTATAAATAATTTCATGACCAATCCCCACACAAGTTATGTGGCCGGACAACTCATTGTGTATTTTGTTATTATTTATTTATTTATAACATATTTCTTAGTATAGCGCATTTCATATAATATCAATAATAGTGAAATAGGACGACATTTTTTCGGTGACATAGTCCCTTTAACACCTGTTGATAAACCTGTATGAAAATTGAGGAAAAAGCACACACTTTTTATGTTGCAAACTTTTGAAACAGATTATAAATATAATGTAATATTTTTAGACCGTAAATGCATCTACGTTTTTAATACATACCAATTAAATTAAGTTTGTTTGACATGTTTGCCAGGTTGCTAAATTACCCTACTCAAGATACATGTGGGTTGGCTGAATTAATTGACCCATGACATTACAAATAACGTGTTTTTTTTAACAATCTACTTTTATAACTGTTTTATTCAATAGTATATAGATATATTCAACTTATTAGTTTACCACAATTCAAAGTGATTTTTAATGAGAGTATTTATTTTTGCAACGTTTATTAAACAATCATTTGGTTATGTCTTGTGCCCTGTGTTTCGATTCACTCCATGATAAGTTGATCTATTTCACCTCGGCATTTAGAGTACTTCTCCAAGTGGTCACTGGGCGACCCCTACTCCTACGGCTTTGTGGATTCCAATTATCCAGTGATGTTTAGTTGATCTCTCCGAATTGTGTGGCCAATCCACCTGCATTTCCTCTCTTTGATGGTAGCAGTGATTGTCTTTTGCTCGGTTCTTCTCTTCAGCTCCTGGTTTGAAATTATTTCTGGCCATCTGAGTAGTTTTCAAAGACATCGGTTGACGAACACGTGCAGCTTATGGTCTAGTGTCTTTGTGTACTTTAACGTGCCCAATCCATACAACAGTATGGCCTTTACATTCGAATTGTTTCAAATGGTATTGAGAGAGTTCAAGGCGTACTTTGATTTGCAATTCTTAGCTTTACATCTTTATAAGCACCCCCTGTCTTGTTCACAATGCTGCCAAGGTATACAACGCTATCAACAATCTCCAATGATTGGTCCTCCAGATGTATGGGTGTTGTGCGCGTCCCTTTGTTTTCATGGTGTATATATGGAGCCCTGAATCCCAGGCTATTGTGGCGAGAACCTTGGTCTTCTCTTGCTTGTCTTTGTGCATGTGGGACTGGAAAGTTCAGGTCTTCTAGATGTTTTTGGTAAGTGTCCACTGTATTCCTCTTTGCTGACTCGTTGCAGTGCTCATTATCAAATTTATTACAAGCGAGACGATCAGAGGTGAATTCAAACAGCCTTGTCTCACGCCAGTAGTTACTTTAAAGGATCGGGAAAGTTCAGAGTTGTGTACTACGTTACAAGTGGTATTCTCGTAGAGGCTGAGAAGTATGTTGATAATTTTGTCTTGAATACCATAAATATTCAATATCTTCCACATTCTAGCTCGATCAACCATATACAAATATTTCTATGAATTTTAAGTAAAGAGGTGACACCATTCCAGGAACTGCTCAACAATAACCGCGGTGTGATCTTGTCAATACATGACCGTCCGGCCGATAACCAGCCTGTTCATCTCTCATCTGCAAGTTAACTGCTTTGTTATCCTTTCTAGCATAACCCGTTTAAGCAATTTGCTTTTCAGTGACAGCAGCTGGATGCCTCTCCAATTCTGGCAATCCCCAAGATCCTCCTACTGTGGCAGCTTGACGAAAAGTCCCCTATCCCACTCAGATGGTACCTCTTTGGACTCTCATATGTCACTGATAAGCTCAATTAGGATTTCTGCAAACGTTGCTGCACCTGCTTTCAAGGCTTCTGGTGTGATACTATCAAGTCCAGGAGCTTTACTGTTCTTTAGTGTTTGCACTGCTTTAAATAGCTCTTCCCTAGTGATGGGTCATGGGTTGATTACAAGGTCTGCTCTTGCTTCTATGTCTGGAAGATGGTCCAACTGGTGTGCCATTCAGAAACGTTCTGAAGTGTTCGCTCCATCTCTTCAGTTGGTCCTGGGGTTTCGTCAATGTCTCACCTTTTTAGGGATTTTTCTTAGCTTTTACCCGTTCCTGACAGCTTTCTGGAGATGTCGTACAGGGTCCTTATGTCGCTTACGCTTGCAGTTTCTTCTGCTTGCATAGAAATCTAGTCCTCCTGTTTGCTTTTATCAATCATGGCACTTTTCTTTATGTTTTAAGTTTTTATTCTTATACTCTGCTTAGATGTTCTGCTCTATTGCTCTGGTTTTGGCTTGTAGCAGCATGTGTCAAATGTCTCTCTTCTTTTCTACCATGTATATGGTTTCCTCTGACAACCAACACTTGTATGTTCTTTCCAGTACCGAAGAACTTCATCTCAGGTGCTCCTAAATGTTGCATTGGTTCTTTCCCAATCCTCTTCTTTTGTGTCTTTTCTTAAATTGGCAAGGACTTGGGACTTATAAGGTTCTGTAATTGCAGTCTTGACATATCGCCCGTTCCATTAACTTGCAGGTGTTGAAACGTGGCTGCCCTTTATGACTAGTTTTCCTTACTCAGGCGATCTTCATCTAGAGGTTTGCTTTCATCAGTTCATGGTTAGAATCCACATATACCACTCTATAGGCTCTGACATCAGCTAGTGTTCTTCACTAGTGTTTTGATATCGCTGTGTGGTCTATCTGGTTTGCAGTAACCATTTCAGGTGATCCCCATGTATTCTTATGGATGTGAGAAGGTGGTGCCTCCTATGACAATATCATTGTTGGCACAGAAGTTCACATAAAGTTCACTGTTCTCATTCATTGCGCCCAAGCCTTCCATTTCCCATTACAAGTTTTCTTCCAGTGTTGTCGTTGCCCACATAGTCATTTTTTGTCTCATCTAACAATTGCAATATCTCTTCTCGGGGCTCGGTATAGTACTCCTTGGAGTTGCACATAGAAATCATATTTCATCTGTTGTTCCGTGTGGTTTGTAGTGGCATTACATTTTATCAGGAAACCCTTCTGGAATTCAGACCTGTAGTGTGTTGTTACAATCCTTTCACCGATAGGTTCCCATTCCATCAGACACTTGTTTGCCTCTCTGCTAGCATGAACCCCACTCCATGATGGTGTCCCTCTTCCTCTGGTAGACCAGAATACTACTGTATTTCCAGTAGACAATGTAAGCTTTCCTGCAGATGTCATTCTCACCTCAATCTCACATCGATACCTATCCATCTCTCTAGCTACCTCTGCGGTTCTTCCAGTCTCAAGGAGTGTTCTAACATTCCAGTTTCCGATCCGTAAGGCGTTCTTCGGGGAGAATAAAGTTTTGGAGACAAGTCTGCTTCGTGTGCTCTTCCATGTCATGGGTGTAAAATGGCTTGCTAGTTTACATTACTCAATTTATGTTAATACGCACAAAGCGTTTAATCATATGATATTGTAAAGGCAGCAATAGTTCGATGAGACATGTTTTGATAATTTGTTTCCGAATTGTGTTTCAAATGTGATTTAATTGTCAAAGCACACTACCAACGGTCAATATTTACATACCGGTGATATATAATTGTTTGTATGTCAAATGTAATTTAAAATTGATGTCAGTGCAAACAAACAAAACACCCTTCAGTTTTATATTGAACACTTCGAATTATGGTAAACTAATACGAGTAAGTTGAATATATACTACTGAATAAAACAGTTATAAGTGGATTGTTTAAATAACCCCAATATTTGCAATTTCATGGGTCAATTTAGCTAAACCACGTGTATCAGAAGTAAGGTAATTTAGCAAACTGTCGAACAAATGTAGATAAATTGTTATCTTTAAAAACATGGATGTATTTATTGTTAAACTATTTTATAACATTAATCATTTGTATAAGAATTTGCAACAAAGCTATATAATTATGTTTAAAATAAATAAATGAATACAATTTCTGCTTTTTCCCTCAGTTTACACACATTTTTAACAACAGTAGTTATACCACATCAAAATTTTAAATAATAAAATATACCATTACCTTCATTTATTTGATTAAAAAACAAATGTATTATTATTTATTTTTTCTTTAAAGTGTTTTACCACAGTTGGTAACAATTCAAAGAATAAGGTCATTGTTTAAGTTCAGGGGTCAATTTACCCCACCCACTTTTACAAAAATAATGGTAATGTATGAGTATCCTGTTGAACAACTCTAACTTAATTGTGTAAATTATAGAAATGGTTATTGTTTAAAATGAAATGTATTACATTAATCATCATTTTGTTAGAATTTGCAACAGGCGAAAGCCACATTAATACTTAAAACAACAAATTAATGCTTTTGTTGTCATTGCCTTTGTAAAAAAAAAAAAACACATACACCAGCAGTAGCTAATAAAACACATCGAATATTACAAATATCAAATATAACATTAGTTTTGTAGGTTTGATTTACAACAAATTAGTTTAAAATTATATTAAACATATTTTTATAACAAATAATCAAACAATTAAACCAATGTCGTTTTTAAAATTCAGGGGACAAATTTACCCCACCCACTTTTAGCAACAGTATGATATATTTTTAAGAGCATCCTGTTGAGAAAATTAGATTTTTAAAATATATAGATTTGGTAATTACATTTAGCTTATTTTTAAGAGTGTGCAACAGCTGAAAGGCAGATCTTTATAAAAAAAACAACACCCAAATTGAGGTCATTTTTTCCCATTTTTCGAATATTTTTGTTCAACAGTGCTGACGAATCATATTGAATGTTACAAACATCAAATATAACATCACTTCAGTTAGTTTGGTTAAAAAGATATTCAAAAATGATATAATGACAGCTAAATCATAGGGTTTTAGCGAACATGGGGTAAAATGAAATATTTTGGCGGCCATCTTGGCGGCCATTTTGGCGGCCATCTTGGACAAAAACATTACATCATATCTATCAGCATTGCATTTTGTAGCCAATATATCTGACACAGAATGAAAAACCACCACAGCAGTGTTGACTGTAACCATTATTTGAGCAAAGAATAAACAATTGCTAAATAAAACATTAATAAACATGATTATTCGTGAACTAATTTGCAAATAATTAACCAGTACATATCATTAAATTGGAATTTTACAAATTTTTAAATTTAAATATAATGTAAGAAAAGCGCATGTAGTAGTTATAAACTGGTAATTTATTTATTTATACCTAGACAGTAGTTTAGTAGTACACATATTTCGGCTGACCGAAACAAATTTAAGTAGATGGTTGCAAAATTAAAATTACAACCTAATCAAATGTGTTAATACAATATATGTCTGCATAGAATAATATATTCTTTGGATTACATTTTTACATTTTATGAGAAAATCTCATCGTTTAGGCTATGGAAAGTCTTACAAGTTTAACTCGTGTGTATCTTGCTTTACGACAGTATGACCCATTCAATAATATAACACATACCAGTGTTGAAAAAAATCTGGACCTCAGCTAGAACCATAAACTTATTGGTATATAAGTCTGGATGAAGTGACGAGTCATCAAAACTACTGTACTCATCAAGTACATTAGAGGCATTGGGTCGGGGCCGTAACGCTGACACAGTCGTGTCCTTACCATCGGTATCTTTGAAGATTAGTGCATTGTTACTGTAACATATTCTACTATAATATTACTTCTTTTTTAACCTCACATACTTTTTATCAACAACAGTATGAAAAGAAAGATGTTTACCCTTGTTGGGACTCCCCTTTTTGACCCACACTTATCGCTTTATTGCAATGTAAACTATTGTATATGTGGTATCTACATATAGAGATGGAAATACATAATTATATTATGACGAATATTTCATGTTGTTGAAACAATAAAAAAATAGGCATGTGTCCAAAGGACACGGATGCCCCCCACATTCCGTCGGTGATCTCAAAACCATATGCAATTACTATACCAAGGTGCACAAGTTTACATGCTGATGAATACGACTATACAGTCTCATCACTCTAGAAAATGCTGATTAAATATGGTTTTAAAGTTAAGTTTCATCACTCTAGCAGTTATAACTTTTGGGTCACACGTGTCAAAAAATGTAATTTTTTGCTAAAAAAATCTACGGTCCTGTATCTGCATGTAAAAAGCGTATTTTTCTACAAAAGCGCGCAAAGATTATGGTATCCTGCACAAGGTCATGAATGCCGCATGACAAACGTGCGTGTACTGGCCACGTGCTTAATTGCAGTGTTTATGTATACAAAATTAAGTTTGACGACGTTTAATTGTGTTTTAAAATGAGGCGCTAAATTGCATTATTGGTTTGATTGTCAATTTGTAAAAGAATAAGAAAATTACCGGGATGAAATACAATGTAAAATATTATAAACAAATGTTTTAAAATGGCTGTTCTCTTTTCCCGGCAACGCTAGTATTTGTTGTGAAACACTATTTTAGATGTTAGTAAGGTATAAACTCCGCCCTAAAAATCGCCGTATTTAATTGGCTAATGAGATCGTTGTTGGCGGGACTACACAGTTCAGTCTATTGTTAATTACCCTGTTAAAAATGAGACCTTATCGATCAATACGGCGTTCGTTTATGACCCTGTGGTTAACGATTGGTGTAATAGATAAAGGGATAAAGTGTTTTCGCTTTGAAAATTGAAGCATGTCGGCATTATTTAAGCATGTCGGCAAATGACTAACTGCTTTGAAGACATGTCGGTTCCGATAAGCGAAACAGAAATACGAGAAACCCTGATTTTCAATTTACTTTGCTGAATTGACAAACATGGTTAGATGGAGTTCTAAGGTTAAGGTCACAATTCAAGATCAAGTGTCAAATATAAGAAATCAATTCTTAACACTTTGTCCGGAGCATAACTCTTTTGGAGCATGGATGGATTATCAAATAACTTTGTAGAAGTGACAAGCATCGTAAGCCGGTGTGTCTCGCATCAAAAACAGGTTACTAGGTCTAAAGTAAATGTCAAAATTCAAGGTCAAATGTCAAATATAAGAAATCAATCCTCAACAACTTTTCCTGGGAATATCTTTGTCCGGGATGGATGGGTTTTCAAATAACTTGGCAGAAGTAACAAGCATGGTAAGACGGAGTGTCACGCGCAAGAACCGGGTCCCTAGGTGTAAGGTCAAGTTCATATTTCTTAACCTCAAAATATAAGAAATCAATTCTTAACACTTTATCCGGAGCATATCTTTGTCCAGAATGAATGAATTTTCAAATAACTTGGCAGAAGTAAATTGCATGGTGAGATGGATATAAGCCCGCCAAAGAAGTTTGCATGACGTGAGGACTGTCAAAATAGGCCTGTACGATGGTTGTTTAAAATAATCTATGACGTGATAGTCTATACCGATTCAAAATCATTTTTGTTTAATGACATTAAAAGATTTTTTTTAACAGTATGCATACGATGGCACAAATACATTTAATAGATCTTGGCTAGTACAAGTAACCTGTTAAAGGGTAATTTCAAGCAGTTCCTTAAAATGACGGTAAGCTTTATGACTTTATTTGGCATTGATTTATATGATACACAGTCCTGCAATTTGTTATTGTTTATATACAATATAATTACGTAACTCTTTTGCTAGGCCCTCATATAGTTAAGTCTGCAAATAAAATATGATGATAGTGTAATTTATAGTATGCCTTCTGTAGAATATGAGGATACAATTGCTTTAATGATAAAAAACACCGTGGGATTAAAACATCACACTGAAAGTGGTACTGACTTTGACGAAAACATTCAAATAAATGCCATGCACACGTTTGTATTATTGAACGAAAGTTTTAACTTGAGTTAGGACGTTGATCCCGACATTGACGTTGCGTGGAGCTTTTGAATTGAATCGTTTTTCGAAAAATAGCAATGAGGAATTAGATTGCTGAGAGCATATCTCATATATAACTGACATCTTCATACTGGACAATTTGTAGGTCGCCACTGTTGCCTATTGCCTACAGTGTAATATAACATGATATAAATAATTATCTTTACTTAAATGACAGTTACAGACATGTTCAAACAGTCAGAATATTAAATTTAGAACAGATTGTAAAACTTAACCATCAATATACTTACAAGGCAATTCCAATATTTAAATAATGTAACACATTCTTCTGGCGTAAATGTCAAAACGTAAGACACAAAGGAGTCAATCAACTTATATATAAATAACAAACAAACTGTGCCTATTTTAAAACTGTGCGTATTTTAAACCATTTACACCACCATGCTTACAGAGTATCTTAAAATTATCTAGTGGAACTAAACGAATGTATTATATTTTAAAAGAAAATGATTCAATACCGTTATGCAAATCTAAATGGTGTGAAGTTGTTGAAAATATGAAAGAAGATACATTGTCAAATATCTTCGAAATGCCTTTGAGAATTCACAGAAGATAAGAAACTAACACACTTCTATTTAAAATAAAATATACTAATACTGACAAATGCCCTTTCTGTAAAAATTGTACAGGATCCATAGTTCATATTTTTTTGGGATTGTCCAATTATCCACAAATTCATTATGTTGTGTTCAACTGTATACCAAATTCTAAGGATCTTTTTAACCGATAATGTTTTATTCTTGGTTACAAGAAAACCTCTGATAACATTCTGAATATGGTTTGCCTCTTATCTTATCTTCACCTGCTAACATATTTGATTGTTTCGTTGTGTTGCTCGTTGTTGCAAGTGCCTTGTAATGAATACACCCAAAATAGAAAGAATGTCTATTGATGCTATATGAAAGCGTTATTTATGTCTGTTTTATTGTGCACAAGGCTTTATTGTTGTATACATTTCTTTGCAAAATAGGATTATTGTAAGGTGCGGAGGAGAATGCCCTCGACCTCCACCCACCTATTGACGAGAACAATAAAGCATTTACAATGGAAAAATAAATAGACGCCGCCTTCAGTATGTTTAAAGCGCACCATCTACACTGCGAAATATAGTATCCGTATCTAATAAACAACTGCTACCTTACTGTATTAACAAATAGGATTATTATACATATACATGTTGCCGACTGATTTGTTGTGGACTCATGAATTCGCACTTTGAGGCTTTAATCTTAAGCTTATGGGATCGCAAGCGCAGAAGGACGGTTTTTAGCCTCTGTATTGCCACAGAAAAATCATGGCTAAACACAATAATATCATCCAGGTATATGAGGCATTCATTGAGGTTTAATTCCTCCATGCAAAGCTCCATCAATCGCTGAAAGGTTGCCGGGGCGTTACAGAGCTCCAATGGCATCTTATTACACTCAAAGAAGCCTAAACTACTAACTTGAAATGCATTTTTTTATTTTTCGTCCTCCGCCATCTCCACTTACCAGTATCCCGACTTTAAGTCGAGCTTATTAAAGTAGCGAGAACCGGCAAGGAGATGAATAGTGTCGTCAGTGCGAGGAATAGCATACGCATCCTTGTGTGTACGGCTATTCAGCTTTTTGTAGTCAATACAGAAACGAATACTACCGTCCTTTTTTCTCACAATGACGACATTTGATGAGTAAGGACTAGACGATGGGCGAATGGCGCCAATGTCTAGCATTTCTTGGACATGCTCACGAACCTCGTTTATAAGACTAGGCGGCACCGGCCTATAAGGTTCTTTAAATGGTTCGTTATTATTGAGTTAATGGTGTGGCGAACAAGATCGGTACTACCAAGATCTAGAGGGCCTTGAGAGAACACATCTCTCATTTCAAACAACATGTTTTTTAACTGTTCTTGTTGATCAAAGTCTAAATGATTTAAGTCAATTTTTAGATTACCAAAGAACGTGTCTCTATCTACTGTACATGTCTGTACTTGCTCAACATTCGCTTTACAGTGCGTCTCTGGGATTTCTGGTGTCCATGAACGAAGTACCTTTGCTGGTTGTAATTCACAGATGATAGTTTTGGGGACAATTTTAATGGGTTTGGCCGATAAATTGAAAATTCGGACAGGAACTCTGGCGGTGCTTCCACGGTTGTCCCATCGGACAACGCGTGGACATACATCTATTCGGCTCGACGCCTTGTCAGACGGCTCAGTAACGGCGGCTGCGTCCAGTGTGAACAAAACCGGATATGGTCATTGTTTCGTACGGTGGTAATTCTACGATTGTTTTGTTCGTATAAACCACAGCACCTATGCTATTTAATAGAGAAGTAACCATTACAGCTGCTCTCCATTCTTCTGGCAGGGTAGCTAATGGGTATGAGCGAAGATAACGTATCACATTGGAACCGATAATGACTGGTACACTGAGATTGTACTCCGTGTTGGGTACAACCAATACGGGTACATCATATGATTCTTCGCTTATATGTGGAACATATATTGTTGCTTCAGTGTATCCCATATACAATAATTCGGTCCCATTAGCCCCAGTGACATATAGCTTTAAATCATCTAAGCTAAAATGATAAGGTTTCGGGTCCATTTGTTCGTAAAATGACTGACTTACAGTCGTAACCATCGCCCCACTGTCTACCAAAGCTCGTGTCACCAAACCATTAATACAAACATCAGATTCATTTGAGCAACCGATAAGTCTATCAAGTAAACGTATGTTGGGTCTGTCTGGTTCAGATACGGAAACGTCGTGTATTTGACCCTCAATGGCGACGTTTACTCGTTTAAATTTTTATCTGCAGTTGGCTGATTTGTATTAGATTTATTGGTATTGGCATTATCATCAGATTTGTCGTTGTTTTGATTATTCTGCGCATAATAAAAGCGTCTCCTAAATCCGCCTCTCTGAAAGCCTCTCTGTCTGGACTCGGATCCGGTACCTATAGTTCTGTTTACCTCTCCGTTTCTTTCCTTTCTCATTTCTTCTAGCTTTCGATCTAAATTTTCTATTTTCTTCATTAGTTGCTGTATCAGTGCTGTACTTTCGCTAGTATCTGTGCCGATATCTGTGTTTGCTCTGTATCAATAATGTATTCATCTACTGTAATAAGATCATCAACATTGGAACCAAGGCTCTCTATCCTTTCTCTGAGCTCCATTCGTGCCTTGTCTAGAAATCTATCAAAGTCATCTAGACTGTCCTCCGTGGGATGTTTAACATAAGGAGGTGAGCAGTTCTCTCGTTCCTGTCTGCGTAATGGAGATTCAAACACTTCAGACAGATCAGGACGATTTCTTTCCTGAAAAAATTGTCTACCATGTCTAATTTATTCCATCTCTTTTTCTATATTTCTCCTTCACAATCTCTCCTCCCGTTCACTCGCTTCTCTATACTGTGTACTCGTGGTTCTAAACTGATATTTGCACTACAAATACTATATACTTCCTATACGTGTAATAATATAGAGGCCTATTTACACTAAACTACAACAAACACTACCATTAACACAAAATTTCTAGGATAGTTATAATACACTATTACTTCTACAACGCACTGTTCTCTCACAGGCACATCAAAACTCTCGCATACTAATGTAACAACAATCACCAATACACGATATTGTTTATTATTTATAAAACAAAATGTCGTCTATATATTGAACAATTCAATAAATCATACAATTAACACAGTTTTTCATTTAAGCATTTACTGCGGCTTCTTCGCTGCTCATTTTATAAATGCCCTTGTCATAGTGTGACACTTATACCTCCCCTGTTGTCCTTTTACCAGTACACTCCCGTTTAGTTTTTTTGTTTTTTTTTTGTGAAATGCACAAATGCGATTTTCTAGTATTATTAGTTCGTTGAATACAGCATAAATTGGTATTGTCAATTTATTTAATTTCGAAAAATCACAGATTTATTGTTGACGTTGACGCGATTCGAACTACTTTCCCCTGCGTGATAGTCTAAAACGCTACCGATTGCGCTATTTCCGCAGCTAACAACCGAGTTATAAACTGACTCTCTTATCGGCCATTTTTTCGCGCGTCACTGTCTCACGTGCGAAATAGGGTCCCAACTATCGTAGCTTGTGCAATTGCCATAGCGTATAATAAATATTCGCACTATTATTCGCGTTATGATATTAAATTAAATTTTCTCTAATGCAAATTCGCACTAGGCCTACATGGTGGACATTGTATCACGATAGAGTAAAACTATATTTCTGTCGAGATGTTAACGTCCACAGAAATATGATATATTTCTACTTTTCAAATATTGGACCTGCTCGTGTGATTATGGGCCACTGGCAGCAATAAAGATATCATATAGATTTTAAGTATAATTATGGGATTACACTATTTTCGTTCAACAACTACAAGCTAGATTTGTAACCTACTAAACACACTACTAGCGATTTTACTGATTATTCCGTGCTACAGTTATGCGGTGTTATGTAATCATTTAGTGAACAGGACAAGTTAGCGTATCAAAGCCAGATTGCGATATGAAAATAATTGATACAATGCAGCTAAATAAACATTCTCGCAGTTATGTATAAAATTAAGCTAACCTGTGACTTTATGTAAAATGAGGTCAATAAAATTAATAATGAAATCGAATGATGCTATTAAATTTCTATGGTCAACTTAGTGATTAATTTTTACGCAAAATTGCTAACGCAATGACAAATTGTAACACAAAAATATAAACAGAAAATGCACTCACCAAAATCCGTCGGATCACAAAAATAAACAAAAGAATACATTTAGTCCAATATACTATGTAATAAGACCAAATACACTAGTGTCACTGCACTATTCCAGTCTGAACGGCGAATCCAATCCTGGTAAGGTAGAATGTAGAATCCTTGACGTTGACGTACGTAAAAGTTTGTGCACATATAATAGCTTGATTTTCCCGGGGAAAGTTTATGCTAGCAGAGGACAGACCATGGAACGTTTGAAGCAATCACGTGGTGTGACGAAACACTCCAAAGTTCAGTCGACTGTGAATTCGGGAATAACTCCCGAAAATGTATATGCTATGTAAAATAGCAAAGGCGTAGCTTGGCCAACTTGAGTTGAACACGATGCTCTATGAGTCAACGTTGAAAAAATGACTTCAAACGTTGATTTGTTGATTACCACGATGATACGTTGGGCGCCATTGTTGCCGGGTTTCCAGAAAAGCTACATAGCGATCGCGGACAGAATTTCATGTCACGCGTGATAAAAAATGTCACAGGGTGGAAAATTGGGCGGCTAGTCCCGGACCCGAACCCGGGACCCCTCGCTATCAGGGGGAGTGCTCTCCCGACTGAGCTAACCGGGACGCCACACAACTTCTCCCCTTTAAGTGACCAAAGTTCATGCCGTGACATACACCCTCGCTCAAATATGAATTCGTCCTCGAATTCAGGGATTCATGGTGTTATATAATTACCACGGGCCCTCGGAGAGTTAACCCCTTTAAGTGATCAAAGTTCATGCCGTGACATTCCTAAAATTGAGCGAATGACGTCAGATTCATTGATAAAAATTAAAGAACCAATATGACGTCATGTTTATTGATTCTCGTCATGCTATTGTGATAGAAACATGCTAACATAAACAACACAAATTTACTTTTCGATAACGTTTATACGGATTGTGTAACTGTAATAATGAAATGTGTGCTTTTTTGCTTCAAAACATTATACAGACAACGGTAAGTTAAATACGATTTAGCTAGTGCGCGTTTCAGCACGTGCATTTTACTGTAAAATGTCCGCGAATGCTCCGGAACTATTTTCAAAACATTAGGTACCGCCCATAATTATTGCAGAAAAACCAATACATGATTTCCGTCTTTTTCTATGGAAAACAGGCTGCGTGTCGTGTTAGAATCTAGGTTCGGTACCAGTAAATCGTAAATCCCCAGTCTTCCACTCGAAAGTAGGCCGTATATGAAATAGATCTAGTTAGTTTTTTCGGCGTAGCTGTCTAAGATCACTTTTGACCTAGATTTCTTATGATAATTATGCAGCGGCAAAATTGAATGCCAATAGAAACGGGCAAATTTTCTAATTTTAGGGAATGCACACTTAAAACAATCGTTTAACGTATACTAATAACTGTTGCATACTTTTCGGGATTAAAATTTACATAATTGTTTACATAAGCGGTTAAAATTAAGTTATAAACATATCTTCGACATACACTCTAGAAACGAACATAAAATTATGAACAATTTTACTCATTGTATGTCATGATCGGAATGTTATATTCATTCACATAAAGAAATAACTATATTGTTTAGACGTCATAATCGGCGCGCTCTATAAATAGCAATTACAATGCTACAATTGACGGGGACGACAGTCGTTCACGACGTACAATGTTGCCTGTTGAGCTCGCAAGCACAAAATATAAAGTGGTAAATTTCTGGTATTTTTCTGATAAATAAGCCAAAAAATTATTAGCAAATTTGATTGAGCTAATATTTCCTATTATTTTATCATTGTGTAAAAATATCATTGTACGCTGTAACGGACTGTCGTCCCCGTAAATTCGCACAACTCCAGCAGAAGAATCTTTCTAAAAATAGCGCGAGTAAGAGATGTGTTAATACACACGCATCAATTAGCATCGGAGAATCCTAAACCAGAGAATTGCAATAAATGGATAATTAATAAACTTACTGCGCTAGTTAATTTATATTTGAATTGTGGTTGTGTTTAATTAAAAATTATTTATAATTGCACTTTTCTATCAGCTTCTTATTCTATCTATAAAAATGTTAAACATCTTTCTATCAATAAAATGTGGTGAAAGAAGTCTCGTAATACGTCGAAACGTTATTCATGTTACTTTAACTTCATTTGCGTAGCATGAATACATTATGTGCAATACTAATGACACATATAGTACATTATTTAACAGAACTATGTACACTTGTCTGATATATAAAATAATGTTCATTCATTCCCGCTATTATTTTCTGACAATGTTAATTTGTTAAATTTGCCTTACAAACGCATGTACCAATTATGTTTACTAAATTACTAGTATTTGGCTTATTCATGTATCACTGGTGGAAACATGGGGCGGTATCTTATCGGTTTATTCACGATACAGATATTAAAAATGTATGAGTTTATCTCAAATTAATTTTGTGGCCGATAAGTTCTCATATGGTGTCCGAAAAATCTAGTGTCCGAGAAGTCTTGTTAGTAGGGACCGAAAAATCTGGGGTCCGAGAAGTCTCCTTAGTAGGGACCGAAAAATATGGCTTCCGAGAAGTCACGTAACCGATCATCGTGGTCCTCTTGTATTAGATTAAGGGCAAAAAAATGACATCTCAATATTAATTTCAACGCCGATTGTCTTTTTTAAGACTTTCTTGTTTCTTCTGTTAAGTGACAATTCACATAACGGACACTGGTTTAAATGGTTATTTCCTAAAACAAACGACGAGTCTCTTGTGCATTTTGATGTATCATAACACCGAATTACTTGAAATTTGAATGTTCAGCAGTTTATGCAAGTACAGCATGTGCTTTTGTCAAAATCGCCACTGCATTCTGTGTTTCTTACGGGTGATTACAATCACGCCAGATGCATTTTCTTAGAAGTAACATGACAATTTTTTTTTTTTTTTAAATTGTTTAAGTAGAAAGAATCATCTTTCCAAAGAGACAACACTCGGAAGACTTGAATCAAAAGAAAATGTCGAAAGACGCCAAGAGATTGTGCTATTTTACAATGGGATCCTTTGGGAATTGGCTTTACGGGTTTCTAACCGTCAAAGAAAACAACATACACTGAATATGGTAAGTTGGTAAATAGTTTTGTTGAAATAAAAAACTATGATACCAACAAATATTGTGAAACCGTCATGTTGAATAATATGCATATAGATCGATTGTTAAGAACTCTTGTCTGACATTTATATTTTAGTAAATATCGGATGCCCACAGGTTTATTAGTGCAGCACAATATTCCGACTTTCTATGTTTGGTAATTTCCTCTGTTAATGAGCACCATATGGAGGAGGCATAGCGTCACTTCCGTAACTGAATTGCACGGGTCGGAAGCCAGAATCATGACTCCTTTCGAACAACAGTTCTTCGCTCTCGTCTGCCATGATACTCGATCTTGGAGGAGCGCTTGCTTGAGCAAGCTCACGTGATCTGCATGGCTCAAGCGCATGAAAACTTCCATTTCCGCCAAATGTTTCTATATTTAGATCGTGTGACGTCATATCCGCTCCTGAACGAGATAGCGATCCGTATTGGTTACCATGTTTCATGTCGTATTCCTTCAGAATCTTGAAATAATCGCCGTTCTCGCTTTGCAACACAACGATGCCTGGTTCTATTTCGTGAGCATAGACGGGTTTCATGAACATCCTGTCTGACGTCACACACTGGTTAGTAGTTTGAGACTTGGACTGGTCCGTGCACACCTTATACAGGAAGTAGATTCCAAGCAGAATCAGGCCCAGAAAGCCGACTCCAAACAGCACGTTGCTGAGTGTATACTGACTCTGCCTGGGAAAGAATGAAGGGACAGGCAATATTTTACACATATTTTATTGGCATTTGGGAACAGTCAAATTGTTTTCCTGAAGTAGAGGGTGCAACTTCTGAACTGTTTCCCCGTGGCCGTAAATCCGAGGGCAACAGATCAAAATGTTGCCACCGATACTGAAGGAAAACAATTTGACTGCTCCCAAATGACTATGAAACATCTGTTTTATTACCTACCATCAATTATAAATAAGATACAACATTAACTTGTTTTCTTTTCCATAAAACTAACATAACGATAGTTGTGACTCACAACTACAAATTAGAACAATCATTATCCTGGGGCCTGCTTGTAACAGTTAGTAGCAGTCAGTGTTAACATAAAGTTACATTGCGCAACGTTCTGCGCAGGTTGCTCCCCTTTGAGTAATGATGAGGGCAATAAAACGAAACGAAACCGTGAAAGTGGTCAACAGTTAAAAAAAACGCTTAATTATCATTTATGTTGTAATGTAGGTAATACAAAAGTTGCCCTGTAGGATCATATTTTTCACTTATCATATTTTTCACAACCTGTGAAGAATAGGATCCCATTTGTCACATTTTTAATGTGAAGACTGTGATTATCTTTTGCCAGAAACAGGGTATGCGTGAAAATAACGGAATAATGTGATTTGCCAGAAACGGGGTATGCGTGGAAATCACGGAATAATGTGATTTGTCAGAAACGGGGTATGCGTGAAAATCACGGATGAATGCTATTTATCAGAAACGGGGTATGCGTGAAAATCACGGAGCAATTTGATTTGCCAGAAACGGGTTATGCGTGCAAATCACGGAAGAATGTGATTTGCCAGAATCGGGGTATGCGTGAAAATCACGGAAGAATGTGATTTGCCAGAAATAGGGTATGCGTGAACATCACTCAAGAATGTGATTTGCCAGAAACGGGATATGCGTTAAAATCACGGAAGACTGTGATTTGCCAGAAAGGTGGTATGCGTGAAAATCACGGAAGAATGTGATTTGCCAGAAACGGGGTATGCGTGAAAATCACGGAAGAATGTGATTTGCAAGAAACGGGGTATGCGTGAAAATCACGAAAGAATGTGATTTGCCAGAAACGGGGTATGCGTGAAAATCACGGAAGACTGTTTTTTCATCGCATAACATAGAAAACGTCATAAAAGCGGAAAGTGCCGTCCTGGATTAGCCTCTGCGCACTGCACATGAAACATTAGGAAAAACATTAAAGGGAACTGTTCA
The DNA here is from genome assembly GCA_027627225.1 of Congeria kusceri. Classification (NCBI taxonomy): domain Eukaryota; kingdom Metazoa; phylum Mollusca; class Bivalvia; order Myida; family Dreissenidae; genus Congeria; species Congeria kusceri. The sequence continues at coordinate 95,656,748 of CM051026.1, forward strand.
CAGCTTGGCAAATCGACAATTTACAAAATAATTGTCATAGGTCCCAAAAATAAAAGCACATCATATATAAGCAAGCGAAATAACACTTTTGGCAAAGATAAATTATTGGCAAAATAGTGTCGTTTTTGAAAAATCATCCATTGAAATTGATAACATTATAAAGCGTTTGTGTTTGTTTGTTTTGTTTTGTTGGGGTTTTTCGCCGTTTTTAGCAGTATTTCAGTCTTATCACGGCGGTCAGTTAACCTACTCGCACTTTTCCTGGGCAATCTTAGCCGATCTAAGCGGTGTACCAGTATTAAGTGCACATACCTATGCCAGTAACTGACAACTGCCCTACTTGAATCAGAGGTAGGGGGAGAATGGCCGCAGAAATAATTTCATGACCTATCCCCACACAAGTAATGTGGCCGGGCTGTGGATCGAACTCACGATGCCCGGATTGACAGTCCAGCGCTCTACCAACTGAGCTAGCGAGCCCGGCATAAAGCGTTTGTAACGCTTTTCATTGGTATGTTGTAAAAACACGTGTATCACTTCCATTGCGTTAAAAAGTATATGCCATGATCTTAAGGCACAATGGCCGAGTGGAAAGTGCGACACATTTTTGATCCCGGCGTTCGTAGTTTCGAGTCCCGGCGAAAGCTAATCATTTACATATTAATTTTATTAAATATAACATTTGTCCAACTGGATTAGTTTGTGCAATTAATACATTAAATGACAATTATTCAAAAATAAGAAAATCTGTAAACAAGTCCCTTTAAAGAGGTATAATTCTTTAAAATCTTTATACGATTTTTGTTTGGCAAAGTCAACTTATTTAATACGTATAATAAGGAGATTTCGAAATACAAATGAGGCGCGTTGTGGGAAAACCAGGCTTAATGCATGTGCGTTAAGTGTCATCCCGGATTAGCCTGTGCAGTCAGTCCGCACAGGCTAGTCCGGGACGGCACTTTCCGCTTTTATGTGGTATTTTCTGTTTCAAGGAACATAACTCCACTGTAGGCGGAAAGAGCCGTCCCGGTCCGCATAGGCTAATCCGGGACGACACTTTACGAACACGCATTAAGTCCGGTTTTCCCACGACACGCCTCAAATGTATAATGATAGTGTTGATACAAAGTCAGAATCATACATAAATATAACTTCATATAGAGAAAATTACTAGCATTTGTTGTAAACAAACTATAGGTAATTCCTAAAACGGTGATAACACGTTTTCAAGTGTGTTTACCTATGCATTTAATTAACACAAATTGTGTTATTGTTTCAAAGTGTGTTGTTTTTTATAATTCAGACCTAATATGCCCAACCAAAATATAAATATGGTAAGTGTATTTCTCATGAAGCCATTCTAACAGGCAATGCAACTTTTAAAACAATTTGCGTGGCAAAAGGTTCAATGTGTATCCAGTGTTCTCCACAACATCCGATAGTATTCAAAGTGTTCTCCACATCATTCGATAGTATTCAAAGTGTTCTCCACAACATTCGATAGTATTCAAAGTGTTCTCCACAACATTCGATAGTATTCAAAGTGTTCTCCACAACATCCGATAGTATTCAAAGTGTTCTCCACAACATTCGATAGTATTGAAAGTTTCGTACATAAAACAGAAAACATTTCATTGTTAGATGGAAACTTTGAATGAGGATTGATTAAGTCAGGACGCCAGGAAACAACACTGACCAAACAATATGTTTTACTGACCTTTCGGACAAGAAAGAATCCAAGTCCATAGTTTATGTAACACATTTACAGTATGTTATACGGGCTACAACGTGAATATCTTACGCCCTTTTACGTATTGACCACCGTATTTGAACTTTGTGACAATTTAGATATTCCTTACGTTATACCTAACTATACGGCATAAAATACAACATTGTTTCGACGTGTGCTGTAACGGAGTGTTGACTGTGTGGACTGGTAACAGCTGGTCAGTGTTTTATTTCGTTTAATCAATGATAAGCATTATTGTTCATGATGTGACTTGATAAACAGCATGCTAAATCTGTCGGTGTTCGTTGGGGATATATGAAACTTACCGGCATATCATTGATAATGACCCCACCCCTCATCGAAGATGGCGGGGAATATTGGATTGTCGGCCGAACTTTCGTTTTCGCTCTCAAAGTCCAACAGATGTCATCCGATCGTCATGAAAATGTTTGTGGGCATAATATTTCTTCCAAGTTCGATAATCAGCCAAATCGCCCCAGGAATTTTGGAGCTGTGGCCCTTGAATTATATGAAATTTTCTTTGATAGCTGTTTCCGCTCTCCAAGTCCGACAGTTTTATCCGATCTTCACCATACTTGATGAAAATCTTTTGGGGCATAAGAGCTCAACTAAATCGCCGTAGGAATTGAGGAGTTATGGCATTCTGTGTTTGGACTTTTTAACCGTCTTCGCACTCTAAATTTGACTGTTTTATTCGATCTTCACTACATTCGATGCATATCTCTGTGGGCATAATATCTCGTTGAAGTTTGATGATCAACAAAACCGCGCCAGGAACTGTGAAGTTATTCCCCTTGAATTATCTAAAATTTGCTTTGTTTGGAGTTTCCGCTCTCTATGCCCAACAGTTTTCACCCGATCTTCACCAAACTTGATATTTTAAAGATTGCTTTCAACTTAGACGAGGGGGTGGGGCATATCTGTTTGACAAACAGCTCTTGATTTGATTAAATTTAATGTTGCGTAACCCAAATATATCAAATATATGTAAAATATATCAAATACTTATATTTTTTTCACATATTAATAAGTATAACTCAAATTATTAATACCCATCTCAAAATGTGAAATACACGAATCTAAAGCAGAGAAATTACTTGTTCTCTTCGATTCAACATACTGCTGCGTCATTAACTTCTTGATATTAATTTTTCTCACAAATCCACAGAGTTGACGTTCGTTTTTACAAAGCACTATACGGTTTCAGCCAAATATTCGAATTGGCTGGGAATATATTCTTAAAAAATAGGGATACTGTAAAATTGAGTAGAACTTTGAGTGTTTAAGAAGTGTCAGATTTGAGTCTTACAGTGACAAGTCCGGGTATGGTTTGAGCCAAAGATCTGTTTAATAGTGGCTGTACGATTTTGTACAAACATTATCATGTAAAACCATCCATTGCTTTTAATGATGTCACTTACTTTAACAATAATATTGTAATACATAATGATAATTATTTAGGGCCGCGTAGCCCTAACAGATGGGTAATATTTAGGGCCGCGTAGCCCTAACAGATGGGCAATTGTGAATGTATTTAGGGCCGCGTATCCCTAACAGATGGGCAATTATGAATGTCGTCGGCATCACCCTTCGTCGGCAATGTGGAAAAGAGAATTTTCTTGCGTTTTCAACTTGGTCTTTTTCTCGCAAATTTAAAAAAAAACGCATATTTCGCTGATGCATGATGGTAAGGAAACTTAACCGAGCGTTCTGGTTGCAAAAGTTTTTGGGCTTCGTAGCCCTTACAGAATTGCAAGGAGGTCGGCATTACCGTTCGTCGGCAATGTGGCAAAGAGCATTTTCTGTGGTTTTGGGCTTAGACGTGTTCTCGCAAAAATACAAACATACATATTTTGATGTTTCATGATGGCTAGGAAACTTTACAGAGCGTTCTTGGTGACAAGCTATTAGAGCCGCGTAGCCCTAACAGACTGGTAAATGTGAAGGTGGTCGGCATCACCCTTCGTCGGCAATAAGGAAAAAAGCATTTTCTCTCGTTTTGAACTTTGTCGTTTTCTCGCAAATTTACAAAAAAACGCATATTTCGCTGTGGCATGATGGTAAGGAAACTTTACCGAGAGTTCTTGGTGCCAAACTTTTAAGGCCGAGTAGCCCTAACAGACTTGCAAGTGTGAAGGTGGTCGGCAATGGTCGACGGTGAGATCTTTCGCATTCATAAACGAATGTAGCCGTTGCTGTGGGATAAACGGGTCTGAATCGACAGAAAATATATGTTTGCATGTTTCGATAAGAGGAGTCGTTTTTGTCTATGTTGACTTTTATTTATGTTATATGTGTTTTGTTAGTGGGAACGAAAGAGACGTGAAATAAATCTACAACAATCAGACAGTCACTCTGCTAATAGATCTCTGGTTGTGCGACCTTACACATAATTTTTACATGAGGATTCCTAGCTCTGTACGCCATTTTGGCAGGATGATTAAAAGGACGTACATCCATGGGAATTTATTGGAACATATAAAAGGTTGAGCCCCGGTTTTCTGCGTAGCAAGCAAGACTATGGTCGGACATGCAGTATTTGAAGTGCTCGCATTCGCTGGAAAGTTGCAAATTGTTGCTGAAGAGCACTGATATGTTCGCGAAAACTAATGATATTGGAACCCCAAAACTGTTTAATTATGCATGTTACATTTCTAACGGAACTGTTTTCATAATTATCTTCCCTTGAGTTTTGTGAAGACACAGCCATAGCATTAGTGAAACGATATGTTGTTTGGGATCGAGTGTTGATATTATCAGTGCGTACAAGGCAGCTCAAACCCAGACTCAACCAGGCAGTGTCCGAAAACTGTATATTGCCTCCTTAATTGACCAGTAGATACTTGTCAATAAAGGATTGAGTTGACCAATGGTGGATTTATATTTCAGTGGACAATAATAGCACAAGGTTGCGTAATCCAATCAATTAACTTCAAATCCTTGGACAAACAACATTAGACAAACAGAAAGGCGGAGCGATCTATGTCCGTCTACTGGTTAATTAGATGCAAGTACAACGGACTTCACTAAGAGCGAAGCTCTGAATAATAGCAGGTTCGGAGTCACTCCTATAGTAATGTTCCAACTCAAGATATTGATCTAAACTTAATTGTTATTGTCAGCTTTGAATGTCTTTGGATAATATTGCGGATTAAAACAAAATGTTCGATCATCATTTTGATTTATCCTTTCGCCATGAAATTTACATGTACACCCACGCCTACTTGGTTCGAATTCCGACAAACACCGTTAATAGTATATAAATAGTTTTACAAGACATCTCCGTCAAACAATGAGGTCCTAGCTTTCTGAAAGGCTAAACACATCCTGAATCGATCAAATCTCGTCGTAAGGTCATTTGTCAATACAGCTAGCGGATCTAAAATATGCGGCTGTTAGATTATAACATAAACCACGGATCCATTACTAGTATTTCAACAATCGAATGTCCATACAAAGTGTATAATTATGAAATAATTTGCGATTTATCGTTGTTTGTCGGTCATCAGAACAACAAAGAGTTGTTTATTGGCTTATTAACAACGATAATGCGAAAATTATTTTGATTCTAACATGATTTGACGTATATTTTTGCAATTGCAATTGAGCTTCTTTTTATTATGCATCGCTTAGAATTTGAACTTCTGTTTGCGTTGTTTATTTGGTAGTTAAACAAAATAATTTTGTTCTGTGTCTATAGAAAAATTAGCAAGTGTCATGTTTGAGAATTATTTAAACAATCGAATGTGCAAACAAAATGTCTCAATATTGTTTTCTTTGTTGATTTGTAATGCATGAAAACCCGTTTTTAACAAAATGTTAACAGGAATTTGAACAGCTAGTTTTAGTAATATGTCAAAGAATATGTTGATATAAAGGGGCGTATCGATGGCTAATACGTTGTAATATTTTCAAAAATAAACTTTTATTTTATGAAGTATTCATTAAATGGTTGCCAAACACATAGGTTTCGTTTTAATAAACAAACCGCGAAATATGCTTTTATATAATATCAAAGGTTGTCTCTGGGACACTTTTCGGCGGCGCGTGAAAAATTAGTAGTAGTAGTAAAACCGTTATGAATAAAAAGTATATGAAGTGCCGCTTTGCGCATGCGCATTTGTTAATAACTGTAGTGTAGCGTAGGAAAGTTTTCATGCAAGTGTAGGGTTGTGTAGGCGCGAGTTCGAATCCTGCTGGAAATGTGCACTGAAACATGTTGTTTCTTGATATTGTTTTTTTTTCTTGACAATTACATCATTATATGATTATTACTTGAAAATATATTCGTGAAAGATGGAAATATGTCATGTCTATAGAAGTAAAGTGTTCAGTGTTTGTATATTATAGTGTCTTCCCTCGCGAATAAGGGCCAGCCAGTTTTGACTTATGAGACACCTTTACTGAAGAACATCTTTACTCCCGATTCGTATCCTATATGCCGGGCGCTTGGCAGAAAGCAATCGGTTCCCCTTGATTTAACTAGCTGCTGGGTATGCAACCGGCCATATCAGAACACGCCCAGCGTAGGACTCGAACCTTCGACATCCCGCTCCGTAGGCGAACGCCCTAACCACTAGGCCACGAAGACGGAGACGGTCTATATTTACTTAAAACGCCGTCGATGCGCCCCTTTAAGAGACTTTTCACCGATGTATACGATATTAAATATATATGTGTAATAATTCATAAAACAATAATTTAAAGACTCTGTCTATATACCGAGACTTAAAGTGTGTATGTACGGTCTTTCATATCAGTTATTTTCAAAATTAGCAGATGAAAGTGACAATAAAACTTGAAAGCAAACAGAAAAACATAATATGAGGAAGGAAACACTTCAATATTAAAGAAATCAACAATTACTAGTGTCGACGTTTGCATCGTATATTAGTGCCAACTGTCAAGTCAACGTACATACATGTATGTGAGTTTCCGCTTACACAGACGAAAACTATTTGGTGATTAAAAACTAGCTTATTGTGCGTTTAGAAGCAATGATTGTTCTTAACTGTTATTCCATTTTATATAGAAATATATCTTCATTAACTTTATTTTGTTCATCGCATATATGCCACTATATCTGGTGTAAGATCGTACATACTTTAAGCGTGAAACTGTGGTATCGGTTTAACATTTCTATATCAGTCTCGCGTTCAACCATCGAGTATTAAAAAACATCGAGTATTCGAAAACAAAATCAAGCACACGAGAAGAGAATACGAGGCCACTAGCGAATCCAGGGGAGGGGGACGCACCCGGCGCCCGCCCCCTAAAAGTTTCGGATCATACATATATGGGCATACATAAAAGGTTCAAAACTGGAAAAACTAAATGCTTTTTTGTCGCTTGCACAGTTTTGTAAAAGATACACATCATCTCAGTCATACATACCCAACTTGCTCCTACTATAAACAATAGACTGTGGGTATAAATATTTATTATTCCTATACATAATCTGACTCAAATACTGGTGTATTTTCGGTATAAAATACAATTGGCCAGATAGAATTCCCTTTTTTCACACTGTGAAATAATACTCCGTATTCAGGTCTAATAACCCCAAAACGGAAGTCACAGCCTCAGGGTTACAGTTAGATAATAAGCACATGTGGCTGAGTGCAGGATGCATATAATTTGTAAAATACAGTTTAAATTATATGTTTTGGTATCATTTTAAAGCTATATATGTAAGCAATAAGAAAAAAGGCTGTTTTGTGCACTACTTTTTGTCTAGTGGTTCCCAGCTTCTTAACTTTTGGCCCATGTATTCATGCGCAGAATGGCAGCCTCCATGCCCGTCAAACCCGGTGTGTTTTTTCTAAGGTAAATATTTTGAGTTACAACACATAGAATTTTTTGACAGGCTGTTTTTTCAAAAGTTATGTCCACATCTTTCCAACAATGTATGGTGATATATTGGAAAGTAGCTTGCTCATGTTGAAAAGTGAGATCAAATTTTGAATATTTTATATGTAACAAAGAAGGAATTTATTTGCGCATGCGTAACCTTCAACGGCTGAAAAAACCGGACTACTTTTACGTTCGTTGAGTATCGTATATTTCCGTAACGTTCCGAGCGACATTGGTCTATTTATAGACACGACAACGCCGTTACATGTAGATTTCGATGACGTCGATGTAAATGACATGTATTCATGCGCGTTCTTTAGTACTGTTTGTTATCATTTTGTTTGTTTCGATGCAGTATCTGGTGGTGTTTTGATCGTAAGGAGGTATATAATAAATGGAATACTACACGACTGTGGTGTTCCGGTGGATTGTATCGCTCTCGTTGATTGTATAAAGTTGTATTCCACGAGCCGGTATATATTTTTAACTCGAGCGATACAAGCCACCGGATCACCACATTCATGTAATATTCCCTATGTATTCAAAAATGCCATTGTTTTCTTTTATAAATTCGTGAATTTAATAAACATGTCAGATGCAATACACCGTTGGCACAGGTAACACATAAAAGACATACTTTTATTTAAAGTCCAAATTCCTGTCAAATCAATGACTACTAACGAGTTTAAACAGTTTTGTCTCAATACATAGTTTAGTTCCCAATTTTCTAAATTAACGAGCTATTTGTTCAATCATCCATTAACCATCATACCAAATTTCATATTGTTTTATGCATTCATAAGAAAGATATAACGTTATAAAGTACAGGGATGTCCTGGCGATTTCATATTTTTTCCCGGCACCATATGTCAGCGATATTGACACAAAGTCGGCATCATTTGCCTTATTAGTTCATACCGCAATCATACGAGTATTTTTCTCAATGTTTCAAGTAAAAAATATGTTTGTCTGTCTTCGTTTCGATGAACAAAAACACAGTGTATAGCTCATTTTCAGACAATTGAAAGGCTCGACTGTGAGAGTTAATTAATAAAATTTATTTCAAAGAGAACATTACACTTCGGTAAACGAATAATACAAATAATTCTCGATGCGTGTGTGTTTGAATGTAGTCAGCTACGGATTTTACATGTTTAAAGATGTTCCTGATATTTATGGCATTGAATTTCAAATACATTTTTAGTGGACATGCACATTGAGCAATGGCAATTTACCGCCAAAACAGGTGCATGACATACAGATGAACCAACATGTCTTACGAACATAATACGGTAAAGTATTTATTCAGTGAAACAAAGTGCATTTGATGATGATGATGATGATGATGATGGTGATGATGTTGATGCTGCTGCTGCTGCTGCTGCTGATGATGATGATATGCATAGACTTATTATATATCTTTATACTGAACTGTAGCTGATTACTGTAGAGTCACAAACAACATAAAGGGGTTATAACTGCACGATCAAAGGTTGACGGCCCCCTAACCCGAAATCCTGGGTCCGCCCCTGCGTGCCGACACCGGGAATCGAACACGTGATCCTGGTTAAAACAGTGAAAGCTTTTTAAGAGTTTGTTTGTTATAGCTCGCGATTAAAGGCCAGCCAGTTTTGACTTATGAGACACCTTTACTGTTGAACATCTTTACTCCCGATTCCTATCCTATTTGTCGGGCGCTTGGCAGGAAGGCAATCGTTACCCTTCGATTAAACAAGCTGCTGGGTATGCAACCGGCAATATCAGAACAAGCCCTGTGCGAGACTCGAGCATTCGACCTGTCGCTCCGTAGGCGAATGCCCTTACCACTAGGTCACGGAGACGGTATGTAAGACATGGATTCAAGGTATACATTTCTTCATTTAATAAAATATATTCGACCAAATAAAAACTAAAGGCAATCTCTAGATCTCTGTTTATTCTAACTCTGTTATATATTGTGCATACTTAATTTCATAATTAATTGTATAGAATATACAAAAACCAAATCAGGAAAATCCTGTGAAAATCATATTTCACTATATATCACTGATGATGGTTGATCACGAGCATTCACGTTAACAAAAAATGGTTTCTATAATATATTGCCGCTATTTTCGATTGCTTACGCATAAACCGGACAGGCGATATTCGGATAAAAAATGCATTTGCAAATAAATAAAATAACAGTTATGTGTGGTACAAATCAAATGTTGTCATTTGTTCTTTCATAATCATTAAAAGGTTTTCAATAGTTATTTTTTGGTCCAACGACAGTAATGTTTAAAATATGAAATTATTTAGCTATAAGTGCATTGTGCGGATTCTTTATTCTAAGGTGTTGCAGTTGTTGTAGCCTGGCACTTGCATACGGGGCAGTTGTCGGCCCCTAGAGTGATCCCGTCACATGGATACAGGCATCGGATTGGCGGACAGGCACGTGGCTGGGGCGTTGTCGTCTGAACTACTTGTGCTTTGGGCGTTGTCGTCTAAACTACTTGTGGTTGGGTCGTCAAGATTTGAGTCGTCGGGGGAATCGTCGTCATCGGCTGAGTGGTTTGTGTGGCTGCAGAGGAATAGGACGCTCGGATAATCATATGCATGTAGCCTTTAATTATACATGTATGACCAGTTCTTCTATGGAAATTTTCTCTTTTCGGTAACAAAGAAAACACAAAATTACAAATTCAAAGTGATTCAAAATGACATAAACAAAAGCTGAACACAATGAAATATTCACTAAATATATATATAATACAAAAGAATATAATGAACGCTCCTAACTGTATAATTTATGACGTCACATTTCAAGTGAATTCAAAGAACGATCCTAACTGGATCATTTACGACGTCACATATATCAAGTGCCTTTTGCAAATAACGCTCCTAACTGAATCATTCATGACGTCACATATCAAATGAAATTCAAAAACAACGCTTCTTACTATATCATTCAAGACGTCACATATCTAGTTACATACAAAAAATGTATTATTTATGACGTCACGTATTAAGTGCCATTCAAAGAAAGTTCTTAACAATATTATTTATGACGTCAAACATCGCGTGACAAAACACGAGACACTAACCGGGACAGGAGCACTGCAGACAACCTGCGTGGTCCAGGTAGGTACACTTGGCGTCACAGCTGGCGTCGAACTTGGGACACGTGTGGGTCACATGGGGAGCGTCTGAAATGTGGAGAGGACTAACGGATACTACAGGGGCAGTTCAAAGTTTACATATGCTACTGCTAACTGCACTTGTAAGTAAACAAACGTCAACTATTTTTGGAGTATCTGAACATTCGGAGGACAGCAATGGATGTCAAGAAGATAATATACCGATGCTAACTTTCTTTTTATTTTATGTTTTTGTCAATTGTATTTTTGTTTATATTTCACCTCGCGGCGAGCCTCTATTGATGCAAACTACGCTGAAACGTCATAATTGTGAATATTCTGACGTAATGTAAACTTCCAATATTGGCACGCATAGTTATAGTGGAAAAAGGTCGCCATTCATTCTGCCCCTTCGTCGCTAAGTGATATGTTTGTTGAGGATTATACATGGGTATAGTATGTGCTTGTCTCTTGCGTATGCCACGAATCAATTCACGTACTTAACAACAAAATATAAAGTACATTGTAGTTCCATACAACCAGGAGTGAAGTTATCGCATGCAAGTTATCAGGTCACTAGACCTACCGTGAAATTATCAGGTTAGGCGTACAAACAGATGTTTGTTTCCGCTTTAACGGCTCCCCCTCCCCCCGTCAATTGTTTTTTCCGCCGACCCTTAAATTTTTTTGCCAATCAATCATTAACTTGTTCAAAGAGCAGTTTTCGCTTATATTCTGTGTTTCGGTAATTATTAATGTGAATACATGGAAGTCAATTGAATTGTTCGGTCAAAGAGCACTTTTCGCTTATATTCTGTGTTTCGGTAATTATTAATGTGAATACATGGAAGTCAATTGACTTGTTCGGTCAAGGAGCAGTTTTCGCTTATATTCTGTGTTTCGGTAATTATTAATGTGAATACATGGAAGTCAATTGACTTGTTCGGTCAAAGAGCAGTTTTCGTTTATATTCTGTGTTTCGGTAATTATTAATGTGAATACATGGAAGTCAATTGACTTGTTCGGTCAAAGAGCAGTTTTCGCTTATATTCTGTGTTTCGGTAATTATTAATGTGAATACATGGAAGTCAATTGACTTGTTCGGTCAAGGAGCAGTTTGCGCTTATATTCTGTGTTTCGGTAATTATTAATGTGAATACATGGAAGTCAATTGACTTGTTCGGTCAAAGAGCAGTTTTCGCTTATATTCTGTGTTTCGGTAATTATTAATGTGAATACATGGAAGTCAATTGACTTGTTCGGTGAAAGAGCAGTTTTCGCTTATATTCTGTGTTTCGGTAATTATTAATGTGAATACATGGAAGTCAATTGACTTGTTCGATCAAAGAGCAGTTTTCGCTTATATTCTGTGTTTCGGTAATTATTAATGTGAATACATGTAAGTAAAGATTGACTTGTTCAGTCAAAGAGCAGTTTTCGCTTATATTCTGTGTTTCGGTAATTATTAATGTGAATACATGTAAGTAAATTGACTTGTTCGGTCAAAGAGCAGTTTTCGCTTATATTCTGTGTTTCGGTAATTATTAATGTGAATACATGTAAGTAAATTGACTTGTTCGGTCAAGAGCAGTTTTCGCTTATATTCTGTGTTTCGGTAATTATTAATGTGAATACATGGAAGTAAATTTCCAACTCATTTTGTAAGATGTCTTATTTCTATGACCTCATTTATAATTTTTAACATTTTACATGCGATCCAATATACCTAACCTGTGTGGTGAATATGACGTCATTTATAACTTTAAACATTTTACATGCGATCCAATATACCTAGCCTGTGTGGTGAATATGACCTCATTTATAACTTTAAACATTTGACATGCGATCCAATAGACCTAATCTGTGTGGTGAATATGACCTCATTTATAACTTTAAACATTTGACATGCGATAAAATATACCTAACCCGTGTGGTGAATATGACCTCATTTATAACTGTGAACATTTTACATGCGATCCAATATACCTAGCCTGTGTGGTGAATATGACCTCATTTATAACTGTAAACATTTTACATGCGATCCAATATACTTAACCCGTGTGGTGAATATGACCTCATTTATAACTTTAAACATTTGACATGCGATCCAATATACCTAACCTGTGTGGTGAATATGACGTCATTTATAACTGTAAACATTTTACATGCGATCCAATATACCTAACCCGTGTGGTGAATATGACCTCATTTATAACTGTAAACATTTTACATGCGATCCAATATACCTAACCTGTGTGGTGAATATGACATCATTTATAACTTTAAACATTTTACATGCGATCCAATATACCTTACCAGTGTGGTGAATATGACCTCATTTATAACTTTAAACATTTTACATGCGATCCAATATACCTAACCTGTGTGGTGAATATGACCTCATTTATAACTTTAGACATTTGACATGCCATCCAATATACCTAACCTGTGTGGTGAATATGACCTCATTTATAACTTTAAACATTTTACATGCGATCCAATATATCTAACCTGTATGGTGAATATGACATCATTTATAACTGTAAACATTTGACATGCAATCCAATGTACCTAACCCGTGTGGTGAATATGACCTCATGTATAACTGTAAACATTTTACATGCGACCCAATATACCTAACCTGTGTGGTGAATATGACGTCATTTATAACTGTAAACATTTGACATGCGATCCAATATACCTAACCTGTGTGGTCAATATGACGTCATTTATAACTGTAAACATTTTACATGCGATCCAATATACCTAACCTGTGTGGTGAATATGGCCTCATTTATAACTTTAGACATTTTACATGCGATCCAATATACCTAACCCGTGTGGTGAATATGACCTCATTTATAACTGTAAACATTTGACATGCGATCCAATATACCTAACCTGTGTGGTGAATATGACGTCATTAATAACTGTAAACATTTGACATGCGATCCAATATACCTAACCTGTGTGGTGAATATGACGTCATTTATAACTGTAAACATGTTACATGCGATCCAATATACCTAACCCGTGTGGTGAATATGGCCTCATTTATAACTTTAGACATTTGACATGCGATCCAATATACCTAACACGTGTGGTGAATATGACGTCATTTATAACTGTAAACAGTTTACATGCGATCCAATATACCTAACCGGTGTGGTGAATATGACCTCATTTATAACTTTAAACAGTTTACATGCGATCCAATATACCTAGCCTGTGTGGTGAATATGACGTCATTTTTAACTTTAAACATATTACATGCGATCCAATATACCTAACCAGTATCGTGAATATGGCCTCATTTATAATTTTAAACATATTACATGCGATCCAATATACCTAACCTGTGTGGTGAATATGACCTCTTTATAACTGTAAACATTTGACATGCGATCCAGTATACCTAACCCGTGTCGTGAATATGACCTCATTTATAACTGTAAACATTTTACATGCGATCCAATATACCTAACCTGTGTGGTGAATATGACCTCATTTATAACTGTAAACATTTGACATGCGATCCAATATACCTAACCTGTGCGGTGAATATGACCTCATTTATAACTTTAGACATTTTTCATGCGATCCAATATACCTGACCCGTGTGGTGAATATGACCTCATTTATAACTTTAAACATTTTACATGCGATCCAATATACCTAACCTGTGCGGTGAATATGACCTCATTTATAACTTTAAACATTTTACATGCGATCCAATATACCTTACCTTGTCGTGAATATGACCTGATTTATAACTTTAAACATTTGACATGCGATCCAATATACCTTACCTGTGTGGTGAATGTGACCTCATTTATAAATTTAAACAGTTTTCATGCGATCCAATATACCTAACCTGTGTGGTGAATATGACCTCATTTATAACTTTAGACATTTTACATGCGATCCAATATACCTAACCCGTGTGGTGAATATGACCTCATTTATAACTTTAAACATTTGACATGCGATCCAATAGACCTAACCTGTGTGGTGAATATGACCTCATTTATAACTTTAAACATTTTACATGCGATCCAATATACCTAACCCGTGTGGTGAATATGACCTCATTTATAACTGTAAACATTTTACATGCGATCCCCCCCCCACCCTAGATTTGTTTTTGGACAACTTAGTTTTCGCCTAAGCTAATATAAACTATAATATAAACTTACCGGTCTTGTAACATGTGGTGCAACAGTTGTTGCTGGTACAGTTGTTGTTGCTGGTGCTGCTGTTGTTGTAACGACAGGAGGTGGCAGTTTGGTGCCTAAAACAGTTGTAACAGTCGTATTCTAGGATACAAAGTTGTAGACCTATTTGACAGTTGAGGGCAACTTAGTATGTATGCATATCATGCCTATAGTGAGTTTTGGCTACCCGTTCTCGCTTATGTAAATATACGTAGGTTCTCAAGTATGTTCAAGTAAGTTGAAACCTTTTTATTTCAGCTCTATTAAGTCGGAAGCCTGATGCTTATTAAGGCAGGCGTGAGTCCGTTTCCTGGGTAGAACCAATACTTGACGTCTAGTCAGAAAGATCAATCGAAGGTTACACGAGAAGGAATTGCAATCATTGCGGGGTAAAACTAATGAATAATAATCAACATGAATAACATCGCGTTATCATATCTTATATTATTGGATATGATTTGCGAAAACAAATAATTTAATATTCTGTGTGTAGATTATGCTAATCAAGATCAAGACCGTTACTCACTCGCGCATGAGCAGTAAACACAGTTGTTACTGTCCATCTGAATGCACGCCGGCGTACAGGACATGACGTCAACTGGAGGGCACGTGCTGGGCTGACTTCCGGTTCCGGTGCCGCCACTTCCGTTCGGGGTCGTGTTGCCACTTCCGCCCGTCGAGTTATCTGATCATTAAAATGTATTTAGAGACATGCAAATGATCTCTAAAAACAATTAAGAAAACAACATCAAATTAAAACAGCGATATATGGTTGTTAGATTTGAAATCCGCTATGATCACTATTTGGGGCGTGTTACGGGAAAACCGGGCTTTATGCATGTGCGTAAATTGTCGTCCCGGATTAGCCTGTGCAGTCCGCACAGGCTAATCCAGGGCGGCACTTTCCGCTTTGATGGTATTTTCTGTTTCAAGGAAGAATCTTCTTAACATAAATCCACCGTAGGCCGAATGTGTGTCGTCCGGATAAGCCTGTACGGACGACGCTTTACGGACACGCATTTACCTCGGTTTTCTCATGACACGCCTCAACTAGTGATCCTAGCGGATTTCAAATTTAACAATCATATATCGCCGTTTTAATTTGATGTTGTTGCTGTTTGATAGAACGTGTGAAACGTCGGCATATCAGTAATAAACTGGTATTTATTTATTTGCCCTATGTATTTCTAAAAGTATTTGACACAAATCGTTTAACTATATATAGGTCACGGTATCGCAGTGGATATGGTGTCCGCCTAGCGATCGGGAGATCTCGGGTTCGATCCCCACTCTGGCAGCGTTCTCATGTTATCCTCAAAAGACACCAAGTATTGGTTCTACCTACGGAAACGGACTTGAGAATGTCACAATAAGCCTTGGGCTTCGATGCAATCGAGCTAAAAAAAATAGGTTTAAACTTAATATATATGTTTTAATGCCCCCATTCCACAGACACCACGAATCTCACGAAGTGATAAATTTTAGGATTCGTGGGGATTCATGAAAGTTTGCACATTTTCAGGGTCGAAGTGCGACGTTTTACGATTCATTTACGATACAGTTACAATAGTGTTACGAATATTCGTAAGATTCGGCTGGAATTGCACGAAGTTGGTCAACAATTTACGGCTGGAATTGCACGAAGTTGGTCAACAATTTACGGCTGGAATTGCACGAAGTTGGTCAACAATTTACGGCTGGAATTGCACGAAGTTGGTCAACAATTTACGGCTGGAATTGCACGAAGTTGGTCAACAATTTACTAAGATGTACAATATTCTATTACGACTACTGCACGAACGTTAGGAATCAGTTACGCATCGGTTAAGAATACACCGAATGCATGCACGAATTAGGTAACAATTATGATGTATATTTTAATGTATTTTCTGCGTGCTTTCGTGGGATTTGTGAGAGATTTGTAGCCGAATCGTGGTCAAGAGTCGATTTCGCGATTCCCTGGAATGAGATAAGAAATACCTACGAATGCATAATACTGCACTACAAATTTGTTACCAATTAACTACAATTTTTTTTAATCGGAAGTTCGTGGCCAATATTGTGATCAGTTCAAAACTTTTGTCACGAATTTTCGATTGCCTATGAATTGCGGGAACTGACTACGAACAAAAACGATCCGGTTAAGAACTTCACGAACTGATAAAGATTCAACTACGAATCATACAATTTATTAATTGTTGGCGATTCGTTGGATTCGTAATGTCTGTGGAATGGGGGTATAACACATTGTCCCTGGGCCATATAATACATTTCATCATTTAAATCTGTCAATACAAGTTTACCCGTATACATAAACTCATTCTTTGATTTAAGTTCATACGCTGTTTCATTCAGTTCACCAGTCTGCTTGTCTACCGGAAGCTCACCTGAGCACGTGCACGACAGACAGCCCATGGCGCCCATGGATACGCAGGAAGACGGGCACGAGGCGTCGAAGGTCGCGCATCCGTTCGAGTTGCCGCTGCTTCCGGTCCCCGTGGCGCTCGTGGTTCCTCCGAGCGACGGTGCAGCTGTCGATAGCGACAGGCCGGGAGTCAAGGTGCTCCCACCGGATGAAGTTCCTGGTGTGAAATGATAACAGTTACAACTTCTATATAAGTGCAACTATGGAATCTGTTTTTATTACTATTTTTGTATTGTTGTTGATAATGATGATGATTACTATGCTGCTGATGATTATGATGATAATGAATACGAGTGTCGGATGACGGAGATTAGGATGATGAGGATGGTGGTAGTGCTGGTGAGTGTGATGATGATGATGATGACGATGATGACGATGATGATGACGATGATGATGATGATGATGATGATGATGATGATACGTACATAAGTGAAACAGATATACAGTACTCAAGTGATAAGTGCACCATAACTGTACACTTCATACGACTGCCAACACAATATGGGGAAATTATCCGAAACGGATCATATCCGGATTACTATTCCGGTTCCAGAAAATTCGTTTCAAAGGTAACAGATGATAATTAAATTCTTGCTTACCCGCGCATGTGCAGGCTAAGCATCCCATGGCATCGAGCTTCACGCAGCTAGCCGGGCACGAGGGGTCAAACGTTGCACATCCACTTCCGCTTCCGTTGCTGCCAGTCCCGTTCTGAGAGCTTCCACCGGAAGTACCTCCACTGCCCGCTGTACAAAAAACACGTGAACACCACTGGGTACCTAAATCTGTTTTATGCCATTTGGTTTCCCATACATGTTTTATCCTATAGACGCTTTGATAATATTATATATTTAACTCAAATAGAATACCGGTAGATGCCTCCGCTAAAGGCAATTATTTTCTAATTAACTGAGTGATTTTTACAAATATATTGTACTTGGTTTTGTCCTATACGCAACAGACAAGTGGTTATATTCGTAATACACCAGCCAAGGAGATGAATAGAAATCATGTCCTTAAGTTGTAGAGCTCTGCGCCAGAAACATCTTAAGTTTATCTTAAAATATTTTCACTTAAGTTCTACCTTTTTGGGTAATATTTTTTAAACTACTCATAAATTAATGAATCCAATAACAGTTCAGTAAATATTTGTTAATATAAGGTTGATGATAAGTGAACATTTAGCACACTTTCATCGATACACACCAGTAAAATGCTTCAGAAAAAATGACAAGATGTTTCTGGAATACGACCCAAGGGTCAGTATTCACAAGCTCCTTGAGTAAAACTTAAATGCTTAAAGACGTTCGCAACAATTTCTTTCAATGTTTTCCAAAGACAGATTTTCTTTAAAAATCCCATATACATGCGTCAATGTATCCTAAAACTAAACAGTCTTAAAAAAAAATAGGGATCACAGGCCTTGTTCCGGAAATGTTGGGTTTTGAATACGGTACCTATCAAAGCACTTTTTCAGTTTGTGTGACTAGAAATGTGTAATCATATAAAGCATTCACAAATGAATCTTTTTAAATGTTTCTTTTGGCAAATAAAAGTGCATTTTAATGATAAACCGCGCTACATATACAGTCACCATTCAAAAAATGACTTTTTAATGGACGCTACACCAGGTTAATTATGCATTTAATATGCCTCCGAAAACATCGATAAATAATAAAATATACGAATATCTTTTATTCCAAACGACATATTTTGTTAAAAACTCCCATATACACGTGTCAGTGTATACTGAAACGTAAACAGTCTTAAAAATAGGGGTCACAGGCCTTGTTCCGGAAATATTGAGTTTTGAATATGGTACCTGTCGAAGCCCTTTTTTCAGTTTAGATTTTTATTAATGCTTTAAGTAAATAATAGAGCTTTTTTTCAAGCGAGGTTATGGTTCTTTCAACTTATATGTTTTACACGTTTTGTTTGGCAATACACAAGTGTATTTTGATAATAAAAAACGCTCTACCTACACTAACTGTTAAAATGATGAATTTGACTGGACATTTAAGTAAGTCAAATTGGTACTAAATTATATAATTCTTTCTGAAACGTTATTTTTTTATCAAATGCATCAATATACTTTGTTCCAAACAACAGATTGTCTTAAAATTTCGCACATACATATGTCAGTGTATACTTAAACCAAAACATGAAAATAAAAAGCATGGGTCACCGAACAAGTTCGCGAAATATCGGACATTAAATAGGTAGCTTGTGTAAAAAAAATATGTTTCGTTTTAACATTGCACACCTTAACGACGTATCGATTGCCAAAATAGAATGGAGATATTAAATGGATCTTTTCTTAACTGATTTGTTTGGAAATACATTGTAAAGTGTACTTGTTATTATTATATATGCTCTATGAACTTTTACTATTGAAACAATTTATTTGAATGGTCATTAGAGATGTTCAAATACGAGAATGTATCGACTATACCTGTTGAAACATCAAAATACACATATGACTAACTGTATGAATATATTAAGTTCCACATCTCAGATTTTCTTCAAACCTGGCTTAGACATGTGTCAATGTATACCAAAACTAATCAGTCATAAAAAGTATGGGCCATCGTGATTGTTTGTGAAATAGCGGCCTCTGAACATGTTAGCTGATGAACCTTTTCACCATTCACGCTACGTCTTCAACGTGTTACTTTTGAAATTAGTGTATTTTAACCTATATACTATAAAGAAAATATGAAGCAAAACGAAAATTCTGTGGCTGTTTTATGTATTGGTCATTTTACATTAAATTGGTCCAAATTAGTAAAACTAGTGCTTATGTCTTTCATATTTTACAAATTGGTAAACATATATCATCGTATCTCACAATTTTTGCTTAAGTCCACTTAAGTTAAGACTTTCCTAATGAGTTTTGTTAAGGTCCAATTACCCCAAAAACGGAAGTCCAACCCTCAGGCTGTAAGTTAGATGATAAACACATATAGTTCAGGGCCGGTATTCACAAAGCTCCTAAGGGAAATCTTAACTTAAGTTGTACTTAAGTGAAATTTTCAGATCAACTTTTCTATGTGAAATCATATGATTTATGCACAAAAAAAGATGCACTCCTAAAAATATAAGCAATATTTACAAGTTTTCAACATTTTAATATTAACAGACCTATACACGAAACAGCCAGAGACTTAAGGAATGTTTTTAAATTTAAGGAATTTACCTTAAGGAGCTTTGTGAATACTGGATCAAGTCAGTTAGATAATAAACACATAGGGTTCGGCGTATAACGCATATGATTTTTAAAATACAGATTAAATGATATGTTTTGGTATCAATTTAAAGGTTTATATTTAAGAAATAATAAACAGTCCTGTTTTTTGCACTACTTTGTCTTAGTTCCCAGCTTCATAACTTTTGGCCCATGTATTCATGCATTAAGTGGCAGCCTCCATGCCTGTCAAAACCGGTGTGTTTATTTTAAGGTAAATATTTTGAGTTACAACTTATAGAAATTTGACATGCTGTGTTTTCAAAAGTGATGTCCTCATCTTTCCAACAATGTATGGTGATATATTGGAAAGTAGCTTCGTCATGGTGAAAACTGAGCTCAAAAATTGAATAGTGTTTATGTAACAAAGAAGGAATTTAATTGTGCATGGTTAACCTTAAACCGGCCCAGGCGCCATATTCACATCAGTATTCGACATGCGATATTAAAAGCCGTAACTTACCACAGTTACACACGATGCAGCCATTTGAATCAATTTTCGCGCAGCCTGACGGACAAGAGGTGTCAAAGGCCGGACATCCTGTACCACTTCCGGTTCCTGTAGCGCCACTGCCGCCACTTCCGGTCTGACCTGGGCCCACTAGTCCTGGAGCGAATGTGGTGGCGCCGTCGCCCCCGGGGACAAAAGGAGCGGCCGTGGTGAGCGAACTTCCGGCGTTTGGAGCCGCGGTTGTTACTAAACCGAAGTTTAAATGCCAGAAAATAATTACTGTAGAGGCCAATGTTCTTTCCGCAAACTGTACAGCCGCAAACTCCGATACATGTATATATGTTGACTCAACAGTTGTTTAAGGTAACACAACATTAAGAAACGATCATACGGCAAAGGTTTACACTCGTATTAGTTGATTTATTCGATATTTAATGTTTTCTTCCATAGATTTATGTTTATCTGTCCGTTTTCAAGTTATTTTGTCACTTCCATCTGCTTATTTTGACAATAATTGATATGACAGATCGCACATTCACACTTTAACAATGTATGTTTATGATATGACGTCATACCACGACGTGTCATAAGGGTGCCAGGGTACGGTGGCCCGCAGTTGGGGTGCTGGGGGCGCTGGTGGCACCTGAAAATAATATTAAATATTCGCAACGATATTCCATTTGGCAATTAATAACATATTGTCATTGGTTGATTTTAGAGGTTACAAGTTAGATCACAAGTCAGATTTTATATAGGGGCTGTCTGATTTTTTATAGGGGTTGTCTGATTTTTATAGATTCATTTCGGGTCTCTTTTGTTACCCATACAGATACAGACCCGTTTATGTTATAGCAACGGCTACATTCGGTTTTGAATTAGAAAATAAGAACTGCGCATGCGCCAACAACAATATATCTGACTCGTCCAGACGCTGTAAATACATTAATAAAGTAGTTTGCTGGGCAGCAAAGTATTATTCTTGTTTTTAAATTCTCTTTTAATACGCATTTAATACATAAGTTATTCTCACAATTTATAATAATATTATTTTAAAACTATACTGACATCGTTACAATAAATGGATGGTATTACGTTATGAATGTTGAACAAAATCCTACAGTCCCTCTTTAAAGACATTTCGATAAACTTGGCCGCTTTTGTTTATGTGTGCTGAATTTTATATAATAGTATCACAAAATAATTCCGAGCGGTGGTGATGTAATCACTATTAATTTTGTTTTGAACTTAAGTGAATTTTAGGCTCACATTGTTCCTGATAAAAGCAAGTTGCTTTGATCTGAACTTGTTTCACAGGCGAAGTACAAACACCTGTTGCTTTGATCTCAATTTGCTTCACAGGCGAAGTACAAACACCTGTTGAATTCGAATGGCGTCGGTACCAGGCAGATCGTTCGGTTTTCAAAGAGTTTCTGGTTGACAGTTTTCATATCGTAACATAAACCTGTAAGTTGTAATTTTGATTTGACCTGAAATGCCTTTCATATTTTTCTACCTCTTAAATCGATACAGACACAGTATTGTATTTGATTATGTTTGCAATAATGATTAGACATTTGAATTTATAACGCATATACACGGCCTATTTATAACATTCAGCGTGAAAAGGGATAAAAATAGCTGACCTGAGCACGTGCACGCCAGACATCCCATGCCGTTCATCTTCACGCACGTGGAGGGACACGAGGTGTCGAACGCCGGACATCCACTTCCGGTACTGCCGTTACCGCCGGTTCCCGTCGATGTTCCACCGGAACTACCACCAGTAGGAGAAGCTGCAGCGTGAAACAAAAAACTAGAACGAAAGATTGACAACGTCAACGACAACTATGTAAGCCATGACTTTTAATGTACCAATACGTGTGTTATTTCTACAAAACAACGAATGCGCTTCAAAACCATATCAAAGGGACTTGTTCACCAAATTTTGCATTTTGAAATATGTCATTAAACGTCCAAACTGGAAAAAAGCGTTCTTCTCAACTATAGAGCTCAATATAATACTATGAAAAGCATTGATTATTTCTCATTGACGATACCTTATTTCGATAACATTTCTTAGTCAGGATTGTTAGTTCGCTTCTGAAGTTTTTATACACTATCCTTTTTTGTATCGAATATGTGACAACATTTTTGGAATTTGCAAGGGCGTCCGCAATGTGATTTGTCAATTCTTAAAGGGATTTGTTCACAGGTGTTTGTATTTCTTAAGTAGGCTATAGAATGTCTTAACTTCGCAGTTTTTAGCATCGGAGCTAGTATAGCTCAAGTATAATAGTTCACGAAAAGGCTAGAAGAACAGAAAATAAAAAATAGTTGCTCCCACCAGGGTTCGAACCTCAGACCAGATCAAAAGGCCAGCGCCTTAACCACTCGGCCATTCTGGTTGTTTTATGTGAATGTCCATTTTTTACTTTATGTAAGTGATCCACGCGTTGTCAACCATTTTAACAGAAACAACAGAAACATCCCAAATTATTCTATCGTTCAGCGTTACAAACGCTTTATAATTTTAATTATTTCAACTGATGATCACTCATTAACGAACCGGTATTTATTGTATATTTCTATGTTCCTAGTGTCATTTCGCTCCTTTATAATACACAATTATTTTCTTTTTTTTGGAATCTGTGACAAAAAGTGGTAAAACTGTCAATTCACCAACCTGTCAACAGGTCCCTTTGACGTAGATATTAAATACGATAAATTGAATGTCATTCAAAAGCTTACAGCATGTACACGTGAGGCATCCATTGGCGTCCAGACTGGCACATCCGGCTTTACAGGAAGTATCGAACGGCGGGCATCCGTTGTTGTTGTTACCGGACGAGGCGCCGCTGCCGCCGTTAAAGGTCTGGTTGACTCCGCCGAGGCTCGGTGCATAGGTGGAGGCTCCACCGCTCATTCCACCGGAAACTATCGGCGCATACGTGGCTCCTAAGCCACTGGAAGTTCCTGATCCACCTGTCATGGATATCGTGCTGTACATAGTTTGAGTGATTCAAGTGCATGACTATGAGGGCCTATAGCTTTATTTTCTATACAGATTGAATTTGTTGAATAACTTTTGAATTGTAATATAGTTTTGCAAATATTCCACTGGAAATGAATAGATTATGTTTAAAAAATAATGTATTAGAGGCTTTTATGTCATAAAATCCATGGATTTACCAATTTATTAGAAAATGTCAACAATTTGGTCCAGCTTTCTCCCATGCACCCAACCTTAACCCTTTTTAGTCCTAGATCTTTCCCTACAAACACGCACTTCAAAAGGAGACTACTCATGTACACAAACACGCACCTCAAAAAGAGACTACTCATGTAAACAGACACGCACCTCAAAAGGAGACTACTCATGTACACAAACATACGCCTCAAAAGGAGACTACTCATGTACACAAACACGCACCTCAAAAGGCGACTACTCATGTAAACAAACAAGCACTTCAAAAGGATACTACTCATGTACACAAACACGCACCTCAAAAAGAGACTACTCATGTACACAAACACGCTCATCAAAAGGAGACTACTCTTTTACACAAACACGCACTTCAGAAGGAGACTACTCAAGTACACAAACACGCGCATCAAAAGGAAACTACTCATGTACACAAACACGCACCTCAAAAGGAGACAACTCATGTACACAAACACGCACTTCAAATGAAGGCTACTCATTTACACAAACACACACCTCAAAGGAAGACTACTCATGAACACAAACACGCACTTGAAATGAAGACTACTCATGCACACGAACACGCACTTCAAATGAAGACAATTCATGGTCTAATTACCCCAAAACGGAAGTCACATCCTCAGGATTACATCAGATAATAAGCACATATGGTTGAGTGCAGGATGCATATAATTTGTAAAATACGGTTTAAATGATATGTTTTGGTATCATTTTAAAGGTATATATGTAAGCAATAAGAAAAAAGGCTGTTTTTGTGCACTAGTTTTTGTCTAGTGGTTCCAAGCTTCATAACTTTTGGCCCATGTATTCATGCGCAAAATGGCAGCCTCCATGCGCGTCAAAACCGGTGTGTTTTTTCTAAGGTAAATATTTTGAGTTACAACATATATGTTGGAAAGTAGATTGGTCATGGTGAAAAGTGAGATCAAATTTGGAATATTTATATGTAACAAAGAAGGAATTTATTTGCGCATGCGTAACCTCATGTACACAAGCACGCATCTCAAAGAGAGACTACTCATGTATGCAAACACGCATTTCAAATGGAGACTACTCACGTACACAAACACGCACATAAAAGGGCGACAACCCATTTACACAAAAACGCACTTCAAATGAAGACTTCTCACGTACACAAGCACGCACTTTGAAGGGATACAACCCATCTACACAAAAACGCTCCTCAAACAAAGACTACTCAAGTACACAAACACGCACTTCAAACAAAGACTACTCATGTACACAAACACGCACTTCAGATGAAGACTACAAATGTACAAAAACACGCAATTAAAAGGGATATAACCCATGTACACAAAACCGCACTTCAAATGAAGACTACTCATGTACAAAAATAAACATGTTAAAGTAAGACTACTCGTGCACACAAAAACACCCCTCGTAGGGAGACTAATCATGTTCACACATATGCACCTCAAAGAAAGACATCTCCTGAACACAAACAAAGGGGACTACTCACCGGCAGACGTTCCGCAGTCACAGACGAGGCATACCTGCGCGTCCAGTTTCATGCACGTGGGGTTGCAGTGGAGAGCGTCGAACGCTGGGCACTGGACGGCGCCGGCCCCACTTCCGGTTCCGCTGCCGGCTCCATTTCCGGAACTGGTGTTGTCTGAAAGGAAGTGCTGACATGTTTTGCCACCTAGCGAACAGCATAATAGCCAGCATAACAACAAGCTGCGCGTGCTTATGATATCTATTATTTAGTCAACCAATGCAACTGGCCCCATTGACAGGTTGAACACCATCTTTTAAAGAACTGCGCGTCACTAAGTTTACGTCGTTGTTAGTAATTTATGCAACTTATAAGAAATCGTTACTCAAATATGCGTTTTAATGAAACGATGTATGAAATAAAGTCGTTATGTCAATTTATTCCTGACGTCTTCATTGTTTATTCACGACATTAGGACCGCTCGACTAAGAAACACCCCTTGGGTGCTTACAATATTGACATAGATTGTGCATTTAAATTCTCCTAGAAATTTTTTTTAATGAAAAACGCAAACATGTGTGTGTTGAGTGAGCAAAGTTTAACTGGGTAACAACATCATTTTTTTTTTTGTATTATCTCTTTGTTATGTAGTATGTTTACTGTAATTCAAACAAATCATGATATTATGACAACCTAACATTAACATGGTTTAAAAGACAAAAACAAAATGAATGAACATGTCTTTGTGATTCATAATTATGTCTCAGCTTCTTAAGTAAATTTTAACCGAACACCTTGCGGGCGTATTTTTAATTACATGTATTATTTCACTAAACACAAAAGGTCTATATTGATCTTCCTGCTTCGGACGACACTATTGACTTATATTGCGCGATTATAATGTGTCGTACTGTTATCGCACATTAATGATAAGAGACGTGTTTTCATGGTAATTTAGACCTTACATATTCTGTGTTTGATCGCCGTCGTTATCTCACTACTGACGTCAGTCGCTGACAGCCAATGGTATGTGAAGGATAGTGTTCGTGAGAAGTACGGTAACGGTCCTTTAGTACATCCCTGTCACCGGTCAGGGTTGCGGATTGAAACAAAGCGAACAAACGAGCTTAGTACTCATAGAATTACTACCGGAATATGAGTAGTGGTATGTTTGATGTTGTATATGTATTCATTATAACATGTAATTATTACAAGCAAAGCATACAAAAAAGAAAAATAAGTGGCGCCAATGGGTATCGATCCGTCCACCTCCAGATCAAAAGTCTGACGGGCTAACTTTCGATTCATTCAGATATTTGTGTATTTTTTTTCTGGCATGAGCTGCTTTTCACAAACGATTTTATATTTGTATCCCGGCCATGAATACTACATGCACAGAGGAATTCTGCTATAACTGGGAACAAACTAATCAACATCCTGCAAGGATATGTGCCAAGCAAGAACAAGGCCCAAGATCACACCAACGGTTAAATATAAAATGAACTGTTGGAACGAAGCATACTTCTTCTTACACGCAAGAACCTGGGCCTTAGGTTATACAACTCCTGAGATCAATCTCCTAGATCAATTCTCACTTTCTAGCTCAGCCTACGATCGAAAAGTATTGATTATGTAAAAAAACAACCTTTGACCTAAACTCTCTCAGCATCTATCTCAACACGTAAATGTGACAAAATGAGCATAACGGGGATGATCTCAACAGTTTTGGTGAGAAATCAGCATATTTTGATATTATTAAGTAATATTGTACAACACTGAAAATAACATCTAAATTCCTATTCAGCAATGAAATATCACAACACAAACTAGCATGTTTAAATGCACTTATGTAAGGTCTTACCTTTATACCCCCACACATATCAATTGTAATATATGTTTCAATCCTATTTATATATTCAGGTCGTTTGAGCAATAGTGTTTTACAGTTTTAAAAACGATTGTGCTTACCGTGTTGCAGCCATTTTTACCTACTCACGACAATGGAAATGATCGCACAAATGACGCAATATATATTCGTTAAAACAGCGATACGTCATACAACTTAAACGTTTTGTCATTGCTGTTTTCAACAATGTAAATTAGTTTATGTGGCCATTGGCATTGCCTATTTAAAGAAACTTGGTAACTTGAACCGGTAGTCATATGCCTTATTTTTGGAGTTCGATACGAATTATTTCAACAATTGAATTAATCTAAACAGAAAAAAAGGAAACCGCAGAACAAATATACCATCGTTTATATAATTGAGCTTACCGCATTATTATTGGATCGCCAACTTGTCGCTTATGTCTTTTTACAATTCATGCTCAAAAATCGTCTCCACTGAGTATAATCTCAGCCACAAACTGAGCAAGAATCTCAGCGGAGCATGGAGCTTGAGCTGTGAGTTGAGTGTTGAGCTGAGATTAATAACAGTGTTATAACCTCGTGCCCAGGTCTGTTGCTGAAAGTTCAAGGCCACTCGTCAACATGTCAACATATTTGTCCAGGGCAGATATTTTACTCCTTTTAATGCCAGTGTTGCCTTCCTCTGATACGCATATGCTTTGGGGTCAAATGCATTTTAAGAAGTTAAGAGTTTGAACATGTTAAATGTGTGTTGTAATAAAGCATTACATTTGTAAGTTTGAGCATTGTCGCTGCATTTTGATCAAGTTCAAATCGCACCCTTGACACTTTTTTCCAACGGTTAACACTCTCCATGTAAGTATTTCGTATATGAATGCGCTTGTTTACATGCATAATTGTTGGTAACACTCAATCATGTAATGTATATTTACTCTGAGGTTACCCTGACGATATATATTCTAATGTTGTGTTGTTGTTTTTATAAAATGGAAATTTATCTGAAATTTATTTATACAATATTATGTATTGAATACATGGTTATTTGTATTTGTTTACATGAATAGTGTTTTATCGGACCAGATATGCGGCATATCCGCCTTAATATAGCATTTCTTTTTACTAATATACGATTACATAGGAAATGATGAACTGATTTGTTGTGCTCTGTATAGTCCGCTATTATATCTGTACATTTTGCCTCTACTATTTGTCACTAATATATAACACTAGTATATACGGGTATATAAGCCGGTGTTCTAGTGCTCGTTGTATTATTGGCTGTTCTGCTTTTTATACGCTACCTGGTACACGTATAATGTTCGGTTTTAGTATGCGCTATATAAAGTGATTTTATTATATACCAGTTAAAGATCTTACCAAAATACATGCTTAATCGATCGGTGAAACACATGTCGACAGACAAAAAAACCCGTATTATGCTACTCGCCAGTTTTCCAATCCCGTATTACCACACTAGCTGGACTACTTGTTTCGGCATATAATGACGTCATCATAGAGCATAGAGAAAATAGGAAACCCTCTTGTTCTATTATTAGATACATCGTCCGCAACACTTAACACAAAAATAAACATGGCCGAATTGTCGACACTTAACTTGTCGGGATGGTCAGAAATTGGCATTTTTAGTTTAATCGATTATTGTTTCTTTGAACATGATTTATTTGAAACGCAAGACACTAATTCATGCCAGCCCGTGGGTGAAAACTCATGGAGGTCCATCATGAAAAACATGGCTGAAAGGGGTAATCTGACAGGTCGGAAGACCAACCATAGTGCCCGGAAAACGACCTGCACAACACTCTTGCACAATGGCATTGCTCCAACGACCACACAACAGTTAACTGGACACAAGAATGTTCATAGTGTCAACAATTATGCAAACGCATATCTCGAAATGCAAGCAGCCATGTCCGATATCATATCGGAACATCCTGATTGACCACAAAGAATGCCACCTACTTCTAGATGTTTGATCCCGACACCTATTCAAAACACGTCTCTGGCCAACAGCAACACAAGCACATCAAACGCTGACATTGAATATTCCCAAGAAAACACAAATCTCCAGAGTGCACAATTATTCCGGTGTAACGTAACCATCAATAACTATTATGCACAATCTCCGTCGAATAAACGCAAGAGAATACGCATAGCAGAAAGTAACAGCGAATGAATGATGTAAAATAAATTAATCCAATGAATTTTGCCTTCCAATGATAAGTCCACGTGTCAAGTTTGAGACTGCGTTCCTCACTGTTCGATTGTTTACACATTCATTTACATAAAATGTATTCATGCGCGCTTTATAAAATACGGCGTAACGTTTGGTTCATTGTTTTTGATCTTTTTGTTCAACGCAGGAAATACAATTTTTGATCAGTTTAAGTTTGTGTTTGTATATAATAAAAGGAATATTACGCTAGTCAATTGTTCCAAGAGTATGTA
This sequence comes from Congeria kusceri, assembly GCA_027627225.1. NCBI lineage: Eukaryota > Metazoa > Mollusca > Bivalvia > Myida > Dreissenidae > Congeria > Congeria kusceri. The sequence continues at coordinate 95,686,818 of CM051026.1, forward strand.
TCAGTCTCGTGGCTTACGTTATTTCGTATCACAATCGAGGCTCCGCCTCTCGTGTGATACGTCATCACACAAGCCACTCGACTGAAACATACTCTTGGAACAATTGACTAGCGTAATATTCCGTATATATAATACAATCTGCTTATTGGCAACACAGGAACGAAGATAGTATGCGCAATCAAATGCTATATTTTGTTCCCAGTTCTTGATGTCAATTGATTATAACGTATTTACTGTGTATGTTATATTTTTGAGGTAATCTACTAATAAACTGTGTATTCGACATGTCATTACTGCGTTCAAACATGTCGAAAAATGCTTTCTGTGTGCGCTGTCTTCAACACTTTAGCATTTTCTTTTTCTTAACTGTGTTAATATATTTAATGTACTTTATTTTGCGTTGTTTTAATAATACTTGTACACATTCGGCGTTATGCATTTATTCCATTGCAAACATGTAGGACGGATAAATTTACAAACACAAATTTCAGGTGCTGTGTTATAATGCCTCTCCATCGTACTGAACTAACTGGACTATGGGTCGCAAATCAGACAGGCGCGGAGAGACGCCTACATGGAGTCGGATATAGATTGACCGGGACTTAATGTGTGTTGAAGATGATGTCCTGTGTTTAGAAGATATTGTTAATGCTAGCACGTTTTCAAGGGAGACAACCGTGCTTATATTAAACACCTGTATGATTTATCCGGAACATTGTAGATTGATTCTAGAAAGACAATTCACAAGGCTCCATCCATTATTTTACAATGTTCTGTGTGATGATAGAAGTAGACGCGCTCTCCTGAGCAGTGACATATATTGGAATGAGTACTCGAACGTGCATTGTGTACAAGGCGGTGTGGGTCATTACGTGCAGGACCGTCAACGCCGAGTTCAGCTGAAGACATGCATACGTTGTCACTGCACCCGTTTCTTGCAGATATGGGCTGAAAGACCTCGCCATTGGCAACCACCGGATATCGTTCAGAAAGTTATATTCTTGGGAGCATTTGTAACTCCTGGTGGCTTCAAAGGCAGTGAGTATAAACATGTGAAGGACCTATTAAACTACGAACTGCTATACTAGCGAGCCTGCTGCCATATTACTAGTACATGATACCGGAGAGAAATCTGATGACATCATGTAGACTGGAGGACGAGCAGCAGCATACATGGATAGCAACTATCACAGACATGATGGATAAAGGTTCGAGGATAATACTGAGATTAGAGAAAATACGACAAGCCGTTATTTCGCCTTTGTAGCCACTGCAAGACAAGAATGGAGCTGGAGGGCATGACTAGACATGGGTGACAAAGGGGTGAATGCTGGGTCAGATGTGATCCTGCATGAGGTATCAAGACGTTGGATCGAGATATGTCGGGTGGTCAATCTGCGGCTTCTCACGGAACGGGCTCGTGTTGATGATCCGGGTTATATACTTTGCAGACTGTTTATGTAATTTTATTTCAAATACACAGAATACACACACTATTATTTAGTATTGACAACATTTGACATCGTACTTGTTGTAACAAGTTACTACATAAAACAGCAGATGTTGTATATTTACTAACCAGGAATGTTTCTGACATTTATTTATTTTTTAGATCGAACTGTTTATGTGCTCATGCATATTTTAAAAACAAAGAGTAATATAAATGATGTTTTACGATAGGAAACAAATATATTATGTAATTTTAAAACATTTAAATCTTGAAGACATGTTTTCAATGCGCTATACGTGCTATACATACATATATTTACTGTCTTATGGTTTTCTGTCATGCTAACTAAAAATGCGAATATGTTTCCAATCCGTTCCTCAATTTTTTAGATTCATTGTATTCTTTAGGATGATGGTTATGCAATGAAAACAACAGTGTAATACAAACGGAATAACATATTGAAAATAAATATATGTTATGCTTTAATATCGCGTGTAAATGTTATACAAAACATGTGTTTTATTCTTTATAGATTAAATGTTGTATAATGTATACGATTTTACAGCGGACATAGCCGTTTTATTTTTCACAGGGACTTTGTAGGCGCTTTTTCCCTGTAACCCCAGGTCTGATTTTTACGAAACTTCATAAGATTGATTTGTAGCAAATCTAGTTGGTCATATCGTTGGCATGCCGTGCGCGGCGGGTCTGTGTCAGAATTATGGCCAATTGAAGTTATTCACATAACGTACCCTGCACTTGTTTTTCATAGCCACCTGGCTGGAATTTGACGAATTTCATACTTTAAATTAGTACCAAGAGCAGTTGTGCATGTCGTCAGCATGTCATGGTCGGAATATTGTGTGAGGACTTATGGCCCTTTTTTCACAAAACATATCTTGTCCATGCCTGTTCTCTGTAACCCCGCATTTGGATGAAACGTCATAGGATTCATCACAGCCACGCACATTGTCAGAACGTCACAATCTACATATTTTGGCGGAGTTATGACCCTTTGAAGTTTATGACATAACACATGTAGTATGTGTTTGTTTTTCGTAACCCTGCTGGAATATGACAGGTTTCACAGGATTGATCAGTACCAAGTGTGGTTGTGCATATATTCGGAAAGTCACGGTAGGTGGATAGGGTTATGGCGGTGCGTCGGGGTGATACATGTATTTTTTAAACAAGCTCTAGTAAAGATTAATTTGTGCCGCAAACAAGTTTGAGGAAGTTTAAGGAATCAAATTTATTTTAAACAATTTAAATATCTCTATCTCATTTTATGTCTTTCTCCTGGAGCGCGGTTGCTGCAAGTTAATAAAAATGCAAACTCTATTAAATGCCATTTTAGTATGATATGTCACCTCAACAGATTGTCTATTTAAAAGATTGATACACATAAACAATTGGGCCGCTATTTTTGTAGTCGCGAAAACAAATGATTTATCATTGAAACATGTTAAATCCTTAAAAAAATACAAAACGATATTAATGAAGTGCATTACAAACATCAATAATATTTACTATCAGGATCAATGTCAATCAAGGTAAAATGTAAGACAATGTCTTGAAATACGATCGCAAAGCAACAACGTATTTTCCCAATTCAAACTTTTCAACAGCTGATCAGCTGACAATGTCACTTAACTCAATGGAACGTAAAGCAAAAAAAAAAAAATGTAACACTCAACAATTAAAACCATTGTAAAATCCAACGGGGCTACATGTTTATAGGCTACCTGATATATTATCCAAGGTCATGCTGATGAGATATGATTGCATGTTTGGCTTATAATATATATACATTTAAATCATGTGAAACCTAGTATTCATAGGGTCTGTGTTATTTTATAAGGACAAACGTAGCCGCCCTTTCGGGTACCGTATGCAAAGTGTTTGTCCGACGTGTATGAAACTTACAAGTCTTGAAGGCACATGCTGGTCGCACCGTCTGGGAATACATATATAGACCGTACAGGACTGGTAAGTTTCGTCACGATATATTAAGATGTTTTGCATATTGGTTATTTCAGGTAAACACAATATTCCATTTTGTTCGTATTTTACTATTTTACGCACTCATTTAAAATAGGAAACAGCATTTTAGTTTAAGCGAACAATTAAACACCGAGTCCAATTTTTTAAGTATAACCTGTTTTGTATTGAATGCTGACTGATCAGATATTGAGAAATTTAATATAAGACTTAAATCATGCATTTGGTGTGCCCCAAGCCGACGTGATTATCGAACTATAATGCAAATATGAATGTAAACTTATGAATACATATTAAATACTGTTAGTTTTCTAGTGTTAAGAAAACTTTCGTCTGCCAATTATTTAATACTATATATATAATTATTTTAAACATGAATGATTATGAACGATGTGGACTTAACTGTCGGATACTGATTGAGCAACACATCTGTGGATTTTGTAATAGATGGGACTACATAGGGCGAAACATTGTTACACACGAAATTGCGTATTCAAACTAATATCTTTACTTTTACAGTTCATAGTCATAACGCTTAGTTATTAGCAAAATCATCATAAATAATCGTATGATGCTAATGTTTATCCAATGTATAATATAAATATATTAACACAATATAAAAAATAGACCAAACCAGGAATATTTACATAGTTTTATGTATCTTATTATTTAATTCAAACCATCGAAAAAATAATTCAGTGTTGGTAAACTTTTAAAGCGTATATGCGTAACATGTGTACACACAATATAAGATAATGCAAACTGTAACTGTAACCTTTGTTAAACGCTGTTAATGTATATCTAAAACATGCACGACTCGTAGGTTGCGGCTCACGACGTCACGTCAATATATATTGTTACTTTTTAACAAATGAAGTACACAATTTAGATTCCAAAACCGAATAAAATGTATCAAGAACTATGGTCTTTTTGGTTGTTTTCCAATTATGTAGGCATACTGTGCAGAATCGAGTAGTGGTAGGACTACGAGGAGTTTATGACGGCGGATTAGTCGCTGTATTTTCCTTTGTGGATGGCTTCTCTCGCCAGTGCTTTGCGATCAAGGATGCGTGTGCGGTCCTTGTCCATCTTCAGTTGCACAATGACAACCTGGAATTAGAGTATATACGGTAACATTTTCTGCCATGCTACTGCTTATAACCACAGATCAAAGTATTGTATACTGTGCATAAGAGCAATAGGGAAGGACCTAAAACTATTATGATGTTGAGCCACGCTCCATAAACAAAATCCGTACATACGTGAATAAGATCATCCTAATAAAAGAGTTTGTTTGCGGTAACGCGACTGACTCACACAATTTTACCCGAGTCACGAGTGATTATAGGCTTCCGTGAAGCATTTTCTTCAATTCATGAATGTTAGTTGTTTATTCATCATATTTTGTTCATAATTAATCCGTAACGTTTTGTTTTATCAGCCAGGCACTGCGTTCTCATTACCTTGCAATCCTATTTCTAATTTGAGCAAACACTACAATAAGTTAAAACACGAGTCGTTTATAATAACTTCTGTTAATACCAAAACGTCAGCAATGAGCCGGACTTCCAAATCTGCAAGCCGTTAGCAACACCCATACAAACGCTGTCGGTTTTACTACAAATGGCTTTGATGTAACCGTCGAACTGCGAATATCGTCTAGCAGTGTGTTGCTGAAAGGCATGTAACACGCTTAGCACGTTGTTTGTGTCATGAAACATCGATCGATACTACTGTACCTGAACAACGTAAGCGCTGTCGATAGAGCATTAATGATGTAGCGCTAAATTGGGAAATACCAAAACGTACACAAATCAAAATACCGTTTGTTGCAGTGGATAAATTTGAGATAACCTTTTTAAAATGTGTTAATTTGATTTAGATAAATAGTTAAATACAAGTTTCGGGCATGTATGCGCATTCGAAATTTACTCTAATTGCGTGTTTTATTTTGCCTTAAAAAGCGATATATAAGGATTACTTTTAGCGACGTCGGCGGCGTTATTGTTTGGCATCGCCGGCGGCGTTCCCTTCAGTTTGTGCAGCCTAAAGTTATGTAACTTTTAAAAAATAGTTCAAATAAGGCTTGTTCAGAAATTATTTGAGAAGTTTTTGTGCAATCATTATCAAACTTTAGCAAAGTGTTAGTAGCCATCAAAGAAAGGACATTGTGGCTTTTCGTCATAATTGCTCTTATCCTACTTGAGGTATTCCCCTTTTTTTAAAATACTTCAATTAAGGCTTTTGCGGACAATAGCTTAAGAAGTTTTGTGCAATCATTATGGAACTTCAAGGTAGTGTTAATGGGCATATAATAAAGGTTAAGTTTAGTTTTGGGCATACTTGTTCTTATCGTACTTGAGTTATGCCCCGTCAGGCGACACATCCGACTGTAAGTTCGGTGTTGTATTATAGAATGAAATCAATTCAAACCAACACAGACAAATGGCAATATAAACTAATTGAATAAAAACAGCTCCAAATTAGTTCCAGATTTGCTTCAAAAATTGGGTGCGCGTTATACTTGGCAACCGGTGGATATGAACTATGTATACGTTATGTATATTTATATGGGAATGTAAACGAGTCAGGAGGTATCACTTTGCGTCCCAAACTGTATCGCGACATTACGAAACTATGTGTCTCATCGGAAATCAATTCTTCCCAGACGCAGGACGCACATGAAGATTAATACAATATAGCCTGTTCAACTGTTTTCTCGTCGTACTTAACATTTTAACAAATGTGTTAGGCTAATGCAACTAAACACATATTTTCTGTCAATAGCATCTAATTAATTAGTAATTACCGCGGAAATAGATATACCGTGAGAAAACAGATGCCGTCTAATTTCAAGAAATAAAGCTGAATTTTGAACAGTGTTAGTAACCTGATGACCTCGTGCTATTGGCATACACTAAGCAATGTCAGTTGCTCTTGTATT
>CM051026.1:95695712-95968212 GCA_027627225.1 Congeria kusceri
ATCATCCGTAAGCCCCGCCACTGGCAATGCAGTATCGGTTTGTGCATGTCATATATTACATATATATTCATGTAAAATATTGCTAATACAATTTACGTGCGTAACTGTATTGATTGAGGGTCGCTTCCTTGTCAAAGAATGTGAGACGTTTGTTCAACTTGATGTTTGTTATTTGTAAAATGCAGGCCCTGAATACATCAATGTTAAATTAACAAATGACTGCATGCAAGGTTTGCAACTGTTGGAAATGGAATTTTATCAATCAATGTTTATGGTCATACGCAAACTGTGAAAGTCTGGTAAACATTAGATAAACACATGTATGTGCAAGCCAATCATTGATAACTGATCATGCTTATATTCGACGTCACTTGTAGTCTTACGTTCATATACAAAGTGTGCACGATTGGTGATGATTGGATAAAAAATGAAGCCTCTATTATGAATAATTACCATTTGTGTATATTTTTTCACAAACAAAAGGCAATTAATATGGTGTTTCATGTCCGATTTTGCTAATATTCGAGCTCACTTTTACACTTATGGTCATAGGCAAACTGTGCAAGATAGGTAAAGATTGGGTGAACAATGATGTCTCTATCCTGAATAATGTATTTTGTTGCATATTTTATTTCATAAGTAAAAGGCAATAACTCCGGTGTTTCTGGTCCGATCTAGATTCTATTCGAATTCAACTGTAATCTTATGGTAATAGACACCCTGTGTAAGATTGGTGAAGATTGGGTGGAAATGAAGTATCTGAATAAGTCCATTTTTGTTTATTTATGAATAAACAAAGGGCAACAAGTCTGGTGTCTGAAACACGATCAGGCCCATTTTTTTGGCATCTGCTAGGATCTGATAGTCATACACAAACTGTAAAAAGTTTCGTTTATATTAGATTGAATTTAAAGTCTATATGTTGGAGAAAGCCATTTTTTGAACTTTGTTTGAATGAAAACGGGGCAATATCTATAGTGCTACTGGTTTTATCTGACCCAATAACAAACCTATCCGATATTGTATTGTCATACACAAACTGTGCAATTTGGTTTAAGATTGGAGAAACAGTGAAGTCTCCAGCGTGAATACGAACCCAATTGTTGACGGCACACGGACGACAGACGACGGTCGACGCATGAGAGGTTCCCTATTCCACTTCGTGCTCAGGTGAGCTACACACACAACTGGTAAAAACTCATAAACTCCATTGTCTTTGTTAAAAATAGAAAGTGAAAATTTGTGATTTGCAAAATTGTACAAATGTAGTTCCATGAAACAATCATGTATTTGTTAATAACCTTAGACATATTCAAACACATCATAATACAATCATACTCAAAGATGGATGATCGCTTAGTTTAACACCGTAATGATTATTAAATCAATAAGCTATGTTTGTGTATTTTTCAAGCGGAGTAATCACTGACCTTGATCAAAGTGCTGAAAGCAATTAATCAGTTTTATTACGTAAAAGTGGGATAAATATTTTGTTAGGCAATATAAAGTTTATCATGCGAGGCTTAGAAAATGAAAAGCACATGCCTTTGCAAGTGCTTTTCATTTTCTCGTTATTATATAATGCCACAGTGATGTAAACGATTGGGAAGTTATACCATTTGATCCCTACTCCGAGAGCGTTCGAAGGATTTTTCTCAGAAGACACCAAGTCTTCTACCCAGATATGGAAACTGAGTTACATTGTGCCTGTAAAACTTCTGCTGTATAGGAATGCATATTAATAAAACATGTTGAGCTTAACATTGTCTAATGTTATAACAATGCTATAATTTTAATTGCCCTATATCGACACGACACTGTTGTAGTCAAATTTAAAGTTATATCCAAGAATTGTGTGGCACTTTCGGGAGTCGTGCGCCGTCACATCAGGTACGCTCACCGACTGCTTCCTAAGAAGTGATTACAGACACGCATATATATATATATATATATATATATTTATTTATTTATTTGTATAGTTGTATAAACGAACACGCGGTCTTGCGACAGAAATAAAAATATGTTCCGTAATTGTATGAAAGTTATTTTATGAAGCTATAAAACTTGGTGTGAAACGAGCAATTGTTTGTTCCTCTCGTGTGGGTGACCCAGACCTGTCTCTCATTGGTTTGTAAGGAGCCAGATAAAGTCACAGTCTCGTAGTTCAAGGTCATCGGGGATTCCTTGACAATGACGAAGTAGCATTTAATAGAGTCATGCTCAAACTTATTGTATGACTCGTATACATGCATTTTACATCTCAAAGCAGTGAACAGGTGTTTTACATGTGCAGCCGTCTCGAATCTGATTGACTTATTAAATATAAATGTGAAATGTATTTGTACTTGATGTAGTGCAAGTTCCCTGATTCCCAGACTCCAGTAGTGTAGCCGGTCAAGTCTAAGATAAGGCCGTTCTTCTAGACTTCTTGAGTGAATAGTGGTGATCCTTTAATTGCATTTGATATGCGAACCATTGGTGATTGAAATTAATATTATTAAAATTAGTTTCCCTTAACTACTTCTTATCCCATGAAATTAAATATACCAAATATTGTATCAGTCTGGTAAAATATAGAACGTTAATATTCAATACATTTACATGCCGAGCAAACGATGGAAATTTTATTTTATATAATTATATGCTTTATATTGATGCTTATACTATGTCTATTTTCAAGTTATAGTGTCACCTTCATCTGCTTATGTTAAAATAGTTGATATGAACGATCGTACATACACACTTCAACGCTGTGGAAAGACTGTGTGGACTGCATCGGGTATGTGGGCGAAACGTAACAGGATTCAATAAACAAACGTAAATATATATCATATTGCGTCAAATAATTAAATATGTCCTTTGAGAAATATTTGAATTACTTATGATGTATAAACCAGTGCAAATATCACATCAGCACACTATTTTAATACACATGTTGTTCGTGTATATGACTAGATGTTAATTCTTGTGTTAGGTAATGGTGGGTTACTGTGAAAACGCTTGTTTTACATTCCAGCCACGAAAAGTGAACTGCAAATGCTGCAATAAGAGAGTTATATTAACTATCATTTTCCAGTTCGATCATAGCAATTCTCGTTACGTAATGTTGCTATTATCTTTGAAAATTGATAATACGGGATATACGTAGCTTGCTGAGAAAAAGCGTGCAAATAAGGGATACAACTGCACAGCATTTTAATTACTTAATTACACACTTCCCGCAGTGATTTCACTCGATGATCAATTTAGAGCATTGAAGAAAACGTCATTCTTGATATTGCTTCATTAAAAGGACCTATTCACAGTTATATGAACGATGTTCATGTTTTGTCATAAATCAAAAAAAATATATATTATATGTATACAAAAAATAACACTCCTTATCAAAAAAGATATTTGAAATATATTTTCGTAAATAAAACAATTATCAATCGAAATAGATGAAGCGTTTGTAACGTTTTATAGGCATTTGGAAAACATGTGTATTACTTTCAAAGCGTTGTACACGTGTGTTACTTACAACGCGTTGAAAATGTCATTCTCATATTTGCAAGTCTGTATAATGGCTTAACGATGAAGTAATCAGCATGTTTTGATCCTGATGGTCTCAGGCAAATTGAAATTTATTATTTTAGTCCAGATGCTCTAATTTTTGCAGTAACGATATTAAAGAGCAATTTCCTAAAATACGAAATCTGTGAACACGTCGTTTTGAAAAGAGGATAACAATTTAAATGGAATATTAATTGTAGGTTTAATTAATTGTGATACCGTGAATAACCAATGTGTCAGGTTTTCTAGCAAAACATATTGCAGAGTAGCATAGTTCATTAAGCAAATCGAAAAAGTGTGTAATTTGAGCTATTAAACTATTGAATATCTGTTAATAATGTCTTGATAGTCCATGTACATTATAATAAATGCCTGTATAACTACCACATGTATGTCGTACGGAAGATGCATGTTCCTACATCCAACGTCAAGGTCACATTTAGAGGTCAAAGATAGAACTAATCATGTGTCGCGTGCAAGACCCAGGTGTAAACCTCCAAGGTATAGGTCACAATTGGAGGTCAACTTGCAAAAATGGGGTATGTTTTCGTGAATTAAATTGAAACTAAAACAATGCAAGATGTTGTAATAATTCTCGTTGACATTTGTCTACCGTAAGATGTTGTGTAACCGTTGTTTTAAGCAGTAGATCTTACAAACCATTGTGTTCTAAGATGTGTTACCTAGGTCTATGGAGATCAGCGCGTCAATGTGCATCACCCTAGAAACGAATTACACATACAAGTGCCTTCAACAGGCAATTGTATGTGTAATTTTTAGAAATCAATGTTTCTTGTTTATACATCAAACTATGGATATATTGAGTTTTAATTAATGTACTTGTATACTTGTATGGCAGATGAAGATGAAACAACTATCCGAAAATTAGCTTTGTATATCTGTGTTATATGCATACAATGAAAATAATACACCTGTATGAATACCTTCTTATATTGAAATTGTAACGTGTAATAATTTGATTTGGTTATATATATTATTATGTGTACTTAACCGGATACACTGGTAGAGTCTCGATATCAGAGAACTTACAATACTTTTTGACAGGTTACGTTTCACTAAATATGCCGAATGGAATCGGATTTTAGACGGTTGCATACGTGTTTCTTTTTTCTATGGTTGGATATGTAAAATGCATGCACATGCGAAAGTTAAACAATAAGTTTGAGAATTCCGTATGCATATTATGGCACTTTAAAATACAGTATGTGATACTTATACTTTGTTCAGAGCTTACAAGCCATTGAGATGAGAGACATTTTCCGCTAAGTTGTGGGTACTGGACAATTCATATCGAAAGTGCAGATAGTTATCTTTACCGAAAGTAATGTTAGTGTTTCATGCCGTAAAGGTTGAAAGCTAAGAGCAGTTTAGGCAATCAAGTTCGGAACAAATGGTGTGAATATAAATACCGCCGTGTTGCTTTTTTCACCGGCAAGAACCTTTATGAACCACGGAATACATTTCCTAGGACGGATAATCAATGCTTTTAAAATATGTGTTATTGGTAAATATGTATAGCAATACAAAATATATTTATTTTATGCCAGGTTTTTAGCTTTGATATTAGATTAGATAACTTTTCAATTTGATTTCCACGACAGTAGCATCTTACGGTATGTGCCAATTTAGCAATACCTTTATTTAAAAAAGTGACTGAAGGGCATGTCATGTCACTGGTTTCCAGTGCTCTCGTTGATTGTTACAATTCGGATTTGGGAATTATGTACATCGACAAAGTTCAATGTTTCAATTAAGCGTGTCTGAGTAACATCGCAATTCAACCCTCAAGCCTGAAAACGGATTATACAAAAAGTATACATATAGACCTTTAAACACAATTTTTAGCGAGCAGTTGTTGGGCATTCGTTACACTGTTAGTTTGAGTTTAGTTTCTTTTTTCAGAAAGCGCAGGTAACAACTTCAACAAGTTTATTTATACTTTTATGAACATTTTATTGGACTGCTGTTTTAAAATGGTATGATTATCAAAAACTTTTTTCTTCAGAATTTTTTTTTTCCTTGTAGACAAATCACCTTGCCCATTTGAAACACGTAAACAATCTAATATCAAATACGGTAAAGGCCATTTCAATACACCACACATGTTCCGATTAGTCAAGTTTATTATGAAACCAAGACATGTAACGTACTGTAGATAAACGGCCTGGGAGCCTTTAAATAATGTATATGTAGATATATATACTATGTTTCTATGTTACATCTTTGTTTACACTGGACCTAATCATACAAAATAATATGTACCGGTACACCAAGCTCAAATAATTTTACGACAAAATCATTATATTAGCAAAATTTTTGGCAACATTTCATACGATCAGTGTAATTAGTTTTAATTAAGGCTTTTTTTACACATACCTTACTGCAGCAATCATAGCAAGATTTACACGAAACTTAATATTTTATTGGGACATGCTAAAACAAAACTTCATAGTTTTTCGTAGAATAAATATATTCTATAAAACTAATGCAAGGAATAAATTAAGCACTGCATCATATTAATTTAAATACAACATAAAAGCGAGGCAATACAAGATACTGTTTAAAATTAAGCGTTACACATGCTTTTGAAATTGCATATTTTATTAGCGCAGATGCTGTACAGTGTAGATGTGATAGTTAGGCAGGACTTAATACAGTTATGGTCTTTAAAATGACATTTTAAGGACCGGCGGATGTTAAAGAATAATTTTCGATTTATCGTTGTTTATAGGCAAATAAACAACGAGTTTGAGTTCTTATGAGCGGAATTTAACCACTAGGGCGTTAATCAGATTTGTTTTGTAGCAACGCATCAGAACGAGAGAGAGTTTTTAGTTGGCCGATAAAGAACGATAATGCAGAAACTATTTCGATTTTAAAATGATTTGACGTATATTTTTTGCAATTGTAATTGGAACTACTTTTATTATGTTCCGCTAATAATCGGATTTTCTTTTTGCGTTGTTAATGGGTAGTTTAACGACGATATTTTTGTTTTTGTCGATAGAAAAAATAGCGAGTAACATGTTAGGATAAGTATTTTCCCTCCTGCCGATGCGTTTTATTTATTGTATCTTTAAAGGTTGAATAGACAACTTGAGGACAGGTGATTCGGTCTTTGGGACGTGTTGAAGGCTTTGTCGCTTTCATGACGTAATTTCTCCGTTTTGTCGTTGTATAAACTTCTATATCATAAAATAACTTTGATCATATATTAGTTTAAGTATAATGAAGTTGATTTTGAGAATAAACATACACCTTAAGTAAGTATTGTTTACTATCGTGTACGTTATTAAATTGTTGTGTACACTGAACAGGGACCATATTCACAAAGCTCCTTAGGGAAAACGTAAGTAAATTTCTTTAATTGACTAAAGTCCTTAAATCTGTGACTAGTTCATGTATATAGCGACTACTACCAAAACATAAGCGTTGCAGTTGTTGTTTATTTGAAAATAATCGGAGATTGGTTTGAAAAAAAAGAGAAACGCAGCGTTATGATCAATTCCGCGTATGCAAATGCATTAATGTGTGTGGCTATGCACGGGAAATGTTACACAAACTTCTAGAAATAACAAGTCTGTCAAACCTCAATAATGATAAAGTATGGAAACGTGAATGGCAGTCGCGCAAAAAGACATTGTTGATAGTTATATAATCCTATTGACGGTTGACAGAAAACAAAACGCTAGCGGTGAAAGTGGCAGAATTCAGACTGATAATTACATTTTTTAAAACGGTCTTCGTACTGTCTCTCCCACTACGAGTATACCTTGGGGTACATCTTACATCATTAATATTATGTTTATGTAGTATTTATTACAAAACAAAGTAAACCTGTTGGAAAGAACTATAACTGTAATTACATGTCTAATATATTTGCGACGCGGGTTAAATCCGACTATTCACAAGTCGCAGGTGTTCTATTTTAACCATCAGGAGCATCAAATGCTAGTTTTGTAGTATTTAACATGAACAAAAATATTCTTAAGTTCAAAACGCTTAATACCATTTATTTTAGTTAAATATAAACTTGATGTTATTTATGGATTATTTTATGTTTCCTACCTCTCATTATAAATTTAAATGGTTAGTTCTATTAGCAAGGAATTGTTTGTGTCTTTAAGGTTACCTTTAATTTACAAGAGTTTATCAAAACAGTAAGGAAATACCGTATCCCGTGTAACAACTGTATAGTGTTGCTACATTTTAATAGGGCGGATTCAGTATTGGATGGAACTGAAGGCGGAAATGTCAGCTTTCACAACATTTTGCAAAGCAATACTGTTTTGGAAATATACATCTCTTTGACCATGTACATGTGACTGTCTGACAAAAGTGTATAGTATAGTAATATATTACCCAAACTTTTTCAGAATGTTTTTTTACATTAAGAATATTTTATTTTTGCGGAAGCAATTTTGATACTTTTCGGAACACATATAGGTCATTTCAATAAGAAAGCAAAGCATTCATTTCACTGTACCTTTGCAACTCAGTACTATTTTCGAACGTTTTGATGATAGTAACTTCTGGCTTTCAAAATTTTAGAAGGCATTACTCATGCCAGCAACATCTGGTGTAAATCAGCGATAACGTATGTCTCATGAACAAAATCAGTGTGGCCGTACTTGCGACCAACAACTTAGTAGACTAATTAAAAGTATGCATACCGTGCATTGCAGAGTACATTACAATATGGTATATATTGGGAAAGCATAATACCCTATAGCATAGTAAAGCACATTGTATTATATAATGTTAATATTTAATTAATAGCTCGCGCTTTAGAGGTTGGTGTAATATACATAGTATAGGGCAGCGTTCGCCTCGGATGACATTATGTTTCGAGGGTTGACAATACCACACACGCCGCCATATGATATGTTTTATTATTATACGGAACAAAATTACATAGATAAAACATACAAAATAAGTCTTTTCTTACGCTCAATACACATTGACTGACATTTTTGCTATAAACTTAAACAACCTTATTATTTTAACGACCTAATTGATGCATTACACACCATATATCATTGTCTGTGTTTGATAGCATACGACCTCCAAAAACCATTACATTTACAATGATCAGTTGGCACATGCAAATTATGGAACAAGTGCGTTCTTAATAATTATTGTTCATTTCTTATTCATATATTCTTATTGTTCGTGTGCTATTTATAAATAAGAGAGAATACCAGGTTAGTGTTGATGCTATAGCCGAACAAGATAAGCTACTCTACAGTCAACACCAATCCTAGTATTCTATTTATTCCCTCATTTACATCATTTTCGACTTGTCGTTTGAAAAAAAACTATAATAAAACACACTAAATAACACGGAAACATATAAGGACGTCACGATGAACAACACAATGACGTCATTATACTGCGCGTGTTAAGTGTATTCAACATGGTCAGTTTTCACCCAGGGGGGTTTTTTCGTCAACATCATTGCGAAGATGGGATTAACTATGATATTCATGTTTAGTCTATATTATACGACTCGTACATGCCTACTGCAAACTTTAAGTTAAATCCGAGAAGCGTATATATCAAAGTATTACTACCTGAAGATTAATATTGGTGCCTACTTAACTGTTTTACATAAAATATATAACATACAGCATTGAGAATAACAATACATTCATAGCACCAACAACATACTGTTGTTACATTTACAGCGACGATTTAAATAACGATATCAATTCATTTTCAGCGAAAACATGAACAATAACGTTATCAATATATTAACAGAAACATGACAATAAAAATATCGATAAATTCATAGGGACAAAAACAGCAATGTAATAAATAAATTCATAGTGACAACAACATTAACTTTATCAGTTAATTAACAGCTACAAGAACAGGAATAACGTTATCAATAAATTCACAGCAACAGTAACAATAACGATATAAATAACATCAGAGGTGTAACAACGAGAACGTTATCAATACATTCACAGAGACGCCGACAATAACGATATTAATAAAATCAGAGCTATAACAATGATAACGTTATCAATACATTCACAGAGACGCCGACAATAACGATATCAATAAAATCAGAGCTGTAACATCGATAACGTTTCGATAAATTCACAGCGACAACAACACAAATGTTCTCAATTGACTGACAGCGAAACAACAATAACGTTTTCAATAAATTCACAGCGAAAACACAAATGCAGCTATCAATAAATTCACAGCGACAACGATAATACTATTTGCTAAATTGCAATTATTAGAATATAGTGGTCTTTTAAACGCTTTTCGTTGTAAACGATCACATATCTCATAAAATACGTTTGCAACAATTTCTTTCCAACGACATATTTTGTTTTAATTGTTGCTCATAGGAGCGTCAGTGCATATTAAAACCAAAACAGAAATACCAAATATGAGTCACCAGACTAGTCTAAACAATACTCGACGACGAATTTGGTACCAGGTGGACCATTTTTTACAGTAGAATTTTAGCATTGTTATAAAAAGCGTTAGTTTTCGAGTTAAAACTAATATTTTGTCAATGAATCTTTTTTTTTAATGTTGTTAAGCAATATACAAGTGGATTTTGATAATCAACGACGTTTCACGTAAATTTACTGTGAAAATAATGAATTTAAATGGATATATAAGGAGGTCAAATGGACACTAATTAGTCCTTCTGAATCGTCAGTGTTTATCAAAGGCATCAATATGTTTTGTTCCAAACCTGAGGTTATCTTAACATTTCGCTCGTACATGTGTCAGTGTATACTTACACCAACACATTTATAAAGATAATGGGTCACGGAACTTGTTTGGGTATGTTGGACTTTAAATAGAGTACATGTGTACCAATTGTCATGTCTTTTTACCATTGTTTAAGTAAACAACATACTATTTTCCAAACATAATCGAGGTTACTCTAAAAACACTGTACATTGTGTGTATTTTGTTTTGAACTTCCACCGGTACACAGTCTGGAGCATTTTGTTATGTACAGGTGTACATAACGTATCTGAATTATTTTGATGTTTGGTCTTTTCTAACATCCATCAGTTAACATGTTTTCTAAATATATACTGGTCTTGAAGACAAGGCTAAACCACTTTGTTTTAAATTGGAACGTGTGTTTTTTTAACAACTATAGATACCATTTAAACTATTTTTTAATAAAGCCAATGTTGAAAATATGCCTTAGTTTGAAAGAATTGCTGAAAGTGAAGGTTCCTTAGGTTACTCGTCCATTAAAAGCCAGTAGGTGTCATCACCATTTGTGAAAAGAATACCGACGCTATTGAATTGATGGCTCTTATTCATTTGTGTAATTTACAATATACTGTAAAGCTCTGCCAGTGCATGATAAGTCCTGCCTACTGGATATTGTTGCATGCTTGACAGTGGTCGCTGATATTTGTACGTTAGCAACACGAATCTATGAACAAAGTGAAACGCCTCTAGCTGCATCGACAAGAGAGAACTCTTATAGACGGAACAGGGTCATTTATTAACACGTAATAAACACAACATATGAATAAGAAGAAAACTGGAATCACCTCCTTGGAACTATCAATTCAAAGCAATAACCAATGATAAACACAAACACTGGCACAAACGATGATGTATGTTCGTCATAACGATGATGTTTTATATCAATCTACTAAATCAATAATGTTTGATATATGTTCTTCATAGGTGGTAGAGAAAAGAGAAGGACTTGAAAAATACATATTGGAAAAATAACTTCAGTGATCTTAACTTTGTTTCCAAAGAAGATTTCATAGTCCTACAACAGCTACACAAGTAGGAGTATAATATAATTAGATTGCTTTCCATTGACATTGCTGGCGGTAAAACCAATGAACTGACTTAAAGAGAAACTTGATTTGCTAAATCTAGACATGTTATGGTATCTGTTTATTCCCCTCTGTTTGTTTAATTGTTGTTTGTTGTTGTTGTGCTGTATTTTTTTTGATTATGATTATTGTTTTATTTTATTTGGCGTGTTTACCCTTTCATTGCTTAATTGTGTCTTTACGATTTCTTCATATCGTATCTATCGCATGCTATCTGTTAATTCGCTTCTGTTTACTTCACTGTTGTTGTTGTTGTTTTTTGTTGTTTGTTTATGTTTGTTGCTTTGTGTGTATTACTTTTCATGATTTAACGTGCGTGTGCGGTTTTGAAGGCATTTGAATAACAATGTGAAATGGCAAAATAGCTTAAAAGCAGAAAAAATATATATATATAATACACACAGAGAAATCAACGTAAATTTTGACTGTTCACTGTGGATAGGTGTTTTTTTACCTTTATCAAACGCCGATTAAATGTACATTGTTGACGCTTAAACTTTGTTTTGATTGTTTATATTAAAACCTAGCCAATTTTGCGTGTTATACCAACGTTTGTTTGAGGTGTTATTCCATTGTTAACCACAATATTTCATTTTAGCGTAAAATAATTAATATCTATTACATAGGTGCGCAAAGTCTAAATATTGTATGACGTAAACAAACACAAACACTTAAAATATCAATGAAGAAGTGTATTCTGCGCATGTGCGAAAATAATGACGTTTTACGTTCTCACGGAACACTGCAGCTTATCAAGTCTGGGTATATCTGCAATAGTTGTGTTGCTAAGACTATGTTTTCGTGACTTTTCGAGCTCCACTTCTCAAACGAAAATGATTGTATCATAGTGTTTACAATTATTGTTCTTGAGATGTAGGTTATGTGAATTTTTATAATTGAGTAAAACGCCCTTTTATAATTCATAACACGATAGTATTTACTACATGTTAATTAAAGCCACAGTCCATAGAATATAATTATATACTTGTTAAAATGGTGTTAGTTTTAATGAACGTTATTGACGTTTGTTTTCGACTGAAAAATGTTTCTTATTTACGAAAGCCATTCTATAATGCCTATTTTCGAAAAGACTTGGTACGAACGGAATATACACTAATTTACAGGCTGATTTACTCCAGAAGCATCACCAGCTACCACATACAGATAGCTTTACGATCAAAAGTTACCAAAACGTTATTATTTTACTGAATTCAATGCGTTCTTGTGTACTTTGATTGGTAAAATGTCCATTAGAAACGATTTCTGCACATTTACACTTTTATGAACATTTTACTGGACTGCTGTTTTAAAATGGTATAATTATGAAAAACAAATAATGTCTTCAGAATTTTCTTTTTCCTGTTAGACAATCACCTTGCCCATTTGAAACACGTGAACAATCTAATATCAAATACGGTAAAGGCCATTTCAATACACCACACATGCTCCGGTTAGGCAAGTACATTATGAAACCAAGAAATGTAACGTACTAGTCGAGGCCTGGGAGCCTTAAAATAATGTATATGTAGACTATGCTTCTATGTTACATCTTTGTTTACACTGGACCTAATCATACAAAATAATATGTACACCAAGCTCAAATAATTTTACGACCAATTCATTATATTAGCATCATTTTTGGCAACATTTCATACGATCAGTGTAATTAGTTTTAATTAAAGCTTTTTATACATATACCTTACTGCAGCAATCAAAGCAAGATTTACACGAAACTTAATATTTTACTGGGACATGCTAAAACAAAACTTCATAGTTTTTCGAAGAATAAATCTATTCTATAAAACTAATGCAGGGAATAAATTAAGCACTGTATCATATTAATTTAAATACAACATAAATGCGAGGAAATACACGATATTGTTTAAAATTAAGCGTTACACATATTTTTGAAATTGAATATTCTATTAGCGCAGATGCTGTACAGAGTAGATGTGAGAGTTATGAAGGACTTAATACTGTTATGGTCTTTAAAATGACATTTTAAGGACCGGCGGATGTTAAAAAATATTTGTCGATTTATCGTTGTTTATAGGCAAATAAACAACAAGTTTGAGTTCTTATGCGTAGGAATTTAACCACTAGGGCGTTAATCAGATTTGTTTTATAGCAACGCATCAGAAAGACAAAGAATTTTTAGTTGGCCGATAAAGAACGGCAGTGCGACAACTACTTCGATTCTAAAATGATTTGACGCATATTTTTTGCAATTGTAATTGGAACTAGTTTTTACTATGTTCCGCTCATATTCGGATTTTCTTTGTGGGTTGTTAATGGGTTTAACGACGATAATTTTGTTTTTTGTCTATAGAGAAAATAGCGAGTAACATGTTAGGATAAGTATTTCCCCTCCTGCCGATGCGTTTTATTTATTGTATCTTTAAAGATTGAATAGACTACTCGAGGACAGGTAATTCGGTCTTTGGGACGTGTTGAAGGCTTTGTCGCTTGCATGACGAAATTTCTCCGTTTTGTCGTTTAATAAACTTCTACATCACAAAATAACTTTAATCATCTATTAGTTTAATTATAATGAAGTTGATATTGAGAATAAACATACACCTTAAGTAAGTATTGTTTACTATCGTGTACTTTATTAAATTGTTGTGTACACTGAACAGGGACCATATTCACAAAGCTCCTTAAGTAAATTTCTTTAATTGACTTAAGTCCTTAAATCTGTGGCTAGTTCATGTATATAGCAACTACTACCAAAACATAGGCGTTGCAGTTATTGTTTATTTGAAAGTAATCGGAGATTGGTTGTAAAAAAGAGCAACGCAGCATTATGATAAATTCCGCGTATGCAAATTCATTAATGTGTGTGGCGATGCACGGGAAATGTTACACAAACTTCTAAGAAATAACAAGTCAGTCAAACCTCAATAATAATAAAGTATGGAAAAGTATGGAAACTTGAATGGCAGCCGCGCAAAAAGACAGTGTTGATAGTTATATAACCATATCGACGGTTGACAGAAAACAAAACGCTAGAGGTGAAAGTGGCCGAATTCAGCTGATAAGTACATGTTTTAAAACGGTCTTCATACTGTCGCTCGCATTAAGAGTAAACCTTGGGATACCTCTTACATCATAAACATTTTGTTTGGTGAATAGTATTTATTACAAACACTCGGTAAACTCGGCAAGAACTATAGCTGTCATTACATTTCTAATATCGTTGGGATGCGGATTAAATCCGTCTTCACAAGTCGTACTGTGTTCTATATTAAACCACAAGGAGCGTCAGACGCTAATTTTGTAGTATTTAACATGAAAAACAATATTCTCAAGTTCAAAACGTTTAATACTTTTTATTTTAGTTAAATATAATGTTGATGGTATTTATGCATTATTGTATGTTTCCTACCTCGCATTATTCATTTAAATGATTAGTTGTATTAGTAAGGCATTGTTAGTGTCTTTAAGGTTACCTTTAATGTTCTAGTGTTTATCAAAACAGTAACGAAATAACGTATCACGTTCAACAATTGTATAGTGTTGCTACATTGTAATTGGGCGGATTCAGTATTGGGTGGAACTGAAGGCGAAAAGGTCAGCTTTCACAACTTTTTGCAAAGCAACACTGTTTTGAAAATCTACATCACTTTGACCATGTACATTTGACTGTTTGACAAAAGTGTATATTATAGTAATATATTACCCAACCTTTTTCAGATTGTTTTTTTACATTGCGAATATTTTGTTTTTGCGTAATTCCTATTCGATATTATCTAAAAGGTTCCTATGTCGTAAACAAGCCTATCTCATTCATGCTAAATAAGTTGATTCGCCCCATTGTAATAGGCCTTGGAAATATACTTAGACGCAACATATGCATCCATAAATGCAATACAATATGCTCATGACTGTTTTGAATGCCATTCACAATGACATTGAAATGCGAAGCAAATTACTAGTTTATCCTTATATCTGTTTGTTTTGTTGTAGTGTTGCTGGTATAGTTAATGAAACAAAATTTTAACTAAACAAAGCGTCAGCAGCACGATAGTGCGATATCGCATGTCGTCCCTTCAGTACTTGATAAACATGTACGTGTGTATTAAAATCAAAACTTAGTGCAATGTTTATACTTTTCGGAACACATATAGGTCATTTCAATAAGAAAGCAAAGCATTCATTTCACTGTACGTTTGCAACTAAGCACTATTTTGGAACGTTTTGATGATGGTAACTTCTGGCATTCAAAACTTTATAACGCATTACTCATGCCAGCAACATCTGGTGTAAATAAACGATAACGTATGTCTCATGAACAACATCCGTTTGGCCGTACTTGCGCCCAACAATATAGTAGACTAACTATTTACCACAATGTAAGCGATAGATTCCAAGAGTTTTAATGATTTATTCACAGACAGGCAAATACCATAAGGTTTAACAATTATGCATACCATGCATTGCAGAGTACATTACAATATGGTATATATTGGGAAAGCATATTACCCTATAGCAAAATTAAGCACATTGTATCATATAATGTTAATATTTTATTAATAGCTCGCGCTTTAGAGGTGGTGTTATATAAATAGTATAGGGCATCGTTCGCCTCGGATGACATTCTGTTTCGAGGGTTGACAATATCAATGCCGCACACGCTGCCATATATGTTTTATTATTCTACGGAACAACATTACATAGATAGAAACATACAAAGTATCTTTTCTTATGCTCAATACACATGGACTGACATTTTTGCTATAAGCTTAAAAAACCTTATTATTTTAATGACCTAATTGATGCATTACACATCATATATCATTGTCTGTGTTTGATAGCATACGACCTCCAAAAACCATTACATTTACAATGATCAGTTGGCATATGCAAATTATGGAACCAATACTTTCTTAATAATTATTATTCATGTCTTATTCATATATTCTTATTGTTCGTGTGTTATTTATAAATAAGAGAGAATACCAGGTTAGTGTTTATGCTAGAGCCGAACAAGATAAGCTTCTCTACATAACACAAATCCTAGTTGTCTATTCATTTCATCATTTTCATCGTTTTCGACTTGTCGTTTGAAAACAAACTATAGAAAAAGACACTAAATAACACGGAAAGACAAAATGACATCACAATGAACAACACAATGAAGTCATTATAATGCGCGTGTTAACTGTATTCAACATGGTATAAATATATTCAGCTCATTTTATACCCAGGGGTGTTTGTTCGTCAATATCATTGCGACGATGGGATCAACTATGATATGCATGTTTAGTCTAAAGTATACGACTTGTACATGCCTACTTTAAACTTTAAGTTAAATCAGAGAAGCATACATATCAAAGTATTACTACCTCAAGATTAATGCTGGTGCCTACTTAACTGTTTTACATATAAAATATATAACATATATCATTTAGGATAACAAAACATTCATAGCACCAACAATATACTGTTGTTAAATTTACAGCGACGATATCAATAACGATATCAATTCATTTTCAGCGTTATTAACGTTATTAATATATTACCAGAAACATGACAATCAAAATGTCGATAAATTCATAGGGACAACAAAATTAACTTAATCAATTTATCAACAGCTACAAGATCAGGAATAACGTTATCAATACATTCACAGCAACAGTAACAATAACGATATAAATAACATCAGACCTATAACAACGATAACGTTATCAATACATTCACAGAGACGCTGGCAATAACGATATTTTTAAACATCGATAACGTTTCGATAAATTCACAGCGACAACAACACAAATGTTCTCAATTGACTGAGAGCGAAACAACAATGAAGTTGTCATTAAATTCAGAGCGAAATCAAAAATGAAGCTATCAATAAATTCAAAGCCACACCGATAATACTATTTGCTAAATTGCAGTTATTATAATATAGTGGTTTTTTAAACGCTTTTCATCGCAAACGGTCACATATCTCATTAAAGACGTGTGCAACAATTTCTTTCATATTTTTTAATGGCTGCTCAACAAAAACAGCAATATAAAATATGAGTCACCAGACTTGTTAAACCAATACTTGACGACGAATTTGGTACCAGGTGGAGCATTTTATACATTATAATTTTAGCGTTGTTATTAAAAGCGTTAGTTTTTTGTGTTAAAACTAATATTTTGGCAATGAATCTTTTTTTTTAAATATTGTTAAGCAATATACAAGTGTCTTTTGATATAAAGACGTTTCACGTAAATTTACTGTGAAAATAATATATTTAAGTGGACATTTAAGGTGGTTAAATGGAAAATAATTAGGCCTTCTGAATCGTCATTGTTTATCAAATGCATCCATATGTTTTGTTCCAAACCTCAGGTTATCTTAACATTTCGCTCATACATGTGTCAGTGTATACTTACACCAACACATTTATGAAAAAAATGGGCCAGGGAACTCGTTTGGGGTATGTTGGACTTTAAAAAGAGTACATATGTACCAATTGTCATGTTATTTTACCATTGTAAACAACATACTATTTTCCATAAACAATGGAGACTGTAATGGATATAATCTATTATGCTTTGTTTTGGCAATACATTGCATAAGTGTGGTTTGATGATAAAATATGCTTTTATAAAATAATCTTTGACTATAAAAACTAATTATTTATATGGACATTAAAAAAGGTCAAATACGATAATGTACTGAATATGCCTGCAGACACATCAATATACATGTTATACCAAATATATGTAATATTTCAAACGACATATTTCTTATTTGTTTCAAATCTGGTTTAGATATATGCCAATGTTCACCAAAACTGGAACAGACATAAAAAGCATGGACCATCGAGCTTGTTTAAGAAATAGTGGACTCTGATAATGTTAGCTGGTAAAACTTTTCATTATTTAGGCTACGTCTTCAATGTATTACTTTAAAAAAAAATCGTTGACAATATTTGTGGATCTTAAAAAGTTTTCAAATGGTTTGTCTGATAATATGTAAGCGTAGTTTGGCTGGTTTCCTCCCTTGTATGGCATTACTTGCCTTGATAAATTAAAAATATCATTATGTCGATTATACCTATTTTTTGTTAATCCTGTTCAATTAGAATATCCAAATATTGACAATTTAATTATTTTATATAAAGTTCTGCATATTATGTGATGTTATCAATTTATTATAAATGTGTTGTTTAATCAATTGGACTATTATGTTTATTCCACTGATATTATTTCCCATTAATAGAAACGGTTTAATATAATATTGAATGTTATACCATCTTGTTTAGTATTGTTTCCTTTACATCCCCTTAGGTGCTAGATCAAAACCCGCACTATGAAATAATAATGCAGCGATTTATGACATATTAACTTTTACTATTTCCGTTGAATGGAACCAGAAAACGTACCAGACAGTTACATGCATTTACTGTTTATGGCTGGTATTTTGTTCAGCATTTTCCGTTGGTTTTCTTTCGTCTATTTCGTTTACTTTTTCGATCAGTCGGTATTATTATTTTCAGGAAAGAAATATACTTTTTCTCTAAAACAAAAACATACTTAAATAAAAAAGTAATCTTCTTAATAAAAACGAACTGTCAGAATGTCAGAAATATTTATGCACTCAATCTTTACAATACAGAAACTAATAAAGCAAGAGGATAAATTAATCAAATTATTTTCTTTTTGATGCGAACGTCTTTAAATAGACTATTACGTAGAATGCAAACAATGTTAAACTAAGCGATCAAATTTAATAAATGTTTATTTATGGAATGGCATTTTTACACCAGACAAATCAAACTACACATTATTGTATTCCCTACTTTCAACATATTGGTAGATAAATATTTTTTATTCTGCAAACACAATAATATGCACAACAATCAACGTGTCCACTAATCCTGAACGGACCGAAGTAGACGATGGATTCGATATATATTTGGGGTATGGATTGTTACTGCTTCTAAGCCTGCTGAGTCAAAAGAAGGTCACACAATTCAATCTTTCGAAATCTCCCTACTTATGACCATGGGCTGAAATAAATTCTTATAAAATGTCAGAACAAAAGCAAAATGTGCATCTTGTTGTTTAAAAGTGAATTATAATTTCTTAAATGTACAAACCAAGTACTACACATTACAACCAAATATATACAATTTGTATATAAAATAATGCATTATAAGCCAAAAAAACACAACAACAACATAAATTGTACCAGAACCGTTTGAAGTTTTGATTAGTGTTGACGTTCAATTTGTCAACTTTAAGACAGTAGCTGACGTTTAACGTGTTTTACAAAGAATACCGTGCATCTCGCCGAATGCATTAAATTCGCGCCGCCACGATATTCTAAAGAAACATTTTTGTAAACAGTTTTACTTGGATGATTTATGTTTTAAAGTAAACAATATCACCAAACAAATAAGACTTGGCAATGGTAATATACCAGCGTCAGACAATAAGACTATTGTTAAAAAGAATAGTATAAAATGTGCTACTATTTGTGCAGCATTAATATACATAATAAAAATCAATTGACAAACAAATTAATACTTTTTAAATAACGAACATGCATATTATTGTCTTCGAATTGTGCCGATTGTTATTTCAACTTAAGCGAGTACATGTGTAGTTAAAGTGGTTATTTGATCAAATTAGTCGTTTCACATCATCATGCCATTAAATGTATTTTGCAGATCATTAACACGACTGCCCTCCATATGCATCCTTTGACGGACCTCAATCAGTACTTCTTTGATACGTCTGTCTATTGCCTGCAGAATAAAATCAGACCGACAGTCCTCATCTCTGCATTGATCGTGTCTCTTCATGTATTCCATGGAGAGCATCTCCAGCTCCATTCTCCTTTGACCGTACCACAATAATGGCTCCGGGTGAGAAACAACGGCTTGCCGTATCTTCTTCAATCTCAGAACTACCCGCGGACCTTCGTTCATCATGTCCGTTATAGTTGCTACCCATATACGCTGCTGTTCATCCTTAATTCCACATGATGCCATCAGATTTCTATCTGGTATCATGTAATACGGTAGGTGTAAGGAGGATATTGCAGTTCTTAGTTCTTTCAAGGCTTCATGTAGCCAGTAAAACAAACTATTATCATGAAATATTGCCTGCGGGTTATTCTCCGCCAACCATAGTACTATGTTTTTCACCGTGTACGATGTAACCTCCTTCCTTAGTGGGTTTAATACGTCTGTCTTGACCATTTTTAATATAACATACAGTTTGATTTGAGTGTCATTAAGGTTGCTTACCAGCTCTGTTTCCCCAGTGTTGAAGCACATCCTCCATTCTACATGTTTATATTCACTATGTTTATACCCAACAGGGGTAACGAATGCTCCCATGGATACGACTTTCTGTACGATATCCGGTGGTGGCCAATGACGTGGTCTTTGAGCCCATCTCTGCAGTATGCTGGGGCAGTGACAGCGTAGTGCGAACACTTCGTCCACATGAAATGGTCCGTTAAAAGACGGCAATGATGGTCCTGCGCGGTCTTGACGCACTTGACCTTGTGGAAGTTCACGTTGGTGTTCATGAACAAATAAATCACTGCTCAGAAGAGCACTTCCACTTCCATCATCGCACAAGGCTCTGTACAGTCGTGGGGAAATCTGTGTACCGCGTCTCTCTAGTAGCAGCCTACAGTATCCCGGGTAAATCATGTTTAGTCTTAGCACGGTTGTCTCCCTTGGAAGGTTGCTAGCATTACAATCACCCTCTAAACACATGACACCATCTAGTACAAGAATAACGTCCGTATCACTCTCGAAGCTGAATGTCAGACCTTCGGCCTTGCTACCGGCAATGAAGACTACTAGCATGCCATGCCACCGTGCAGTAATCAGGCTACCAAACTCCCTGTATGCCTGTCTCCGGGCCTGTCTGATTTGAGGTCCATACCCGAGCCAGGTCATAACTCTACAAGTCTCTGCGGAGGCATGTTCATACTGATCCTGAAATTGCTGTTAAACATGTATTATATCGCAATTAAATATTTGCATAATGCAATACAATCAACGACAAAACTTATATCAATAAACGTTAAATGTATCAAGACAATCAAACAATAGAACTTACATACACTACAATAAACAGCATTTTTTACTATAAAAACATATAATTCATCGGATACAATTAATCAAATGTAAAAAATCAATTTGTTCGTTTCATTCTATATCAGTCATTAACAAAATGATTGAGCATCTGTAGGCGATGAATTAAGAAGTGGTAGCGGGCTCTAAATGGGGAAATGAGACAGAGGCGCCTGCATGTTTTAATAGCTATGGGATTACGCATAATATATTAACCATTATTTTACGAACTTTAAATTGTGCATTATTATAATTTAATAGTGTTAAGGGTTTGCACCAAAAACACAGTATTTTGCGATTTTTATTTTAGGGTTAGTGTTTCATTGTGTTAACTTTAATTTCAATTTTTCAAAGGAATACAAAAAAAAATATACAGTAACAATGCATTAGAATGCCTGTTTCATTAATTGAATTGCCGTCAAAATTTGATCAAATTTGTATAAAACCCAGCCTGTTCAGTTAATCAACGAATACCGGAGATCGTTTGACATGGGAACACGAATACCCAAGCGACTACTTACCGGAGAATGACGACTGGACAAACTGCTGTGTCTATGGCCCCATCCAGACGCTGACCTATCATGCGTGTTGCCTCCTTCCGCCATCTTTTTAATGCTGAATTTATATGTTATAGACACCAGAAAGCGAACTAGTTCATAACAGCAACAGCATGTCTTATTGTTAAGAATGGCTTGTATCTACGTTTTCATTGTATTGAATTTTCAGTACCAATGGTTCCGAAA
This sequence comes from Congeria kusceri, assembly GCA_027627225.1. Taxonomy (NCBI): domain Eukaryota; kingdom Metazoa; phylum Mollusca; class Bivalvia; order Myida; family Dreissenidae; genus Congeria; species Congeria kusceri. The sequence continues at coordinate 95,717,973 of CM051026.1, forward strand.
AATTGCATTATCCAGTGTACTGTGTAAGCATTAAAACCAACAAATATTAAATTAAATAACCGCAATATAATTACACCGAATGGCAGTTGTGAACAGTTTTGCTATAAACGAAATGCTAACATAAAGAATTTAAATGAAACAGAACATCAAGGAATATAGCGAAAATCAACTTGTAGTGTATAACAGTTATATATATGTTATATACATGAGGTATACATCAGAGTAATAGGCTATTCAGCAAAAAATAGTATGGTAATAAAATAGTGCACACACAAAACAGAACAACGGATAAAATAGCCCGAAAAAGTACTGCCGGCTATACAGCACACGGCAGGGGTAATACAGCTGTCTTATTGACGGTTATATTACCGTGTGTTCTGTTGTATGTGTACAATATTTCAATACTATGCGGTGTGTGAAGTGGACTGTTAGATGTTAGATATTTTGCCACATGTTCAAACATAAAACAAATCAGGTTTCTGTCAGGTGTTCAAATGCAAACGTACAGCTATACTATAAGCGTTCGGTATGCTTGCAAAACAGAATGTGAAGTTATACAACAGTCGTGTTTTAGGTCTTCAAAACAAAATGTCGCAATTAATATTTTGCTCCGTTTGTTTGTCAGATGTTCAAATGCGAAAGTACAGCTATGCACAAGGTACTTCCTAGATGTTCAAAACAGAATGAATAGTTATGCACAGAATGTTCGTCAGGTTTTAACATATATAGAAATACATGATTATATTGTTTATATATAGATATAAATATAGGTTATTTGTTGATTTCATTGAGTAGTCCAATTTTATTTCAAAAGTGGTTATAGAAAAAAATGAAAGCATATTCTCTATGAAAACGAGCGAAATAAACCTCGATATGTAATCAACAATGATGATATAACAGTGCATATAAACAAATTCGAGTTCACAAAAAAATATATTAAACTGAAAAACATAGAATAAAAATTTACTTAGATGAAGATGAATACAATACACAGAATAAATCTTACCTCGATTGCCGCTTCTAACACGGTTTGCAAACTATGTCAGTCCGCTATCTGAGTATCACTATTTTGCCAATAAGAAATGAACGAAAGGTAATTTCCTTTAGTTAAACTGGTTGTGATTGAACTAGGTTTTTACAAAATTAATCAAGCATGCAAGTCACCTGATCGAGTTTGATTAGTATTTGCCGAAGGATTATATTGAAGCACAGGTTTATTGATTCACCCTTTTATAAACATTGAAGACCACGCTTAGTATATTGTCAATTCTGTTCAATGATATAAATGATATTCATTGAACGTCGTTGGTGCAAAATTACCTTCAAGTTGAAAAGTATGGTGTAAAATGTCAACGACTACAATACACGGCAATACAAGGCTATTGAAGCGATATGTAAATCAAACCATTCAACGACTACAATACAAGACAATACAAGGCTATTGAAGCGATGTGTAAATCAAACCACACTATTCTCTATATAATCGTTTAAAACTAACATCAAACGATCATCCGGCGAATCATGAAGGCCTTTTTAAACGATCATATTCAACATTTATGGTTTGATTCATAGTAGGCAGGTAAGTATTTCTAAAGCACAATGTATATATATATATATATATATGTATATATATATATATATATTCAGTTGATATTATAGCGTTTATTACATGTGTGTGTGTGTGTATGTATTTCTATATAAATGAAAACCTAGCGAACAATTGTACATAATTAATCATTATGTTTAACATCTAGCATATACCTTGTGCATAGTTCTTTTTTCGCATTTTAACATTTGACAGAAAACGATGCCAAATATATTGATTGTAACATTTTGTTTTTAACATCTAGAAAACGCCTGGAGCATAGCTTTACATTATGATATACATATAGTATAGCTATACGTTTGCATTTGAACACCTCACAGAAACCTGATGTCTTTTATTTTTGAACACGTGGCAAAAACTTTAGCATCTAACAGTCCCTTTCACACACACACATAACCGACAGCTGTATTACCCCTGCAGTGTGCTGTATAGCCGGCATTACTTTTCCGGGCTATATTACCCGTTGTTCTTTTGTGCGTGTGCACAATTTTATTACCAGACTATTTTTGTGCTGAATAGCCTACCACCCTGATTTATACCTTATGTATATAACATATATATATAACTTTTATACACAATAAGGTGATGTTTGCTGTATCCCTTGATGTTCTGTTTCATTAAATGTTCTAGTAGTTAAAATTACTTTTGTTAAAATTTCGTTCATAGCAAAACTGTTAACAACAGCCATTCGATGTAATTATATTGCGGTTATTTAATTTAATATTTGTTAGTTTTAATGCTTACACAGTACACTGGATAAAGCAATTTTTCGGAACCCCTGATACTGAAAAGTCCATACAATAAAGACGTAGATGTGGTTCAGTCATTACAATCCATTCGTAACAATAGGACATACTGTTGCTGTTATGAACTACTTCACTTTATGGTGTCATAACATCTAAATTCAGCATTAAACAAATGGCGGAAGTGACAGGTCGGAGTCTGGATGGGGCCATAGACACAGCAGATCGTCAGTCGTCACTCTCCGGTAAGTAGTCGCTATGTTATTCGTGTTTCCAGGACAAACGATATCCGGTATTCTTTGATAAACCGAACAGCGCTTCTAATTCGACACTTATTTACATCTCAATAAAATGGCTGTGTTTTAAGCAAATTTGATCAAAGTTTAACGGCAATTAAATTAATGACACACGCATTCGTATGCATTGTTACTGTTATTTGATTGTATTCCTTGGACAATTTTATATTAAAGTTAACACAATGAAACAGCTAACCCTAAAATAAAAATCGCAATATACTGTGTTTTTGGTGCAAACGTTTAACACTATTAAATTATAATATCGCACAACTTAACGTTCGTAAAATAATGTTTAATATATTATGTGTCATCCCATAGCTATTAAAACATGCAGGCGCCTCTGTCTCATGGAAATTACAGAGTAAATTAAATATTTCTCCATTTCCATTTAGAGCCCGCTCCAACTGCACGAGATTTCGAGGGGCTACATGTCACTTTCTACCACTTCTTAATTCATCGCCTACAGATGCTCAATCATTTTGTTAATGACTGATATCGAATGAAACGAACAAAATGATATTTTGAATGTTATTAATTGTATCCGATAAATTATATTGTTTAATAGTAAAAATGCTGTTGATTGTAGTGTATGTAAGTTCTATTGTTTGATTGTCTTGATACATTTAATGTTTATTTATATAAGTTGTGTCGTTCATTGCATTATGTAAAAATTTGATTGCGATAGAATACATTTTTCACAGCATTTTCAGGTTCAGTATGAACATGCCTCCGCAGAGACTTGTAGAGTTATGACCTGGCTCGGGTACGGACCACACATCAGACAGGCCCGGAGACATGCATACAGGGAGTTGGATAGGCTGCTTACTGCACGGTTGCATGGGATTGTAGTAGTCTTCACTACGGGTAGCAAAGCCGATGGTCTGACACGCAACTACGAGAGTGATACGGACAGAATGTATGTACCCGATGATGTCATGTGTTTAGAGGATGATGCGAATGCTAACAACCTTTCTAGGGAGACAACCGTGCTAAGACTTAACAGCCTCATGATTTACCCGGGACACTGTAGGCTGCTACTAGAGAGACGCCGTACACAGATTTCCCCACGACTGTACAGAGCCTTGTGTGATGATGGCAGTGGAAGTGCTCTTCTGAGCAGTGATTTATTTGTTCATGATAATCAATCTGAACTTCCACATGGTCAAGTGCGTCAAGACCGCGCAGGACCATCATTGCCGTATGTTACAGGAGCTTTGCATGTGGACACAGTGTTCGCACTACGCTGTCACAGCCCCAGCATACTGCGGAGATGGTCAGAAAGACCACGTCATTGGCCACCACCTGATATCGTTAAGAAAGTCGTATCCATGGGAGCATTCGTTACTCCTGTTGGATATAAACAGAGTGAATATAAACATGTAGAATGGAGGATTTTCTTCAACACTGGGGAAACAGAGCTGGTAAGCAATCTTAGTGACACTCAGGTCAAACTGTATGTTATATTGAAAATGGTCAAGAAAGACGTATTAAACCCACTAAGGAATGAGGTTACATCGTACACGGTGAAAAACATAGTACTATGGGTGGCGGAGAATAACCCGCAGGCAATGTTTCATGTTAAGAGTTTGTTTTACTGGCTACATGAAGCCCTGAAAGAACTAAGAACTGCTATATCCTCCTTACACCTACCGTATTACATGATACCAACTAGAAATCTGATGGCATCATGTGGAATTAAGGATGAACAGCAGCGTATATGGGTAGCAACTATAACGGACATGATGAACGAAGGTACGAGGATAGTTCTGAGGTTGAAGAAGATACGTCAAGCCGTTGATTCTCACCCGGAGCCATTAGTTTGGTACGGCGGTAGAAGAATGGAGCTGGAGTTGCTGCAACTGGAATTCAATAAGAGAGTGGAACAATGCAAAGATGAGGACGGGAAGGTTGATTGGTCTGATTTTATTCTGCAGGTATTAGACAGCCATATCGACGAAGTGATTGAGGTCCATCAAAGAATGCATATGGAGGGCAGTCGTGCTAATGATCTGCAAACTACATATAATGGCATGCTGATGTGAAACGACTAATTTAATCAATTAACCACTTTAACTACACATGAAACACGTTTGTATAAATAAACATGTACTCGCGTCAGTTGAAATCACAATCGGCACAAATCGACGGCAATAATATGCATGTTCGTTATTTAAAAAAGTATTAATTAGTTTGTCAATTGTGTGTTATTTTGTATATTAATGCTGCACAAATAGTAGCACATTTTATACTATTATTTTGAGCAATAGTCTTATTGTCTGGAGCTGGTATATTACCATTGCTAAGTCTTATTTGTTGGCAGATATTGTTTACCTTAATACATAAATCTTCCAAGTAAAACTGTTTACAAAAATGTTTCTTTAGAATATCGTGGCGGCGCGAATTTAATGCATTCGGCGAGATGCACGGTATTCTTTGTAAAACACGTTAAACTTCAGCTACTGTCTTAACGTTGACACATTGAACGTCAACACTAATCAAAACTTCAAACGGTTCTGGTACAATTTATGTTGTTGTTGTGTTTTTTTTTGCTTATAATGCATTATTTTATATGATGTATCATTGCAAATTGTATATATTTGGTTGTCATGTGTAGTACTTGGTTTGTACATTTAAGAAATTATAATTCACTTTTAAATAACAAGATGCACATTTTGCTTTTGTTCTGATATTTTATAAGAATTTATTTCAGCCCATGGTCATAAGTAGGGGCGATTTCGAAAGATTGAATTGTGTGACCTTCTTTTGACTCAGCAGGCTTAGAAGCAGTATCAATCGATACCCCAAATATATCGAATCCATCGTCTTTTTCGGTCCGTTCAGGATTACTGGACACGTTGATTGTTGTGCATATTATTGTGTTTGCAGAAAAAAAAAACATATTGATCTACCAATATGATTCAAGTAGGGAATATAATAATGTGTTGCACGATTTGTCTGGTGTAAAAATGCCATTGCATAAATAAACATTCATTCAAACAAATTTGATCGCTTAGTAAAACATTGTTTGCATTCTACGTATTAGTCTATTTAAAGACGTTTCGCATCAAAAAAGGAAATAATTTGATTTATTTGTCCTGTTGCTTTATTTTTTTTCTGTATTGTAAAGATTGAGTGCATAAGTATTTCGGACATTCTGAAAGTTCGCTGCTATTAAGAAGATAACTATTTTATTTAATTATTGTTTGTTTTAGACAAAAAGGTTCTTTCCTGAAAATAATAATACCAACTGATCGAACAAGTAAACTAAAATAGACGAAACGAAACCAATGGAAATGCTGAACAAAATACCAGCCACAAACCGTAAATGCATGTAACGGACTTATGTCTATCTTGGTACGTTTTCTAGTGCCATTCAACGGTAATATTTCATATTAATGTGTCATAAATCGCTGCATTATTATTTTATAGTGCGGGTTTTGATCTAGCACCTAAGGGGATGTAAAGGAAACAATACTATACAATATGGTATAACCTTCAATAATATATTAAACCCTTTCTAGTAATGGGAAATAATATCTGTGGAATAGACATAATATTCCAATTGATTATACAAAAAAAAAAATAATAATAAAATGATAACATCACATAATACCCAGAACTTTATGTAAAATAATTAGATTGTCTATATTTGGATATTCTAATTGAACAGGATTAACAACAAATAAGTATAATCGACATAACGATATTTTTAATTTAACAAGGGAAGTTATTCCATACAAGGGAGAAAACCAGCAAGACTACACTTACATATTGTCAAACAAAACATTTGAAACATATTTAAGATCCACAAATATTGTCAACCACTTTTTTAAAAGTAACACATTGAAGACGTAGCCTAAATAATGAAAAGTTTCACCAGCTAACATTATCAGAGTCCACTATTTCCTAAACAAGCTCAATGGTCCATGCTTTTTATGTCTGTTCCAGTTTTGGTGAACATTGACATATATCTAAACCAGATTTGGAACACACAAGAAATATGTCGTTCGAAATATTACATATCTTTGGTATTACATGTATATTGATGTGTCTGCAGGCATATTCAGTACATTATCGTATTTGACCTTTTTAATGTCCATTTAAATAATAAGTTTGTATAGTAAAAGTTTATGTACATGTGAGATATGTGACCGTTTAAATTGAAAAGGGTTTAAAAGACCACTATATTATAATAACTGCAATTTAGCCAATAGTATTACCGTTGTCGCTGTGAATTTATTGATAGTTTCATTTTTGTTTTCGCTGTGAATTTATTGACAACGTTATTGTTGTTTCGCTGTCAGTCAATTGAGAACATTTGTGTTGTTGTCGCTGTGAATTTATCGAAACTTTATCGATGTTACAGCTCTGATTTTATTGATATCGTTATTGTCGGCGTTCGGTGAATGTATTGATAACGTTATCGTTGTTATAGCTCTGATGTTTTTTATATCGTTATTTTTACTGTTGCTGTGAATTTATTGATAACGTTATTCCTGTTCTTGTAGCTGTTAATTAATTGAGAAAGTGAATGTTGTTGTCGCTATGAATTTACTTATTACATTGCTGTTTTTGTCCCTATGAATTTATCGATATTTTGATTGTCATGTTTCTGCTAATATATTGATAACGTTATTGTTCATGTTTTCGCTGAAAATGAATTGATATCGTTATTGAAATAATCGCTGTAAATTTAACAACAGTATGTTGTTGTTGCTATGAATGTATTAGTATCATAAATGTTTATGTTATATATTTTATATGTAAAACAGTTAAGTAGGCACAGATATTAATATTCAGGTAGTAATACTTTGATATGTACGCTTCTCTGATTGAACTTAAAGTTTGAAGTAGTATACTTTAGACTAAACATGAATATCATAGTTAATCCCATCTTCGCATTGATATTGACGAAAAACTCCCTTTGGGTATAAACTGAGCTGTACAAATTTACACCATGTCGAATACAGTTAACACGCGCATTATAATGACGTCATTGTGTTGTTCACCGTGACGTCCTTTTACGTTTCCGTGTTATTTATTGTGTTTTTCTATAGTTTTCAAACGACAAGTCGAAAATGATGGAAATGATGGAATAAATAGAATACTAGGATTGGTGTTGACTGTAGAAAAGCTTATTTTGTTCGGCTATAGCATCAACAATAACCTGGTATTCTCTCCTATTTATAAATAACACACGAACAATAAGAATATATGAATAAGAAATGAACAATAAGTATTAAGAACGTATTTGTTCCATAATTTGCATGTACCAACTGATCATTGTAAATGTAATGGTTTTTAGAGGTCGTATGCTATCAAACACAGACAATGATATATGATGTGAAATGCATCAATTAGGTCGTTAAAATAAAAAGGTTGTTTAAGCTTATAGCAAAAATGTCAGTCCATGTGTATTGAGCATAAGAAAAGACTTATTTTGTATGCTTTTATCTATGTAATTTTGTTCCGTATAATAATAAAATATATCATAGGGCAGCGTGTGCGGCATTGATATTGTCAACCCTCGAAACAGAATGTCATCCGAGGCGAACGCTGCCCTATACTATTTATATAACACCAACCTCTAAAGCGCGAGCTATTAATGAAATATTAACATAATATGACACAATGTGCCTAACTATGCTATAGGGTATTATGCTTTCCCAATATATACCCTATTGTAATGTACTTGCAATGCATGGTATGCATACTTTTTAAACCTTATGGTATTTGCCTATCTGTGAATAAATCATTCGAACTCTTGGAATCTATCGCTTACATTGTGCTTGATATTTTAATTAGTCTACTAAGTTGTTGGTCGCAAATACGGCCAAACTGATGTTGTTCATCAGACATACGTTATCGTTGATTTACACGAGATGTTGCTGGCATGAGTAATGCATTATAACGTTTTGAAAGCCAGAAGTTACCATCATCAAATGTTCCAAAATAGTACTTAGGTGCACGGGTACAGTGAAATGAAGGCTTTGTTTGAAATGACCTATATGTGTTCCGAAAAGTATCAAAATTGCACTAAGTTCTGAGTTTAATGCACACGTACATTAAAGTCCAGTTGGAAAGATATGCGATATTGCACTATCGTGATGCTGACGCTTTGTTTAGTAACAATTTTGTTTCATAAACTATCCTAACAGCACTACAACAAAATAGACAGATATACGTATAAACTCGTAATTTGATTTGCATTGGAATATCATTGTGCATGGCATTCAAAACACGCATGAGCGTATTGCATTGCAGTTCTGGATGCATATGTTGCGTCTAAGTATATTTCTAGGGCCTCTTACAATGGGGCAAATCAACTTATTTAGCATGAATGAGATAGGTTTATTTAAGATATAGGAACCTTTTAAATAATATCGAATAGGAATTCCGCAAAAACAAAATATTCTTAATGTAAAAAAAAACATTCTGAAAAAGTTTCGGCTATATATTACTATAATATACACTTTTGTCAGACAGTCACATGTTCATGGTCAAAGAGATGTAGATTTTCAAAACAGTGTTGCTTTGCAATAACTTCTTAAAGCTGACCTTTCCGCTTTCAGTTCCATCCAATACTGAATCCGCCCAATTACAATTTAGCAACACTATACAATTGTTAAACGGGATACGGTATTTCGTTACTGTTTTGATACACTCTAGTAAATCAAAGGTAACCTTAAAGACTCTAACAATGCCTTACTAATAGAACTAACCGTTTAAATTTATAATGCGAGGTACGAAACATAAAATAATGCATAAATAACATCAAGTTTATATTTACTAAAATAAATTGCATTACACGTTTTGAACTTGAGAATATTGTTTTTCATGTTAAATACTACAAAACTAGCGTCTGACGCTCCTTGTGGTTTAATATAGAAAACAGTGCGACTTGTGAAGACGGATTTAATCTGCATCGCAACGATTTTAGACATGTAATTACAGTTATAGTTCTTGCTAACGATATTAGACATTTAATTACAGCTATAGTTCTTGCCAACAGGTTTACTTTGTTTTGTAATAAATATTACATAAACATAATGTTAATGATGTAAGATGTATCCCAAGGTAAACTCATAATAGGAGAGACAGTAAGAAGACCGTTTAAAAAAACTGTGATTTTAACAGTCTGAATTCGGCCACTTTCACCTCTAGTGTTTTGTTTTCTGTCAACCGTCGATAGGATTATATAACTATGAACAATGTCTTTTTTCGCGACTGCCATTCGAGTTTCCATACTTTATTATTATTGAGATTTGACAGACGCGTATTTCTTAGAAGTTTGTGTAACATTTCCCGTGCATCGCCATAAACATTAATAAATTTGCATACGCTAAATTGATCATAATGATGCGTTGCTCTTTTTTTACAACCTATCTAAGATTACTTTCAAATAAACAACAACTGCAACGCTTATGTTTTGGTAGTAGTAGCTATATACATGAACTAGCCAGAGATTTAAGGACTTTAGTCAATTAAAGACATTTACTTACGTTTACCCTAATAAGCTATTTAAAGATACAATAAATAAAACGCATCGGCAGTAGGGGAAATACTTATCCTAACATGTTACTCGCTAATTTTTTCTATTGACAAAAATCAAAATTATCGTCACTAAACTACCCATTAACAACGCAAAAAGAAAATCCGATTATGAGCGGATCATAGTAAAAAGTACTTCCAACTTTAATTGCAAAAAATATACGTCAAATCATTTTAGAATCGAAATAGTGTTCGCATTATCGTTCTTTATCGGCCAACTAAAAACTCTTTGTCGTTCTGATGCGTTGCTATAAAACAAATCTGATTAACGCACAAGTGGTTAAATTCCTACGCATAAGAACTCATACTCTTTGTATATTTGCCTATAAACAACGATAAATCGAAAATTATTTTTTTTAACATCCGCCGGTCCTTAAATGTCATTTTAAAGACCATAACTGTATTAAGTCCTTCCTAACTCTCACATCTACACTGTACAGCATCTGCGCTAATAAAATATTCCATTTTCAAAAGCATGTGTAACGCTTAGTACATAACGACAATTTTCACGATAACATATATTTTCAACGTGAGTGTCGTTAAGATTATTCATCAGTTCTGTCTCCCCAGTTTTAAAGCAAATTCTCCACTCTATATGTTTATAATCACTACCTTTGAAACCAACAAGAGTAACGAATGCTCCCATGGATACGACTTTCTGAACGATATCCGGTGGTGGCCAATGACGAGGTCGTTCAGCCCATCTCAACAGGATGCTGGGGCAGTGACAGCGTAGTGCATATACTAAGTCATCTTGCATTGTTCCTAATGAGTACGGTAGTGAGGACCCCGCACGTTCATGGTAAAGCAAACCTAATACAACTCCAACATTCTTTAACGCATTAGAAAACATGTCACTGCTTGGAAGAACGTTCTCATGTCCATCATCACACAGAGCCAGTATACATATCAAAAGGAGACCTCTCTCAAGAAGCAGTGTGCAGTGTCAGGGTAGCACATCCGAGTATTCATTCTGAACACGGTTGTGTTCTCAGGAAAAGCGATTTGATCACAGCCGTCTTCCAGGCGTTCGACACGAGGAAACACTCCTAAGGTGTCCATATCATTTTCATAACAACTGGTAAGCCCTTCTGCATTACTGCCGACTGTGATTATTGTACACACACGATTGAGCCGTGCATTAAACAGCCTATCATACTTCTTAAAATAGTCCCGGCGTTTCTGTCTGCGATCCGGACCGTACCCTAGGATGTTCATAACTTTGCTCGTTTCAACGGATACATATTCATGCTCAAACTGGGACAATGAACATAATTAGTTTACTGAGTATTAATAATTAATTAATTCAAATGTTCAAGATAATAATTGTATGTGATGCATGGTCGTTTGTTACTATATAATCGGAATTGCATACACTTCCATCAGTTTTAGTGTTCATGTAGTGGGCATAAATACATTGATAATTTATATTTTGGGTAAATACAGTGCTTAATTTAGTTATAATTCTGCTTAAGTGTTAACAATTGGTATGACGCTATTGGCGTTCATGATGAATGTGTTGCTGATAATGTTTTAATTTATTATTACAAGCGGAGCGCTTCATATAAATGTGAGATTTTACGTCTCGGCGTGCATGAATCAAATAGAACACTTAATTTCTATCGAGCTGTTTCTATGCTAGTTTCGACAGTACGCGTATAACTGTCTTACCCGAGAGCGACTGCTGTTGGACGTGTTACTCCGCTGGGACCGGTCAGTTTCTGACACATACTGCTGCACTCTAACCTCCGCCATCTGTACAGAGGAGCATGTTAGTAGCAATTCCATGAAAACATCAGATGCGACAATCTACGTTATGAAAACACATTGTTAATGTTTACTAGCACTACCACTACTGCTACTACTTCTACTACTAATACTACTATTACTATTACTATTACAACAATTAATAATAATAATAATATTAGTATTAAATACATAATAATTATGATGATGACGATGATGATCATGATGATATAATAATAATAATATTATTATTATTATTATTATTATTATTAATGATAATAATAATTATTATTATTATTATTTCATTCATCTAAGTACACATTTTCTTTTTATGTTATGCTTTTGAGCAATAAATAATTACAATCGCGCGAGATAAGTTTAAACGGCACACGGTTGTGTATTATGACGTCATAAAAATGACGTCATAAAAGATCTCAAACTAATCATCAATATGGTGGGAAAATAGTGCCATATTTTGTGCGTCGTTGTCGCAAAATTATATTTTCATTGAATGTTATCATTTTTTTTATGTAAGCAAATGTATTTAAGCACTGTACATGTATATACATTTGCAAAGGGAGGTAAAACACAAATTGTAGAACGATGCAATTGATAGCAAAATAGTGTGTTATACGTTATATTATCAGTGCAGTGAATATATAACAGTGAAAATATAAAATTATAGTTCATCAATAAAATTCGATATTTCACTGAAAAGAATATAATAAAATACTACTACTACTACTACTAGTACTACTACTACTACTACTACTACTAAATACTACTACTATTGCTACTACTACTACTACTACTCATAATAATATTACCACTACTACTTCTACTACTACTACTCCTACTAATAATAATAATAATAATTATAATATAATAATAACGTGAAATATCAACGAAAAACATTTTTTTATGAAATGCATACAAGTCAGCACAATAATAAAATACTGTTCTGAATACAAGGTGAATGTCATTAATAGGAATTGCCTAAAGTACAACTTTAGTTAAACAATTCGTTTGTTAGTTATTCATTAGGACTTTTATGAATACTGACACTAAAGAGACGTACGTTTATGTAAGTGGAACAGTTTTTTCTGGTATTACAAAAGCGCAATCAACTGTTAGGTTATTAAGAAGAAAGCATCGTATCTATTTTATGTAACGGTGACCTTGACCCCATCCATCCCCTAAGTAATACCAACAGCGACTCTTTATCTTGACCCCACACAAACAATGTGCAATCCTATGCAAGTTATTGCTATAATCTTCATATGAAGTTTTATTACAATAACTCAATATTTTAAACGCTTTTTTATTTTTAGCAACGGTGGCCTTGACATGGACCCCAAGAGCCCCATAGGCAATCCTAAGCGAGGTATTAATATACGGTATCTATGTATGCAGTTTCAGCAAAATATCTCAATTCGTGTTCTAGTTATTTAAGATACACCGTTTTTTCTAAGTTTACTAACTGTGACCGTGACCTTGACCCAACGACCCCATATGCATCCCAGGCAAGGTCTCAATATAAGGTGTCTACATATGAAGTTGCGTTACGGTAACCTTGATCTTTATCCCACCCATCTCATAAGCAATCCCAAACGTTTTCGATTTTGAGAACGGAAAGGACAAGCTGTTTTTTATTTTTTTACCGCCCGACCGCACAAACATAAAGCCTGCTCGTCCAACGACATACCCGAATCAAATAACCGATTTTTTTTCTTCGAAACATTTCGTTAGTAATAATTATAAAAACAATAAAAAAATATCATAATATAAAGTGACTTGTGACAGTGTTCGTATTGTAGGACTTTGTCCGTACTTCTCACGAACCCTATCTCTAACACACTATAAGCTTTGGCGACTGACGTCAGGAATGGTCCTGTTCACATCCTTGTCGCTACTGCAATCAAATGATAACACGTTAAATATAGACCGCTTTGATATCATTGTGAAACTTTATGATCGCGATATTTGAATAAACACTTGTTTATCATATCATGTCAAATGCAGTCAGAACAATAGAATGTTCATCTATTGTGTTCTTATAACGCTTAAACACTGTCTAAATTTGATAAAGTTCAAAGCAAAACAAAACTATGCAAAATACATGCATTAGCTATGTATTTTGACAGTGGTATAACCTTTGAGTTTTTCACTTTAAATTCGCTAATGAATCCTGCAAGTTGAATAATGTCAAGGCATTATAATGAAAACAAAACTAAATTCTCAGAAGGTGATTTTTCCTTTTAATTCATGTTTATTTTATTTAGTTTCGAATTAAACATGATTGGTGTATAACACAATTAACAGTCTGTTCACAGATAAACAGTAAATATACATTACTAATGGAGCTTGAAACCCAGTTAAACTGTATTCAACAATCACGTCATTTTTTCAATGTACGCATCATCCGTCAACCAGTTGAAATATACTAGCAATGATATTAATTAACGGCACAACATGACCTATGTGTTTCATTAAACATGTTGCTTATTTATATTTACTAACACATGATGTGTCCTTAGAAGAATATATATACATAAAAATAATACATGCGCGAACTTGAGACCGCGCAATTAAGCCTTCTTTATCAAGAATGCGTTAAATTTAGACGCCGCGATATAAGATTATTTGACAGTAAATTGCGCAAAATTTATTCACTGCGAAATAAAATGGTTCGACATTAGAATGTTCGAATTAAAAACACTGCGAAATAAAATGATTTTATTGTGGAAAGAGCGACATTGAGATACCGCGAAATAAAATGATGCTACCTTACAATGTCCCTGTTTTAAACACCACAAAATAAAATGAGTTTACATAAGATTGCGTAGAATTTGGACACCGCGAAGCAAAATTATTTTACAGTACCTGACGACATAGCTGCTGACAGTGGCGGGTAGAGACCCACCACCAGGCAGTTCCGGCCTGTCTTCCCCGGCTAGGGTGTAGGACAGTGCGAATCCGCTAAAGCTGCCGGACCCAGGGGGATCCCACTGGAGGCGCAGCTGGGTGGGGGAGAGGGGCGTGCCGCTGAAGTTGCGTACCGGCTCCGTGGTGATGACTGGAAAACATAGGACGAAAGCGTGAACGACCAAATTACACTGGTCGGAATAACAGGGTCATTTTGTGCGCTATGTCGCATTTTTGGTCTGGGATTAGTGGTGCCAGTAAAATCGGAATTTGCGACCATTATAATATAGAGAAAAACAATCGGGACTTTTAAAAATTGCCCGCTATAGCTGGTAGATCGTTAAAGCCTTAGTTTAAGGTGCATTCCACTCCGTGTATTGGGGCTATAGCTGGTGGATCGTTAAAGTCTTAGTTTAAGGTGTATTCCACTCCGTGTATTGGGGCTATAGCTTGTGGATCGTTAAAGCCCTAGTTTAAGGTGCATTCCACTCCGTGTATCGGGGCTATAGCTGGTGGATCGTAAAAGCCTTAGTTTAAGGTGCATTCCACTCCGTGTATTGGTCCACCATAAAATATCTTATCATGATCTGCAATATTTCCTTTCAGCTGACTTAGCAATAGCTGAGTGTGCTGTTTCAATTGCACCAAAGTATTGATCTCAGCAGATAAGGGTCGCCACACTGTGACCACTCAGGGACAGATACACACGATTAAATTACCCCAGGAGAGGGGAGGGTCAAATAAAGGAGGATTAAATTAGGCCTTTAAGCAGGGCTTAAGTGTACTATGTACTATATTTAGTTTTCATTTTACCTCAATTGTGTTGAAAGCCTAAGGCTTATTGAGACACGTTCGAGTCCGTTCCATGTACTTGATGTCTTTTGTGAAAAAGAGCATTCAACCGCTCCCTGAGTAAGGATCAAGCTCCCGATCTCAAGGCGGACACCATGGCTATTACACCACAGCGACAGGATTATGGTTGTCACTGTAAACCGCCACGCAGAAGTAACAACTTCGAGGGTATGGTGATAAATGTAACCGCCACGCAGAAGTAATAACTACGAGGGTATGGTGATAAATGTAAACCACCACGCAGAAGTAATAACTACGGGCGTATGGCGATAAATGTAAACCGCCACGCAGAAGTAATACCTGCGTGGGTACGGTGATAAATGTAAACATCCAAAGAGAAGTAATAACTACGCGGGTATGGTGATAAATGTAAACCACCACGCAGAAGTAATAACTGCGTGGGTATGGTGATAAATGTAAACCGCCACGTAGAAGTAATAACTACGAGGGTATGGTGATAAATGTAAACCGCCACGCTGAAGTTATAACTACGAGGGTATGGTGATAAATGTAAACCGCCACGCTGAAGTTATAACTACGAGGGTTTGGTGATAAATGTAAACCGCCACGCTGAAGTAATAATTACGAGGGTATGGTGGTACATGGAAACCGCCACGCAGAAGTAATATCTACGAGGGTATGGTGATAAATGTAAACCGCCACGCTGAAGACATAACTACGAGGGTATGGTGATAAATGTAAACCGCCACGCTGAAGTAATAACTACGAGGGTATGGTGATAAATGTAAACCGCCACGCAGAAGTAATAACTACGAGGGTATGGTGATAAACGTAAACCGCCACGCAGAAGTTATAACTGCGTGGGTATGGTGATAAATGTAAACCGCCCCGCAGAAGTAATAACTGCGTGGGTTAGTTGTTGCTATAAACCGTCATGGGGATGTAATCACTGTAAGGGTATGGTGGTTACTATAAACATCCAAGGAAAGTAACCGCCGCGAGAAGTATGGTGGTTACTGTAAACCGCCAAGGAGAAGTAATAACTGCGAGGGTTATGGTGGTTACTGTAAACCTCCAAAGGGACGTAATAAGTGCGTGGAATATGGTGGTTACTATAAACCGCCAAGGAAAAGTAACGGCTGCAAGGCGTTTTAAACACATCGTGTACGGGTATGTTCATTCCTCCAAATGGCCTACACTCTCCCATGCTCTGTTACACTCTCCTGATGTAGGTTAACTTCCACTTAATGGTCTACACTCTCTCCCGCTCTGTTAAACTCACCTCGTACATGAATGTTAACTTCTTCCAAATGGTATACACGACCTCGTTCTCTGACTGCGATCCCTCTACTCAGTCACTATTCTCAACATACCGTTAATATAGGCCTCTCTGCTCGTATTGCCCTTCACACAGCAAGACAGCGACCTCTTTACTCAGTCAATATCCCACAGGTATCTTTCCTAAAGTCCACTCTGCTCGTGTTGCCCTCCGCCCATCTTGACTGCGACCTCTCTACTCAGTCAGTATTCAATACATACCGTTCATATAGGCCTCTCTGCTCGTCTTGCCCTCCGCCCAGCCTGATTGCGACCTCTATACCCAGTCAATATTTTATACATACCGTTCATATAGGCATCCTTACTTGTGTTACCTTACACCCAGCCTAACTGCGACCTCTCTACTCGGTCAGTATCCTACACACACCTTATATATAGGCCTCTCTACTCGTTATGCCCTCACTCCAGCCAGACTGCGGCTTCTGTATTCAGTCAATATCCCATACATGCCGTTCATACAGGCCTCTCATGTAGTATGCCCTCCGCCCAGCCTGACTGCGACCTCTCCACTCAGTCAATATCCGATACAAACCTTTCATATAGGTCTCTCTGCTCGTGTTGCCCTCCATCCGGTCCGACTGCGACCTCTCTATTCAGTCAGTATTCAATACATACCGTTTATACAGGCCTCTCTGGTCGTGTTGCTCTCCACCCGGTCCGACCGTTACCTCTTTATTCAGTCAATATCCTATATATACCGTTCATATAGGCCTCTCTGCTCGTGTTGCTCTCCACCTAGCTGACTGCGACCTCTCTACTCAGGGAATATCCTATACATACCGGTCATAAAAGCCTCGCTACTAATGTCGCACTCGACCCAGCCTGACAGCGGCTTCTGTGGTCAGTCAATATTCCATACATGCCGTTCATATAGGCCTCTCTTCTGGTGTTGCCATCCACCCAGCCCTACTGCGACCTCTCTACTCAGTGAATATCATATAAATACCGTTCATAAAGGCCTCTCTACAAGTGTTTCCCTCCACCTAGCCTGACTGCGACCTCTCCACTCAGAACGTATACCATACATACCGTTCATATAGGCCTCCTTGCTTGTGCAACCCTCCACCCAGCCCGACTGCTGAGTCTCTATTCAGTCAATATCCTATACATACCGTTCATATAGGCATCCATGCTCGTGTTGCCCTCAACCCTGCCCGACTGCGACGTCTCTACTCAGTCTGTATACCATACGTACCGTTCCTGTAAGCCTCTCTGCTCGTGTTGCCCTCCACCCTGCCCGACTGCGACGTCTCTACTCAGTCTGTATACCATACATACCGTTCCTGTAAGCCTCTCTGCTCGTGTTGCCCTCCACCCTGCCCGACTGCGACCTCTCTACTCAGTCTGTATACCATACATACCGTTCCTGTAAGCCTCTCTGCTCGTGTTGCCATCCACCCAGCCCGACTGCGACGTCTCTACTCAGTCTGTATTCCATATATACCGTTCCTGTAAGCCTCTCTGCTCGTGTTGCCACCCACCCAGCCCGACTGCGACCTCTCTACTCAGTCTGTATACCATACATACCGTTCCTGTAAGCCTCTCTGCTCGTGTTGCCATCCACCCAGCCCGACTGCGACGTCTCTACTCAGTCTGTATACCATACATACCGTCCTGTAAGCCTCTCTGCTCGTGTTGCCACCCACCCAGCGCGACTGCGACCTCTCTACTCAGTCTGTATACCATACATACCGTTCCAGTAAGCCTCTCTGCTCGTGTTGCCATCCACCCTGCACGACTGCGACCTCTCTACTCAGTCTGTATACCATACATACCGTTCATTCAGGCCTCTCTGCTCGTGTTGCCATCCACCCAGCCCGACTGCGACGTCTCTACTCAGTCAATATCTTATACATACCGTTCATATAGGCCTCCCTGCTGGTATTGCCCTCCAGCCAGCCTGACTGCGACCTCTCTACTCAGTCAATATCTTATACATACCGTTCATATAGGCCTCCCTGCTGGTATTGCCCTCCAGCCAGCCTGACTGCGACCTCTGACAGTCCTCTGATAGCGCCACTTCCTGGACCTCGTAACTCTGATCCTCCTGAAGACCTACAGCGGAGGTATGCTGCATTATTGGTAAAGAACAGTTTCGCATTACGAATGCAGAAGTTAATGATTTAATGTACAATACTGATGCTAAAATAAAAAATGCATACTAATAAAATGCATAATAATTTCCGCATAGAATTTTATCAAACATGCCCAATATATTTACCATAAGCACAAAATACCTATCATGGACACGTTCGTGAACATCCTGCCGATCTGTATCTCATCAACCCTGTCCTCTCCAAACTTCCGGTAATGGAACACGAACGCGCGCAAGCGCACCTGACCTTCCAGGACCTCGCGAGGAGGCAGCCATGACACCTTCATTGTCTGAAATATCGAGACACAACATGCTAGACATATATACGATAATTAATTAATTATTAATTAATTATTAAGTAAGTACATTTTAGATATTAATATGTATAATACATAATACATTTAATACAAAAAAGCTTTATAATATATGTAACACAGAAGATATGAACAGTTTCAAATTACAGAACTATATATTTCGCATTGTAGCATCAGTTACATAATATTGTATTTCCCTGAATTATGCAACTTATTTGATTATCTTCACTGTATAGCACTAAAGATATGTGTGACTTCCCTGAGTAGCACTGTAGGATCATATTTTTCACAAATCATATCTTTCACACGCATGTGAAGAATAGGATCTCATTTGTCACATTAATAAGTGTGAACAATGTGATTGGCCAAAAAGGGGATATGCGTATGGATAACATATTTCACGTTTGTTCGGCCTAATTAGGAGATAGGAATGCATACTCGCGTACGTCCATACGAACTTACAACTTTTTATTGGGATATTAACCAATGCACGCATCCGAACGTACGTACAAACAAACGTCCTATTTTCGATTATTAAAACAAAATAACCATGCATATGTTCGCCCGAACTAGAATATACGTATACACGGACGGTTATATAATGACCGTATTAGAACCGCCGCACATGTTGGTACGTACGTTTGGACAGTACAGTAGTGTAGCGTATCGCACCTCCCGTATTGTATCGTGCCGTACCTATCCGTATCGTACCTAAACTTACCGCACCGTACCGTACCGTACCTTTCCATACCATAGCATTACAAACCATACATGCCCTGCCCTGCCGTGCCATGCCATACCTAATCATACCAAATCTTACCGTACTTAATCGTCCGGTACCGTGCCGTACCATATCGTACCATACCATGCATACCGTATCGTACTGTAAATCCCCCCGTTTTTTTTCGGGTACATGTAGCGTGAACATTTGAACACGTTCTTTTTATATGTGAAGAATATGATTTGAGTGCATATCAAAAACTGTACTCGATCACAAATTTCACAGAAAATGTGAAGAATGATATTGCGATGTGTGAAGATTGAGATCCTATTTTTCAAACGTGTGGAAAATATGATATGTGAAAAATATGGTCCCACATAGCACTACATATATTAGCGTATTCGCTATGCCGCAGTATATTTCCGTGTATGCGTCTTTTTACTCAGCTGCACTACACAAATTATATGATCATATGAGTAGTAAGTAGTATCATACACAGTACATTATGTAAGTTCAATACACTACAGAAATGAGCTAGATCGGTAAGCAGTAACATGTTTCTGAGAACTGTAATACGTTGTGTAAAACAAGTGTGTTGAAATTGTCGTGAAACACACCTGTTTGATTATACTTTAACGACGATCTTACTGTAGCGTTTAATGCGACGAGCTGAACATTTGTGGGCGGGGTCATTCTGGGGATGGGGTGTGTGCTAATTTGCATACGTGACTCCGCCCCCTGTCCACCTTCATTGAAGGCGATAATTATTACCTGAAATATATTTGAATTATTTCGATTTCGCAGTTGAAAAATGTAATGACATTGTTTAAAAATACGAAAATTGGTACATAATTCGCTTTCAGCTGTATTTAAAAATAATTGAAAACGCACAGTTTAATAAGGTTTACAAATAATGTTAAGGCACAGTTTAACAAGGTTACAAAATTATTAGACACAGTGAAATAATGTTTTACTAGTTAATTATAAAGCAAGTTCATACTTAATCAAATACGACGATTTCTCCTGAATAGTGTGTAACTTACATTAAACAACGATTTCTGATGTAAGTTAACACACAAACAAACAATGATTTCTGATGTAAGTTAACACTCAAACAAACAACGATTTCTGATGTAAGTTAACATACAAACAATATGAATATTGTTTGAGTGCTTACTCACATTAAACGTTGTTTCTGGTAAGAGATCCTTAAAAGTCACGTGTTTCTCCGTCACGTTGACATCTCGAATTCTGTATCCTCTGTGTTCCGTCAGACGACACGTGTATGACGTCAGGTGACCACGGGGATGGGAGGTTTCTATTTTTGGCGCGTCCCACGTGACGTGGATTAAAAATGGCGACACAGACACACCTCGAAGGTTTTGAACGGGCCCTGGACGTTTCGCTGGAATAACAAAACTAGTAAAAACAAATAATAATTCCGCGAAATATTGAAAAAAGGTAAGTGACGCGGATGGAGAGTGATTATTTGGCGAGGTGCATGCCATATGTAATTGAATTAATAAAGTACAGGGTGCAGTGGGGAAAGCAAGACTCGTTCTGGCATTTTATAATAACCTTAGTTACGGCTTTTAAACATTTTAACATCTTTCCCTAGCCGCTGGTAGACAGACCAAATGAAGTGGTCAGCTACCATGAGATTCGAAATGATATCCGGTTACAAAAACATCAAGAACCTACGTTGTACAGTGACGGTGACGTTGCTGAAGTCACTTCCGCCTGAGTTCGACGCCAGACAAGTGTACACGCCTTCATCCATGTACGTCACGGGCTCGATGGTCAGGTAGCTCATGGCGCCCAGGTAGCTGTTGCCGGATTTTTTGTCCGCGCCGACATAACGCTGGGTGGATATCTGGAAACGGACATCACTGAGGCGTTTCTGTATTATGTTGACGTTGTTCAAAACAATCAGTCCCTTAAACATTTCCTTAAATTGCTTCTCGCCTGACTGAAGGACGTTGATCGTATTTTCTCGCTAGTCAATAACCTTTTCCCTCCGTCGCCATAAAACCCACATTCCCTCACTCAATCACGCACTCACTGTCTCTCAGAATCACTAACGCACTCACACATTTCGTCCCTCCCTAAACACTCCATATTTACCTATATTTACCAACCTACCAATGCGGCTCTTACTCACCCCCTTCATCCCTCACCCCTCTCTCACTCCTTCACTCAATCACTATCTCACTCACACTCATCCTCTCACGCATCACTTACAATTACCAAAACATTTAATATTAATTAAACAAGAACCATCACAAAACAAGATGATTGATTGTTTGATTCATTCATTCGTTTATTCATCAACATACCGAGATTGCGTTGTTCATGCTGTCACACTTGCTGACCAGGTCACTGAGGGTGTTGGTCCTCCACAAGAGGCTGGGGTCGGGATCCCCCTCACTGCGGCAGCGCAGGTCTAAACGTCTACCCTCCGTGACCGACTGGTTACTCATAACGTCTGAAAACAATTGCGATATATAGGGTTGCTTTGAGTAAAAAGGCGTAATTTTGTCCACGGTTTTCCGACGGTAGTTAGTTTAAACCAACTATTCAAATTCGTTTTTTTCAAAACCGGAGGCTTATTGAGACACTTTCGAGTCCGTTTCCTGGGTATAACCAGTACCTGATGTATTTTGGGAAAGATCATTCGAACGCTCCCCAAGTAGGGATGGAACGCACGACCTCCCAATTGCATTTAACTTTACAAACTATTAAATACAACACGTAGTGCACGTGTTTTCCGAATCGGCTAGTTCGGCGCGGTTTAACACCAATTAAATATTATGTAAACAGACTCTGTGTTGATAAACAGTTTACATGGTTTACCATATTTGATTTCGAATGAAGAAAAAGTTATCAAATCTTAGCAACGCTTTACCTATTTGCGGACGAGCTAAAGCAGGCGTATCCTTTATGTCACTAGTACTCCACAAGGACACGACGGTGTAGTTGCTATTCTTATAAATCACGTGGTGTACATCCGAGCCACTGTCTCCCACAATCCCCTCAAGTACATGGTCTAAACTGGTTCCGAAGACTGGTTCCGTCGTTGTCGGCGTGCTAGGATCTGCACAAGACTATTCGTATTTTGACATATTACTTGAGTGTATTTGTTTTCGAATCGGAATGAACAAATCCTACACAGTTTACGTGGATACAATAGGAAGTGCTAGAAGAAGAATAGCATCCTATAATATTGGCGTTGATACATTATGACGTCATACACTCTGGTATTAAGAATAGCATCATATAATATTGGCGTTGATACATTATGACGTCATACAACCTGGTAATAAGAATAGCATCATACACTATTGGCGTTGATACATTATGACGTCATACAATCTGGTAATAAGGATAGCATCATATACTATAGGCGTTGATACATTTTGACGTCATGCAATCTGGTAATACGAATAGCATCATATAATATTGGCGTTGATACATTATGACGTCATACAATCTGGTTGGCGTTGATACATTATGACGTCGTACAATCTGGTAATAAGAATGAGATCTTAGAATATTAAAGTTGATACTGTCAAATAAGAACAGCGTTATAGAATATTGACGTGTATACAATAAGGAGTTGTAAAAGACGTCATGTATGACGTTCTTGACGGTAGTAATTATCAAAATAATATCATTATCCTACCATCTGATGGTAGAAACAATAACTTCTGGTCAACTTCCGGTCTGCTGCCGTCAAGTGTTTGGAACACCATGAGGTTGATGAGTTGCCGCTGTGCCGTGTCAAAGTCGGTCACGTGCAAGCGCCTCGTGTCACGTGGGATGACGTGGAAGGAGATGGGGTGAAGAAATGGGGGTCCTTGAGAGATATAGGATCTGATACAAATTGTCATTTTATACCATATTGTATTAAACGAGTTCAGGAATGTTGTTAGTAAGTGAGCCTTTGTCGAGCTTACTAACGAATTTCCAGGACGAGTTTAATAAAATATGGTATGAAATGACAACGAGTATCAGATCCTTTGATAGCATGCTTTTAACCCCCCCCCCCAAAAAAAAAAACACAGCAATTTACCAAAAGATGTTGATAAATCCTGAAAGTTGTGTACTGACATAACGTCATTCATGTTGACTACGTTATTTCACCAAAAAAAAAGTCATGATATATTTCAGTCAAAGAATATGTCGCCAATAAAAAACGCTCAAAATAATTTCTTACACATGTGTACGATACAAATATTCGTAATGGTGTATTACACGGAAAAAAATGTATAGCATGTGATAAAACGAAATGTTTGAAACAAACATGATTCGCTACGTGTTGGATATCAGGGACCGTTTTATTATTATGGTTATTTATAGGGGCTCTTAGTACAACACCCCAGATTTTAGGGGAGTCAAGTTAAGAAGGATTAAAGTAGGCCTTTAACAGACATGCATTATATTCGAGGTTATGAGTTCGTATATCCCTTATAGACTCGACAAAACAATTTAGACCATGTTTTGGACAACGGTAATAAGCAATATTCGGCCTATATGTACCTACAGTGATTTTGTTGCTAAACAAAAAGTCAGTTTAAAATAGAACCCACATTTTTATCAAAGAAATGGCTGGACTGCAACCGTTAAGGGAAACACTTATATCATTAAGAGCAAGTCTTAATTGACGTTATTTCTGTCTTTTGAACTCCGCCTTCTCAGAATCTGTAGTAAGCATAACCATATTATCGATATCTACTTATCACATGTCCTAAAAAGTGTACATGTACAAGCACACAGCCAAACAAATCATATCCTAGGTATGTAAGAATACATTAAGTACCACTTGGCCAAGATGGGGCTCGCTCTTCCCGCCCCTGCTTAACCCATATATACACATATATTCCTAGTGGTACGTGTGTGACAGTTACCTAAAATTCTCACCACCGTGACGAAATCAGAATTATTATAGCGGTGCTCTTCGAACACAAGAGACCACGTGATCAGGTGAGTTCCGTCTGGAAGTGTGAGCATGCGCAGTCGAGTGTCCACGTGATTCGTCAAGGGAGAGCACTCCGGGTCGAATGATGCTGCAATAATAGCAAGTTGTGCTAAAGTTTTGAAAAGCATTGTTCGCATGATGTTGTTTCTTTTATTGTTTGATGTTTCTTTTCATGTGCAGTTGTATTACGCAAATCTTTGGTTTTATGTTTTTGTGTTTGTCATATACTTAAACCTGTAAATATGTTCTTCGTCATAATTTGGTGTTATTTTTGTTATCTAACATTAAAGTAATTTACTGAACTGTAATATTATTCAGGAATTGAAGGTTTCAATGAGTTGCTGTTGTGAGTTTCTATTTGTTATATTCATTTCCAGTAAATTGTTGGCAGTATATGTGTTCTATGTAACGCAAATGATACAAATCAATACGTGTGCATTTTTTCAGCTTTTGTGAATTGTTTTTATCCTATTACTAAAGCCGAATCGATCAAAAAACAACCCATCGTATAAACTTTAGCTTTATCCTGTCGCTATTTTAGCACACGTTTATTCGATCGTTATTTTTAGAACGCTATGTATTTAAATGTGACGTCATTCCGACTGATGTCGTTTGTAGTTAACAAAAAAAAAACAGTGTTAAAACTGGGAAACCAACGTTATTGTTTATAATTCTGACATTTTCACGCCGTTTACATGATGGATGAGCAAAGCATAAAAAGGTTAATATACTATTAGGTGAGTGTCGGATAAAGATGAAGTTTATCATGCCGAAACATTTGAGCGTTCATAGCCTCGCATGATAAACTTCATCTTTATCAAACACTCACCAAATATTCTCTATATAATTCATCGTGTTAAGTCTGATGCCCAAATGTTCATTCAATAAAATCTGTTCTATTTTGTCAATCATAGTCGTTGTCCTAATTGAACGAATTACAACACAAAGACAGCAATTTCAAAAAGAGCTGAAGAAGTTTCAACTATTTTGTTTACATACAAACCATTTAAAAATTAAAAATAAAAACACACATAAACATCTGCGAATTCAAATATGTTAAATATGAAAATTAATTAATGAATTGTGGTTCATTCCTTGTTATCCTGTTAAATTGCTTTTTTGACTGTCCCTTAAATATCATAGTAAAATAGTATTTTGCACGGTCATGTTTTGTGACTATTTACCATGAGGAAATGACCATACATGCTAAATCAGTGCCTTACAACCGTATATGTGTATCAGTTGTATATGAGCAGCATACAATCGACACATAATGTTTGAATATCGCAAAACGTATCTAAATTATACGTATCTTACGATTCATATTTAACAATGATTTTTGTTTTAATAGGGGATCTTTACAAAAAAAAATTGTTCTTTCAAATGGAAGAAACTTTTTAATGGTTAATCAAAAAAATACACACTATGCATGAGTTTAGAAACGGATTTCCTTTTTAAAATTTAATTTTGATGTAACGTGTCTTATGATATGTGTTAATGTATAATATTTTGATAATATTTAACAATTATTATTTTGGTTTCATTTAAAGTTGCATAACTTATCTTACGTCCGATTTCGTGATACAATAATAAACGGCGAGTTGTGAGATTATTATATATATGCAGATATCACTATTTTTATCTAGGAAACAATGTGAAAAAGACCGGCTTGTTTCGGTAGTACAGTGTTCAATGAACATGCACACCCGGGAAAGGCGAAAATGATGAATAACT
The DNA here is from genome assembly GCA_027627225.1 of Congeria kusceri. Classification (NCBI taxonomy): domain Eukaryota; kingdom Metazoa; phylum Mollusca; class Bivalvia; order Myida; family Dreissenidae; genus Congeria; species Congeria kusceri. Next base: position 95,744,833 of record CM051026.1, read on the forward strand.
CGGTATATATGATGTTGCCGACATACAGCTATAAGGTCAACAGACACTAATTTAATATCGGTATATATGATGTTGCCGACATACAGCTATAAGGTCTACAGTCACTAATTTAATATCGGTATATATGATGTTGCCGACATACAGCTATAAGGTCGACAGACACTAATTTAATATCGGTATATATGATGTTGCCGACATACAGCTATAAGGTCAACAGACACTAATTTAATATCAGTATATATGATGTTGCCGACATACAGCTATAAGGTCGACAGACACTAATTTAATATCGGTATATATAATGTTGCCGACATACAGCTATAAGGTCAACAGACACTAATTTAATATCGGTATATATGATGTTGCCGACATACAGCTATAAGGTCGACATACACTAATTTAATATCGGTAAATATAATGTTGCCGACATACAGCTATAAGGTCGACAGACACTAATTTAATATCGGTATATATGATGTTTCCGACATACAGCTATAAGGTCGACAGACACTAATTTAATATCGGTATATATGATGTTGCCGACATACAGCTATAAGGTCGACAGACACTAATTTAATATCGGTATATATGATGTTGCCGACATACAGCTATAAGGTCAACAGACACTAATTTAATATCGGTATATATGATGTTGCCGACATACAGCTATAAGGTCAACAGACACTAATTTAATATCGGTATATATAATGTTGCCGACATACAGCTATAAGGTCAACAGACACTAATTTAATATCGGTATATATGATGTTGCCGACATACAGCTATAAGGTCGACAGACACTAATTTAATATCAGTATATATAATGTTGCCGACATACAGCTATAAGGTCGACAGACACTAATTTAATATCGGTATATATGATGTTGCCGACATACAGCTATAAGGTCAACAGACACTAATTTAATATCGGTATATATAATGTTGCCGACATACAGCTATAAGGTCAACAGACACTAATTTAATATCAGTATATATGATGTTGCCGACATACAGCTATAAGGTCGACAGACACTAATTTAATATCGGTATATATGATGTTGCCGACATACAGCTATAAGGTCAACAGACACTAATTTAATAGATATGATCATTCCTTACAGTAAATAGTCACAAAACATGTGCTGATAACGTTTAAACGAATACATACTCAAGAGACAAGATAAAAAGCTATGTAACATGCAAAAGTGGAATGGACATTGTTATTGATACATATTAGTTCGAATTTCAGACAATGAAACTCTCACTTACTGTCGGAAGTGTAGAACTGCGTGTACGCTTGCTCAGGACATCCTGTTTCTTGGTTCCCGGACGTGAGGACAATACGATGCATGGTGCTGGGATTCAGACCGGATATCACGTGATACTGCATTTCCGGTGCAGTGTGAGAAATATCGTGCGTCACATGCTGAACGGGATCTGGATAATGTTTAACATTTTTTATTCAATTACAGACAACATGTTAAATCATATTAAGGTACTTGTTAACACTTTGAACTTTTGAATTACTATTTATTATAATAAACAAATCAAAAATAACTATGCAAAACTAAGTGTGTATTATTGCTTTTAACAAAACCATTAAATAATGTGCATTGCGTAACCTCGTTACAACTTGCACCATAATAGAAATATGTATAGCCAGTTGACAATAAGTATGTCCACCAAAACTCAAAATGTATCTCACATATGTTTGATAAAGAATCTCAAAGTTGACAATAAGTATACCTCTTCAAAACTCAAAATGTATGGACATGAATTATCTCAGACATGATTTATAAAAAATCCCAATGGCGACAAAAGTATGCCTCATCAAAATTCAAAATGTATGGACATGACTTACCCCACAGATGTTTGATAAAGAATCCCAATGGCGACAATAAGAATGCCTCATCAAAATTCAAAATGTATGGACATGACTTACCCCACACATGTTTGATAAAGAATTCCAATGGTGACAATAAGTATGCCTCATCAAAACTCAGAATGTCTCAACATGACTTATCTCACACATTTTTGTAAAAAGAACCCCAATGGTGACAATACGTATGTCTCGTCAAAACGCATAATGCATGGCAATGGCTTATCTCAAACATGTTTGATTTGTGCTGCGTGGATGCAGTAGCTCGTATCCCCGTACATATCTTCAATGTTGTCATATTTTCAGTCTTCAGAGGCTGTCAGCGGTAGAGTCAATTCTTATTGTTTTATGGAATCCTTGTTTAAGACCTTTCTTGTACATAGATTCTTGTACATTTTCTGTATATATGATGCTAACTTGTTTGTTCATCAATCGTTATTTCTGCTAGATATGCGGAATATTTACAGACCGTTGTTTGACATGATACCTTATTATATGCAATCAGTTATTGGCAATGCTTATTAATGTAACTACAAGACACGTGGTTTCGTATACCTTTCATTATATAAAGAAGCTTATTACAAAAAAATCATACAATACTTATTTCACCTTATCTAAAAGTAACGTCTCATAAAAGTTGATGCATATCGTGTATGTTTTAACATGAAACGCGCCCTGTTGTGTGAGACACGTCGGTCGTTAAAAACTTGTTTTAGAAAACATTTTTATAAAATAAAAAATAATAATAAATATAATAATTTCAATTATCAACATTTTTACAAAACTGTCCATGATATAACACATATATCAATTCAACCCGTTGAACAGCTAACTGTTGATAATGTAACGTCTAGTCAATACCAAGTTAAATCTAGATGTATGTCGGAATTTAAATGAATTAAATGTTTGCAAACTGCTTATCCTCTAGGATTACATGATAATATTTTTAATGTTGGAAATATCCCTAAAGACAGTTTTATCAATGTCCTCTCCTTTTTTTTAATAAACATGTGAGAAACAAGCGTCCACATGGTAAAAGGAAAAATGGAAACATGCGACGTAAAGTTAGACGCATACTATCTTGCAATGACTGTTACATTTTATTTAAAAATGCTGGACAACATAAACTATTAAGTACTTTATGTTTCCTTTCTGTTTGTTCTTTAAGAAATATTGATAATAAAGGTAAAAGTACTTTTAAGGTAGAAAGATCCTAATGACTTCAGAAATACTCGCGAATTATCGATTAACTTTGGCCCATTCGCCACTAACCGTAAATCTAATCGATCTGATCCGAAAAAGAAATTATTTTCGCGAAATAGACATTACTTTTCGAATGTTGAGTTATTTTCAATTAAATGTGTGAAGTAAATGCTTATTTGTCCTTAAAGATTAAAGTAAAAATGTAGTTTGAAGAAAAAAAACAAGGTACTCTGACATGGGGAATACCTTCAAATGCCGTCATTATTGGGAATTTCTGTTTACATTTAATCATGACATTTTCGCGATATTTCTGGTGTATTTCCTTACACTTAAGTTAAAATAGTTATAAATAAACCTCCAAGGATTATTAGTATTATTAAACATAATTATTCGTATATAAAAACAAATCTGCGTAAAGGAGACACGTGCTCCTTGCTGTGAAATAACATTCCTTCACACCAAAAACTTGGAAAAATAGTCAGTCGAGATGGGTAGAGAGCGGGACGCCGGGTGATCGAGTTTGGTGTTCTGTTGGATAATTTAAACACTGTTCATTGTGTAAACTTGGGCCTGCTCCACTGAGGAATTTTTACGAGATCTACCGCTGTAAAGAAAAACATTAGAAAATTATGTATCGGCGAAATGATGAGAATGGTCTAAGAGACACCTTTTTATCCAAAAACAGTGACATTTTACCAATAGTCACAAGCTTCAAGAAGAGTCTTGATGAAGTTATCACACAGATTTGCCAGTTTTTTGAAACTCCTGTAAACCCAATGTAATGAAAATGTCCATTGCATTTTTGAAACACACACTTATAAAAAATGTTTATTATTTTTCTGAATTTGGTAACCAAGGATATGTGAACCTCAGCTAGTAACATTTGTATTTAAAATGTTAACACAAAACACTATTTCTTTAACATGAGTGCAAAAATAAATCATTTAATATCGATACTGCTAATAGATTATAATTATAAGAGAAAAAAAAAGTTTTAACATAGAAGGACAATATTTGCTTTTTTACTTGTCTTATTGTTCATACGTTTTTTTAACATACGGTTGCTTCAGTATATTTTGGTATTACTGATTTTGACATACTATGAAATAAAAGTTAAAAAAATACAATAATTGGTGTTTGGCGTATTTTTACTGTACTGAAATCTGTTGTTTTTTACCATACGCTTAGCCAAATTTAATGTAATAAGTGTTATTGGTCAAGTACTAATGTTTGTTATAATTTTTTTTTATAAGATACACATTTAACGTATAAATTAAACTATTCTGGAATAAATAAAATACATTTTGACAATATGACCGTCATTTTTTGTATGTGTACCCCATCAGAATTATAGGTTGAAGTAGAAAAATGAGGGGTTATAAGAAAAATCGCATTTTTGTCAAAACGTGTGGTTGGATTTTGTTTATAGTTCACAGTTTAGTCTCGTAATATATTTAAATTTTAAAAGATAAGAAGAAAATCAAGGTCTGAAAAAGTCCCATTAGGGTCTTTCTACCTTAATTCACTCTGATCCATTGTATGAATGTGCTAATATTATGCAATCCTACACGGACTATTATCTTAAGCCGTTCATCGAGAGTCTACATAATAAAAAGAGAAATCGTATTAAAATTAATTTCTGTAATAAAAGTATCGATTTAATTGACCTTCCTAAAATATTCAATGATAAAAATGTACATACGTTAATACCTCCTTATTTATGTAAAACTGAAACACCACTTCATTCATTCTATATATATTTACAACCCTACAAAATCAAAACCGTCGACAATTGCTTCGCAGAGGCCCTAAATTTCGACTTCAAATTTCACTTAATGTTGACAACTGCATGAAAGAAATAGAAGTATCATTAGACGAATATTGTAAAAAGTGGTGCAGAAATGTATCTGTGCTTTACGAATGGAAGAATAAAGGAATGCTTAATGCCGTTAATAAAATAAGCGTTTCTAATAATAATCCTATTGCTTTACCACATAAATGACAAAGTTTCGCTTTGTTTATATTTATAAAGAATCCCAATTTTAATAATAAGTATGTAACATAAAAACTCCAAATATATGGACATGACTTGTCTCATACATGTTTTATAAAAAATCCAAATGTTAACAATGATTTATAGGTCGGGTTTAGATATTGAGGTGAAAGATAAGCGAACGAAACTCAACACACCTGCGTGGCCCTCTTCGTATAATCTAAGCGTCCAGGGGTCGGAAATTCGTGTTTGCCACACCACTAGCACGCTATCAGACGATATGTTGTACAGCCGCAGTTTGCTCCTCCCATTTTCTACATCCGGGCTCTCCGTAGTGACGTTCAACCAATCAGAATACTCGCTTTTAGTGTGATTCACAGTTGACGCAATCCTCACGAAATACGTTTTGTCCGGCAAAAGATCTTTAAGCAATAAAAAAACCGATAAAAAAGCATATACATTATTTCATCACTCAGTGTGTATATTATTTGATGAAGCAAATATTTTCGGTGTAACTGTCAACGCCACACGTTCATACTTACTTAACCAGCAATTCTAAATAAATCAATCCAATAATGTCATAGGATTCGCTAGCTAAATTGTTCATAAAACAAAACGCTATCTAATGTAACAATATCGGTAAAGATCTAGCATCAAAACAGGTACAGAATGCTGCTCAATAGTGGCAGGGTGGCGAAGCAGGATCTTTGACATTGTCTGACAATATTGTAACATTCAGGTACAGAATGCTGCTCAATAGTGGCAGGGTGGCGAAGCAGGATCTTTGACCTTGTCTGACAATATTGTAACATTCAGGTACAGAATGCTGCTCAATAGTTGTAGTGTGGCGAAGCAGGATCTTTGACCTTGACTGACAATATTGTAACATTCAATTGTTGATTGCTTGTAATTAAGCCTTTTAAACAATTTGTATTAATTTGTCATTTAGTACATGCAAACATATATCCCAATTCAAATTATTTTATCATTTCGGCTTTGTCCTGGGCTGGCATTCACAAAGCTCCTAAGGGAAATCTTAACTTAAGTTGTACTTCAGTGAAATTTTCAGATCAAATTTTCTAGATGTAATCCAGCTATTTCTGTTCACAAAACGGTAAAATACTAGTCATCTAAGAAATATTTAATCACATTAAAACAGTTTAATGTAAAAAAGCTATACATGAAAAGCCAAAGCGTTAAGGAGTTTTACACATTTAAGAATTGAAGGGAATACGGGCCCAGCACCCTGCCATTTTTTGCTCTGTTTTTTTCTCTTCGTTATCTGATACACCGATATATTCTACTCACACCTTTTACTTTCAGGGACTTGGTTTCGTTCCTTGTGACGACGGAGCAGAATGCCGGCGCCGACAGGTCGTCCGTGTATTCTACCAGGTAATGGTCGGCGTCGGCAACCGGTTTCCACTTGACTACGAACGTCTGCAACGAATGGCATACAACTCAGATATACAGTAGCGGTAATACCGTATATATTCCAAAAATGTGTAGGGGTGTTCATGACGATGCGTTTCAGTAAAGATTGCTTAGAAATACAAGAATACTAGCATGCTGGTATAAAGACAAGAGCATGTATGTCTAATGATGTGTTTCAAAAATAACGTTAGTACGATAGCGTTGAAAATACATAACAACAATATATTAAGTAAGCATCTTTAAATAACACAAATGCTATGTATAGAAGTCTGTCCGTATTTCTGTCTGTCTGTATTTCTATCCTTCTGTCCGTCCGTTCGTTCGTCATGCAGTCAGTCAGTCTTGTACGTCAGTCTTTCGATACATCCGTTCTTTCGTCCAACCATCCGTTCTTGGTGTGCCTTCATTTGCTTTGTTTATCTGTCAATCGAGCAATTGGTATGCCTGTCTATTAATCCGTCCCTGCATGTGTCGTTTTGAGCGTCCCTTCATTTGTCCAACCGTGTGTATGTCTATAATTGTAATTGTTTCATTCGTAAAATCATTTGACAAGTTAGTCTACTCACGCTGTCCGAGATTGACTTCACGCGCAGTTTACGTGGGGACTCAACTGTGACGTCATCCAGAGTTGTGAACCTCACGCGCCCGATCTTTTTACTTCCTCCTAGAAAAGCAAAAGCGGTTTTGATTTTCAGATGAAAACATACCGATATCCAATGTGTCTTGAACTTTACACCATATTGGTACTGCAGATTAAAACTGCATTTTCTGGCCTCAGGTTAAGTTTGATCTATTTGGTACTTAAACTATATTTATAACTCCTACAACTCGCAATAACGATTTCTCTTGTTCGTAATAACCACAAAGTCACTCGTAATTATGTTCCGCTTTAATAAGCTCGTAGTTAAGACTTAATAATTCGTAATTTAAACTTCTCGTTAAAAATTACGACTACTAAAATCTAAACACGACTTACGTAGCGGTATTTCGGACTAGGCAATTGAAAACGTATTGACCGTTCTGTGTGTTTTGTGTTTGTTATGTGTTTTTGTGATGTTCTGTGTATTGTGTTTGGCAATTGGTCACTTGCCATAAATAAACGACCTCGGGCTGCTAATAAGTGTTCTCTCCTGCTGTCGCAACTGGAGTTTCGCTTTGTTTATATTTATACTGTAGACAGGAGGTTTGAAAAACAAAAAATAATTATGTAATCAATTATGTAATCAAAAATTGTACTCACAACTCAGTATCGTATGTGTTGCTTTGAAATAATAATAAAAAATAAGCCGTGTTTGTCTAATTGTAAAATCACATTTGTTTTCAAAAAATGAAAACATATTAATAAAATAATAATATATATGAAAATTATAGTTACACTACTTTCAGAGGGTATCAAGTACCTGTGCTATCGATGACGTAGACATTTACTGTGTACTCCGTGTCTGGCGTCAGGTCCGAGGAAATGACGTCATCATACAGCGTCTGCCAGTCCTTTTTGAAACCGTGACTTTTTACAATGATCTGAAAAGCTTGAGCAAAGCAACAGCAATATCAAACATACCACCTTGATCATTTCAATCAGCTGTAAATCTTCTAAGGCTGGTGAAACAACAAAAGTACTGTACGGTATGCACATGAGCCCTCAGTTACCAAACTATTCCTAGACTTAAGATTACGAATGAAGCATATAGCCTATTGTTCAAAGTGTTCTTTTCAAAGGAATCTTGCTTGGTATTCACCCACTCTAATTGCAACAATCTTTATTTACAACGATTTGTCATTAACATAAGCAACATTGGTACCAATATAGTTGTTCATGATTTTTTCGTGAGTTTAACTCCATTCTTAATTCTTAAGTCTAAGAATTGGTTGGTGTATACGGGCCCTGGTATAATAATGTTGTAATCGATGTAGTTATGGATGTAGTAATGGACGTAGTAATGGACGTAGTAATGGATGTAGTAGTGGATGTAGTATTGAATGTAGTAATGGATGTAGTAATGGATGAAGTAATGGATGTAGTAATGGACGTAGTAATGGACGTAGTAATGGATGTAGTCATGGATATAGTAATGGATGTAGTAATGTATGTAGTAATGGACGTAGTAATGGACGTAGTAATGGACGTAGTGATGGACGTAGTAATGGACGTAGTAATGAATGTAGTAATGGATGTAGTAATGGACGTAGAAATGGACGTAGTAATGGACGTAGTAATGGACGTAGTAATGGACGTAGTAATGGACGTAGTAACGGGCGCAGTAATGGACGCAATAATGGACGTAGTAATGGACGTAGTAATGGAGGTAGTAATTGACGTAGTAGTGGATGTAGTAATAGATGTTGTAATGGACGTAGTAATGAACGTAGTAACGGACGTATTAATGGACGTAGTAATGGATGTAGTAATGGATGTTGTAATGAACGTTGTAATGGACGAGTAATGGGTGTAGTAAAGGATGTAGTAATGGACGTAGTAATGGATGTAGTAATGGACGTAGTAACGGACGTAGTAATGGATGTAGTAATGGAAGTAGTAATGGACGTAGTAATGGACGTAGTACTGGACCTAGTAATGGATGTAGTAATGGACGTAGTAATGGATGTAGTCATGGATGTAGTAATAGATGTAGTTGCCGCTTAGTAATCAAGAGATTGTTAGTTCAATCCTACACTTAGAGCGTGATCTCCAATAGAGACATCAATGGTTCTACCCAAGAACCCAACTCGAAAGTGTCGTGGACCCTTTATCGGGATTTCCTATGTTACTACAAGATCCTAAAATAATGCACAAAAGGGCATTTACTTTCGGGTTTGGTTTCACAAAATTAACTCGAATTTTATATCGTCTTGAGGGCATTCTGTTTGCGAATTTGCAGCTGAATAACAACCGATTGTCTTTATTATCGTTATTATGGGATAAAACAAAAGACAAGGAAACAATACCTCTGAAGGCATGGTCGTTTAATTGCCTTTCCGAGACGTTGAAGACAATTCTTGCAGAGTGCTGGGTTATGTCGGTCACTAGGATATCTTCGTTGTCATCAGAATCTGTAGGCCAAAAATAGCTGATAATGCAAAAACGGTCTTGGAGTACTCGAGTACCCGGATATCAGGTCGGGGAACAGACTAGTAGTACTGACTCGGGGTAACTGTAATGGTCAAAAATACGGTCTTGGAGTACTCGAGTACCCGGATATCAGGTCGGGGAACAGACTAGTAGTACTGACTGGTACCCGGATATCAGGTCGGGGAACAGACTAGTAGTATTGACTGGTACCCGGATATCAGTTCGGGGAACAGACTAGTAGTACTGACTGGTACCCGGATATCAGGTCGGGGAACATACTAGTAGTACTGACTGGTACCCGGATATCAGGTCGGGGAACAGACTAGTAGTACTGACTGGTACCCGGATATCAGTTCGGGGAACAGACTAGTATTACTGACTGGTACCCGAATATCAGGTCGGGGAACATACTAGTAGTACTGACTGGCACCCGTGTATCAGGTCGGGGAACAGACTAGTAGTACTGACTGGTACCCGGATATCAGGTCGGGGAACAGACTAGTAGTACTGACTGGTACCCGGATATCAGTTCGGGGAACAGACTAGTAGTACTGACTGGTACCCGGATATCAGGTCGGGGAACAGGCTAGTAGTACTGACTGGTACCCGGATATCAGGTCGGGGAACAGACTAGTAGTACTGACTTGGGGTAACTGTTATGGTCAAAAATGCCTGATTAGCACCGCCTAAATCCAGGCTCAGCGAATAAGATGCTTGCTATATTTCGAATGTAATATTGTGTGTTATCAGCTCATCTTAGATATAACAAATACACTATCTAAAAACCGATACATGTTGTATCTTGAATACACCATCCTGCAAGGGTCAAGAATTTTACAGTAATTACAGCAAGGTACCCGGATAGTAAATAGATACCGGTTGCAGCTCGGGATGTGACTGCCCCTTCGGTTCACCTTTGCCTCGTTACGATTTTACGAAACGTTCATGCATATGCCCAGGTGTGTATGTTGTGATCACGCTTGTGAAATGTTTATTCTTTAAGTTATGTAATTGCAATTTGTATAAATGTATGAAATTGTATTATAATATGTCTTAAAATATTTTCATGATGAATACATTTTAAACATTTTGTTTTTTAATATTGATGCAAAACTTTATACAGAAAATAAAAAGCAGAATGCATTAAAGAGGGACTGTCTGATTTTATAATATATATCGGGTCTTCTTCATTGCCCACCAACATAAATCTGTTTTATATATCATAAAATATGTCAACATTGAAACATGCAAATATATATTTTCTGTTGATACAGACCCCTTTATACGACTACATCGGCTTCATTCGGTTTTGAATCAGAAAATAAGAACTGCGCATAAGCCAACAATCAATCTGACTCGTCTAAACGCTGTATAGACATAAACATAATCTGACTCGTCGAGACGCTGTATAGACATGAACATAATCTGCCTCGTCGAGACGCTGTATAGACATAAACATAATCTGACTCGTCGAGACGCTGTATAGACATGAACATAATCTGACACGTCGAGACGCTGTATTGACATAAGCATAATCTGACTCGTCGAGACGCTGTATTGACATAAGCATAATCTGACTCGTCGAGACGCTGTATTGACATAAGCATAATCTGACTCGTCGAGACGCTGTATAGACATAAGCATAATCTGACACGTCGAGACGCTGTATTGACATGAACATAATCTGACTCGTCGAGACGCTGTATTGACATAAGCATAATCTGACTCGTCGAGACGCTGTATTGACATAAGCATAATCTGACTCGTCTAAACGCTGTATAGACATAAACATAATCTGACTCGTCGAGACGCTGTATTGACATAAGCATAATCTGACTCGTCGAGACGCTTTATTGACATAAGCATAATCTGCCTCGTCGAGACGCTGTATAGACATTAACATAATGGCACGGTAAAGTATTAATTTAGTTAAATTATTCTCTTAATACGAAATGCTGACCATACGTTATTCTCAACATTTATATTATTTTAAAAAATACTGATATCTCTAGAATAAATTGATGGTTTTACGTTATATTTTTTTAATACAAAATCGTACACTCCCTCATTAGCATTATATCGCAGCGAGACTGCGATACGTACCGTGCTGGTCCGAGCGTTTCTTCTCTACTGTTTTCACGACCGCAGTATCCGACCAGGCCCCTCTGTGTTTGCCGACAACAGCTCGCACGTTAAAGATGTAGACGGTATTCGGGTTAAGACGCCGCAAGGTAAGCACCTGGTCTGTAGTTGTCGCCCTTCGGGAATTTTTGGAGCCTTTCGTCTTATACCTAGGAAAGTTAAGTAATGCATAATAAATAAACGTAGGGCCATAAAATATGTTGTTTAAATGCAGTATTAAAAAGGTTAACTTTCTGATGAAAGCAGGAGCATGAAAACAGCAGAGATTATTTAAGAAACAATTGACGGGTAACTGATGGTTATTGCGGTAATAACCAACTGTTTGGAGTTCCGATGAGTAGGAATTAAACCACGAGGGCGGTAGCCCGAGTGGTTTAATAACAAGCATCCGAATGACAAACCGTTGGTTATTACCGCAATAATCAACTGTTACCCGTGAATTATTTCGATTCTATCACGATCTTATATAAAATTCGTAGTTTTAAAGGTTATGAATGAGAACTATATTTATCTATACTCCGCCCATTTTCCGAGAAGAGCATACACACGTGCGTTTCAGTGACTTCAATAAATCATAAAAATTCAAAATGACGTCAGCTTTATTGATAAACATTGAGCGAATGACGTCATACTTATCGATATAATACAGTGAAAATATGATGCTAAAAAACGCAACTTAAAAGCATATTAATAAAACGTAAACGTTTTTGTGAACGTAAGTATAAAATATGTAGTACAAATGTTGTTTTATTGTGCTACAAAATGCAGAAAATGATTTGTTTGTCACAAGTTGCTATCACGCGTTTAAGCACGTGCATTTTACGGAACAATTTCTTCGAATTTCTGGAACTATTTTCAAAACATTAGGCTCCACCCATTATTTGTTGCAGAATAACCCACAGTTATTTTCCTTCTTTATCTATGCACCACTAGCCGCGTGCCGTGGTAGAATTGAAAATATATACATACATATCTAAATGCGCGATCTTTAGACCAAGCAAAATAGTCGTTTCAAAAATGCGCGAAATTTACACACCGCGAAATAACATGATTTTAATGCTATCACTTACTTGACCACATACTGAACCTCTTCTTCCGTCACTTCCGGTCTCGTGCGCCACGTGATACGTATCTTCCTCGAGGACAGGGCCCGCGCCCACTCTATCTTTACATCCGGGGCTGATGACGTCACCAGACCTAAAATGACCATATACATTGAAATATTCTAACATGATACGCGCTTAGTTTTCTATTGACAAAGAACAAAATTCACCGCTGTAAAACTACCATTTTAAGAAGGCACGCACCAACCTTCATATAAACAAAGAAGAAAATTAAGTATAGCTTACTTTACAACAATTATGCGTGGGGCTAACACATTCAAAGCACGCGCTACGAAATAAACACTTTCCCGACAAATGGGCCGAAACATTTACCCCCAGTGTGATAATATTATATAAATAACACATGGCTGAGAGGATGATATAAAAGAATATCAACCCGAGAAATATTATTTATATCACCCTCTCAGTCATGTCGTTGTTTATTTTATTGCACCAAACAATTCGTATAACACATTGAAATGATAAGCTTCGTGAATTGTTTTCACCATTACTTTAATGTAGACTCTAGAAATAAATGCGACGTACGCCAAGGCTTGACATTACTATTTTACAATACAATAGTTACAGTTTCTAGTTTAAACATTGCAGAATCAGCCTCCCGTACTTTCCAATGCTTCGCAGAGATGACCCTAACCTTTAAACGGCATGACCATTGAATGTGTATGTAGCGATATTTAGTCGTGTCAATTTTAAAAATGGCGTGATCGATATGAAGTTTCTACAGCGCGTTAGAATGAATCAGCTAAAAACATAGCGAAATGAGGGCGAAATGTTATCTTGTGATTCAAAAAGGAATAATATACAGTTTGCGGAAAATGTTTAATGGACTTTCAGATCACAAAACGGATAAATGTGTGGCATAATCCAGACACGGGTCAGGCCCAGGCTTTTGGCCTCCAGCCCCCCCCCCCCCCCTCCGGCTGAACCCGGCAATATCATTTTCGGGCTGGGCTTTGATCTTACACAAGCAATAAATTGTAATCAAGAGTGTTACTTAGGCGTAAACAAAGTATTTTTTCGGGTTACCAGACCTTCCCTAAACATATGCCCAAACCTTATAACATTTCATTGTGTCTGTCGGATATTTTTTGTTTTATTTACTTTTTTCCAATAATTACATTTTTCTGGATAGCATCCACTTAAAAACAATGTTTAAAAATATTACCGATATGTTTTTAATATTCATTTAGTTTTAAAATCTTAAAGTTAATCATTTACCAGATAAAAAAATCCCTACCTACCTACCCTAATGTTTTTGGGCATGTTACCTGAAACGAACATATTATTTTGTATACGCCTTATTCAAACTTTCTGCTTTAGGTAGATGTATGGCAATAACTTCATAACTTTTTTTTGTAATAGTTTTTTAAGGTTGATAATGGGACCCAATCCCAAATATTTAACGAAAAAATCTACCACAATACATTTGGTTCGTAAAGAGATGTATAGATACAATAATGATACAATATTAATTATGTTATATAATACGAATTCCCCTGTAGATACGAAAACAATCCATGTAAAAGTCAATTTAGGGTGAAAAGCTCGTGATTTAAATTTTGCAAAGATTTGGCTACATATGGTTCATGTTATGTAGTAAATGGTATTTTACCTATTTTGTTATAGTGTATAATAAATCACACATTTATAACTTGCCTTCTATTTGGTCCAAAAATATGTACTTTGTCAAATTGTATGTACGACAGTGGAAACAGTCCTATTAACATAAAAGGAAAAAAAAACGAAAACAAACTAGTTACAGCCATCAAAAATGACCATTTCCAATATGCTATAAATCGGTAGCCAAAACAATCTTTTTTTTCCTTTTCTTCAAAAGTCTTTCAAGGTCCATCATTGTGTGATTTTTTCATAATATGTGATTGATATTTAAAAAACTGCTTCTCCTACTACACCTCAAGTGCTGCTGCTGCTGATTCTACTACTGCAGTTGCTGCTGCTACTACTACTACTAGTTCTACTACTATTACTACTACTACTACTACTGCTGCTGCTGATTCTACTACTGCAGTTGCTGCTGCTACTACTACTACTACTACTACTACTACTACTACTGATGCTGCTGCTGATGAGGATGTTATTGCTACTACCGATGCTGCTGCTACCATCACCACTACAACTACGTCTGCTGCTGTTGCACCGGCTGCTATAATTGCTGTCACTACCAATTCTATATCATCTAAGTCCAGCCCCCAGCCCCGGGCCAAGCCTGGTCTGCCCTCGCCCCTGTTGTCTGTAAAGAAACTGTGCAGTGACGACACAAACCAGTTTTCAGTGGACTAATATTATTACATAGGGTTCAAATGGGGGCTGACCGTGTAAACTAAAAGTGTTTCTAAACGACAAAATGTGTGTGTTTCTTAACGAAAACTAATGCATAAAGCGTGGTTCATTTCCCGAATTATATAATAACTGAGCAGTGACGACACAAACCAGTTTTCACTGGACTGACATCGTTATTCGTTTTCCTAGTATCCTACATAGGTCCTGATAGGCTTGTGTTGTGTAGTGTAAGTTTGTTGGTAAGTATTAAAGAAACCATGCGTCGGTGATGTCTACAATTATTGTGGACGCCAATATTGATAATTGGATACAATTGTGAAACCAAATACGAATGAAAAGATACGTTCTGACCAGTCATTGACCTGTTCGACATTGTTTACCGAGGTTTTCCGAATACGCCGTATAAATGCTTTCGCTGTATAGATAATCGTTGTTCAGAAAAATTATTATGCATTTTGCATATGACTGGACAAGAAAACTGTACTTGTTGTGGAAAAGTATATGTAAGTCGGCTTTTATACATATTTATGCTTTATATGCACTTTGTTATGTTTTAAACAGGTTAAAATGTAACATTCTAAACGTGGGTGGGGTATGGGAATTAATCATTTAATTATCGGAAAACTACGCTACAAAGGCAACATATCTTATTTTGGCATTAGATTTAATACCTTTCTTTCAAATAGGTTATGCAATAATAAAGAGAACGCCAGTATATTTATTTGTATGCACGTTATGTTTATCCATAATAGTCCTTAAATGTGTCATCAGTGTTTGTCAATAAAAACGTATAGGCAATATTTAGAAGTTTTAATTTATATACGGAATTGCATAGAGTAACCAGTTCAGTATGTTTATACATGCTATTAGTGTGTGTTTGTATTACAGTATATCTTTGCAATAATAATAATAATAGTAATACTTTAATTAACTTTGTTTGGTTCAGGTAACTATTACAGAATCTGGAATGTCTCACCCTGATTCTCCAGGGTATTATTCACCTGATTGTATTATTCCTTCTTGAATTAGCATATTGTGACACACAACACCACTAATGTAATTACATTTATAAAGCATATATAAATATTATGTTCAAGTTAAGTAATGTTATTAATTGTCAAAATTCAAGTAAATATATTTAAAATAATAATGTTAATTGTTGTTATCATAGCAGATGGTTGTTGATGGATTGTCATAAGTATTTAGTAATCACACATCTGTGCGCATACACAGTTCGAAGTCCAAACATCCTCGGGCAAAACATCATTGGTGCAAAACATTCCGGAACCCGCAGACTGTGGAGAAGTGATCCATTGGTGACCTGAATAATTGTCTTCATCGATTCGGTCTGCCGAGCGTTCACCCTTGACTGCTTTGTAATTTGTGTAAAACCACTGCGGGAATTAGCTATGCATATTTTATAGAAAAAATTTTCATTGTGACATTGGAAACAGTATTAACTTTGACCGTCCAAGTTCCTGTTCAAAATGGGTACACTGGAAATGTCAGCCCAACTCAATAGCTGGTGATGAACTTACTTGGTTTTTTACTGAACTGTACTAAAACCTGTGAAAAAGTGACTTAGTACTGGTTCTACACAGGAATATACTAATTAAAACAATGCATGCTCTGTGCATTACTAATGTATTTTATGTGATACTTGTTTCAGTATAATTGAATACTGTATGTAATTTCTTTGGGTGTAATTTTGAAAATCTTTTTATTTACAGCTAATGATTAAAAGAGAATACCCCAGTGACATGGACTTTTTTCTTGTGAAAATCTTTGTATTTACAGCTAATGATTAAAAGAGAATACCCCAGTGACATGGACTTTTTTCTTGTTGTGTTGTTGATAAAGTAAAGATAATTAAGCTGCATATATTCCTTATGATGGTACTAGTAGGACACAGGTCTATTATGTGGAACTGCAGGACACATCCTGTATTAACTGCTGCCGAAACTACAATTACATACTTTACGGCGGTCAGTTAACCTACTCACTTTTCCTAAGCCGATCTAAGCGGTTGACCAGTACCAAATCTACATACTGTAATGGAAGTAACTACTGTCCTTCTTGAAGCAGAGGTAGTGAGAGAATGGCCGTAGAAATTATTTTATTACCAATCCCACACAAGTTATGTGGCCGGCCAGGGGCTCGAACTCGCGAACAACCGGATTGACAGTCCAGCTCTCTACCAACTAAGCTAGTTGGGTCCGGTTTGTATTCAGGTTGCAATTGTCAAAAGAAAAAATCATTACAATGATATATACGTTTAATTCATATATCTGTGAGAAACCCTACTCACCAAATCAAATAAAACTAATTTTCTGGGTCGATGAAAATGTACTCAACGTTGGGCTATTTGCTACACATTTAGTACAAAGTAAATGTGTAAAAAATTGCCCTGTTAATTTTTAAAAAGATAGTTAGGTGGACTTTTTTAAAGTAGAAAGTCAAAAGAGTTTGCATGGTTTACCTCTAACCGTAGGGTTGGTGTGGTGTTTCTTGTTCATGGTTGCCTATTTTGACACACTACTCGTGTGACCATTAATACTGTTATACAGCCAGGTCTAAATTATGTGTGTGGAAGTTAAAATCGTAAATTAAAGCAATAAGCCTTCATATAAAGTTAATTTATTGTTTATTTTGAGTTTTAATAGCAGTTTATTTAAAACTGCATAATCAGCTGATCGATGTTTGCTTTACAGCGAGAAAACGGACACCCCGACATCAAAATCTCGCGTTATCTCGCCAGTCTCGTTACGCGTAATTTGACAATGTCGAAATCGTGAATGGCGATTTCGAAAACAAATCGCGTTTCTGGTTAGTTAGGTTCACATGAACAAATAAATAGGTACATCTGTGTGGATACTTAAAGAGGAAGTGCAAATACTAGATATTAAATGTAAACAGCAGTGGATCGACGTTAGCAATAAGACTTTTGAGGTAACATTATACAATGATACCTTTACACAACGTTGTGTTTGTTCTTACGATGCTTATCATAATTAGTTTACCTTAAATTTCACTCCATTTATAAATTCAGCAACTTTATTTTGATATAACAGTTTTAATGCCTTATAGCAGTATACATCCATTTGGTTGTCTATCGAGGTGCATTCAAGAACAGCTTGTTCATTTACAAAAATTGAGGGAGGACAACTAACCAACAGAACAGCCGTAGCTAATTATACTGGGCGGAGCTTTATAAACAAATAGTACGTTACATATACAGGACATATTCGAATAAATATCAGTAAAAAGCCGTGTTAGAATCGAAATTATTTCTTAAATAAAATTCCCTCCCCAAAAATAGTTCCGAAGCTGTTAAATTTGGTTCGCATTGTAATTGCAGAAAATGTTGTCAGGTCATTTCCGATGGAAGTTAAACTGTGGGGTTTCCATAATTAACCAAATAAAGATTAAGCATTTTACTATAACACACACATTATTGAAAGCATACCTGGAGCTTTCATCATTGTATTACGGACTTCGTCAGCACAATGGCGTGAGCGATGTTAACGAACGCATTGAAACCCGCACTCAACAGGGACGGGGGCCGTTCCCAGTTTTCGCACATCTGGGACCGTTCGTTAACATCGCTCGCGCCAATTAGCGATGTCAGCGGTTCCCAGCATTAGACCATTGTGCTGACGAAGTCCGTAGTACACGGACGAAAGCTTCAGGTTTGCTTTCAATAATTTGTGTGTAACAGCCAAACGTTTAATCTCTATTTGGGTTGTCAGGTCATTGACTAATAAACACCAATTTGTCTTTGTATGCGGTATTTTAAAGGGGCTAACGCACTCGTTATTCAATTCCTACGCATCAGAACTCCAAATCGTTGTTTACTAGTCGATAAACAACTCTAAATCTAAAATTATTTCTTAAATAATCGACATGAATCAAATATTTAAATTACTACTAGCCAACTATATTGTATAACATGTCAACTTTGGAATTATAAAGATCATTGTCACCAGTGGTAATATTAAATTCATCTACTTGTGCGGAATATCAATTCATATGTGTTTAATGTATAGCTAGGACACATGTATAACCCAGTGTTCAGTGGATTACTCTTGCATGGATTTCACTCGAATCCAGCACGGAAACAAACACATTCATAGGAAAGGATTTGTAATATATTCATGCATGAACCTCAGTGCCAGGTTAATGTGTCCGAACTAAATAAAGCGTAAAATTGTCCTGGCCAATCCAGTGGGTGCAGCATAATATTTTCACAATAGCTGATGATTGCTTATACAGATTAGTCCCCAATAGGGACGGTGTACATGTGTTTACTGTTTTCTAAATTACTTCAACAGACCGTTTCATTAGTGTTATCAGTAGCTTAAACCCCGCCAAGTTCGTATACCGTGATTCTATTTTGTTTTCACGTGTTAATTAAGCAGATTATAAATTGAGCAAAAATACGATTGGCTGATCCATTATGCCTGGAGCCAATTGCAATGGGTGACTTTTGCACGTGTTAGATACGACTGAAAGGGCCGCAGGTATATCGTTTAAAATTAAGCCCCACTCTTTTCTATTGATAAAGGATTAATTTAGGTACGTACATCACAATAGTAATGATTGAAACGCAGAATATCTGACATACTATGGTAAAGATACTACTGTCATCTTAAGAAACACTATTACATTTAACAACATTGCATACACTCTAAGCACATCTCAATGTACTTCTACTACTACTAATACTACTACTACTACAACAACAACAACTACTACTACTACTACAACTAAGACTGCTGGTGCTACTAGTACTGTTGCTACTGCCGATGATGTTGTTGCTGCTGCTATTACAACAACAACCTCTACAAATGCAACAACTGTTGTTGCTGCTGCCTATGCTACAACTTCTTCTTCTTCTATTATTGCTACAACAACAACAACAACAGCAACAGCAACAATAACTTCTACTACTACTGCTACCACTACTACTACTACAACTACTACTACTACTAATACTATAACTACTACTGCTGCCATTTCTTCTTCTACGTCTACTCCTCCTCCTCCTACTACTGCTACTACTACTGCTGCTAGTACTATTACTACTGATACTAGTACTACTACTACTACGACTACTACTTCTTCTAGTACTACTACTAGTACTAGTACAACTACTACTATAACACTACTATAACACAACAACTACTGCAGGTGCTACTACTACTGCTGTTGATGCTGATGATGTTGCTGTTCTTCTTGCTTCTACTACAACAAACTGTAAAACAGCAACAACAGTTGCTGCTGCTGCTGCTGCTTCTGTTACTATTACTCCTACTGTTACTTCTTCTTCTGCTGCTGCTACCGCCACTGCCGCTGTCTCTGTCACTGTAACTTCTTCTGCTACTGCTAAAACAACAACAACAACAACTACTACTACTATTACTACTACTACTACTACTACTACTACTACTACTACTTCTACTACTACTACTACAACTACTACTACTACTACTACTACTACTACTATATAATGTCATCATTATGAACATGTTGATGTCGATGAATATGGCGAAGCCTATAGTATATCGTAAACAACAACCACAGATTTGAACACTGCTTGGTTCGCTTATCTCTTTAGAGTATTCCGTTACAAATATACTTTCTTATGTCTATTTTCTAATCAAAATTAATGTTAAACTTACCGTATAAATGAAAGAACATAAATATCCAAACAGCTCGGTAAGCTTTCATATTCGAGCATTAATAGCGTATACAAGTTAAACCCCTTTAACAATTGCTCTTTCGTAACATAATTATCCATCAATACACTTTCTTATCCATCAATACACTTTCTCTACAGATGAACCTGAAAATAGCCGAATAATATTAAAAGTTAAACAACAACTTTGTCGGAAAATACCGAAGATTTCCGAAAATATTAAGCATTCGCAGTTGATTTCGACGGAAGAAATACGATTGGTATATTCGTCTGTGTCCGGAAATGAATGCACAGAGCTCTTGAGTGAAAGCAGTTGCTCTTCCAGACTTTAATTGGCAATTATCGTCGAGGGGATTACTTTCATATGAATCGAATATTGTCTGCGGGAATAAATCACAAGCCAGACGTCTGCTCGTTTATTTATCTCGTACAGACTTCGAGATAGTTTCTGGGTTAATAGTACGTGAATATATTACTTTTTATTAGACGGTTTTATTTGCCTATTTAACTGTTGCTATGTTTTAGATAAATATTGTTTATGCATATTTTGCGATTTTTTCGGAAGTTTAATAAATTCTTTAAAATAAAGCATAAAATAGTTTCTGGGTAAATAATATGTGAATAAATTACTTAAGATGAGGCAGTTTTTCCTATTTAACTTTTGTTATTTTGCATTTTTATTTGTTTTATGTCTATTATATTCAATACTGTAAGTTGGTACTTTAATATATTCTTCAAACAATAAACAAGGCACATTTTTATGAGGCAGTTTTATTTGTCTTTTTAATTATAAACATGTTGGAATTCAATACGTTATATGCATATTTTACAATTATTAAGTCTGCATTTTAATAAATTCTTAAAACCAAAAACAATTGAAATTAAATAGTATATATGCTTATTTTACTATCAATTTGCGGCACGTTATTAAATTCATAAAAACCGAAGAATACACCAAAACAACGACGGAGATATCTATACCGTGTTCACAACAAGAAAGTCTCCACACAAATATTTGAATGGTTCCGAGCATAGCTCGCATCAAATACCAGAGGGCACCAACGTCCACGTAACTATAGTCAAATCACATCGTGTCAATTGAACTACCAGACAAAGACAAGAAAACAACGTGGACACCATTGAAACCTTGTGTTTTAAGCACATTTCGTTTTAACCCTCAATTTGTGTTGTCTAGACATATAATTCATGATTGCCAATGGGTTGTATACAATAATAATGGAACTAGTTTGCTTCTGTTTGTGTTTGTTGCTGCTGTTTTGTGGGGCGGATGGGGTTGGGGGCTCGTTACTAAACATAATCTTAATTGGCAAGACATATTCATAGAAAATGCACTTTGCCCCACACAGAGTAAGGTATTTGATATAGACACAGGTATTTTGTCAATTTTATTGTATTGCTATCAAGCGTACACATTTATATTTTACTTACTTACTTATTAAATAAATTACCACTCAAAATCATATCAGAAATACAAAGATGATAATTGGCCAATATAGTTAAAAGAACTATTTATATTGTATGCAATAAGTCAAAATAATACATAATGATATATAATTATAGTGTATGATATAATAAAAATAACTCGAAATGAATGTTCACACAATATTAAAAAACGTTTGAAGGAACACAGAGTTTTCGTATTTTTCAAATATGTGATTAAATGAATTAACTGCGAAGACTTTGCTTGGACTCGAACCCAGGTACTTTGAAATAAAAAATCTCATGCGCTTACCACTCGGCTATTGAAACTTACACGTTTGGTTACGTATTTTTAATGCTATGTAATGGATTTATCTGATTTTCAATGTTTTCAATAGCGCAGAATTTCTATTATACATAAACGCAACTTAAGTTGTGGTTCTTAGCCAAGTCCGGATTGAAGTCTATCTGACGATATCACAAAGTGTTCCGTTAGGGCTATCGTGATTTCGCGCTGTCGTCCTAAGGTCGATCGCGGTAACACGATGTTCTGATGCAAAAACAATATGAAAACATATCGCGTTTTCGCTCTATTTATATACTGTTTTCGCGTTTTCGCCCACGATTATTTATCGCATTTTCGCCTTCAAAAGGGCGAAAACGCAACGCGGTCTTGTATTGTCTTTTCGCGTTTTCGCCCTACATACTTTCAAGGCAAAGACGCGAAAGCACGATATTTTCATATCGCACTGTAGGAGTGTTCCAGACAGGCGGGTTCATTTAGATGGGTTCCAGGTATGCAGGCTCCAGACAGGCGGGTTAATTCAGACGGATTCCAAACAGGCGGGTTCATTCAGACGGGTTCCAGAGAGGCGGGTTCATTCAGACGGGTTCCAGGCAGGCGGGTTCTGTGCAGGCAGTCAGGCGGGTTCCAGACAGGCGTGTTCGAGACAGGCGGGTTCCCGACAGAAGGGTTCTATGCAGGCAGACTGACGGTTTCCGGTCCGGTTGTCATGTTTCAGACTTTCCAGACAGGCGGGTTCACCAGGTGAGCTGACAATCAGCAAATGTGTGAGTCAGTTAGTGTTTGAATGAAAACGTGAGTAAAGCAATTTGCGCAGCAGGTCCAGGACTCTAACCCGGGATCTCTCTTACGACAAATATATTCAATATGCGCATCGAATAACATAGCACTGGTGTCAGTATTGGGGGTAGTTTTCTGTTTATTCTGTTTATTTCTAGTCGACGTAATTTTAAATTAAATTAAACAAGTTTTATGACATGTACACATGACAGAACATTATAAGTGTTTGCGTGATTATTATTAACTCCGAAATTCTTTGCTTCTCATAGTCAAATTACCTGTTACTTGTTTTCATAAAATTTCATACATATCTTAGACACGTATAATTTATATAACGTGTCAGTACTGGTTCTGCCCATAGTTCGGATTGAAGTCTACATGAATATGACGTTGACGGTGTTATTTGCCATACTGTTAAGCACTAATTCCACCCTTACTTCGGACTGAGCTCGGATTACATATAACATAACAGTATTGTGCCTTCCTCAACACACAATCGCGTTCTAATAGTTAAACGGAAACGTGGTATTGTAGTCATGAGTGACAGCATTTTATAAACACGGGTAATAATCTCAATGCATGTACTTTTAACATATTTGCCTCCATCCTTTCACATAGAATGCGTTTATTTTAATCACAAATTGTTGGTTTTGCCCAAAATACAGTTTTAAAGGAAGCATGTGTCTTAACTCTCTCCTAACAATGTTTTCAATCCGTTAAATACAAGTTTGTATAATTCAACACCACTGCAGCTTAGAGAGTACTTATCGGCACCAAGGAGTAGAAATTCACGTATTATCGTTAAATATAATAATGTGTGAAATTCAGCATATTATTCACGCATGTGCATGTACAATAAAGTGATATGAACTTTAGGTTGCATTAGTTTAGCATAGTTAAAGGTTAATAATCATAATCAACATAATCTTAATCATTATCATCACCATTATCATCATCATTATTAACGTCATCATCATCACCAGTATCATAATTATCATCAACAACAATGTCAACACAAATAAAATAACAAAATCAATACACAGTTGCAATCATTTCATATACATTTTATTTTTATTTTAATTATCATAAACAACAAAAACAATAAGGAAATCGCCGTTACAAACAACTCAGAAACGCATAACACCAACACTACCAGTATGCATAATTAGTTTTATAACAAAATAAGATAATGTTGCATGTAAAAGAAGTAATTTACTTTACAATGTATCAAACATTTTAGGAAATAAATAATTTACACGTTCAGGTAAATCACAAGTCTTACAGAAGCATGCGTTAATTCATGAGGTTGAGGCTGGACCTTGTGGACCGTATATCTGAAGTCGCAATGAAATACAAGCATCGAGGTAGTTATTCGTATAGCTTACAAATGTTTTATATACCTCATCAGCAAAGATATCATCATCATCAACAACACTGTCGAGGTCATAGATTCGAAATAGTTTAACTTCAATATGCTCCAGTGTATCAAGTTCATGTTGGATGAAACGGTATTCTTTTAGTGGGATGTTTTCTATGCGTAAAAAAGAAATAACACTGTAACGACCGAATCCCTGAAGAATACTATGACCACAACCGAATTCCAGTCTACACTCAACGGGTTGCGTACATGAAGACAGTGTATTCACCAGGTCCCATAGTTGAGATGGAGACAATGCATCATAGTAGAAATTCAAATACTTCAATGACCGAGGTAGCTGTAGGTCGACATATGTATGCAAATACATTCTAAGCGTTTCCAGCTGTGTGAGCGATGATAGCGACTGCGACGACGACGATACATTTTTCACTTCCAAACCTCGCCCAATACCACTCAGACTCAGACTCTTGATATTCAGACCGTGCAGAGCTTCCCACAGAACAGGACTGTCAACATTCACTGTAATACTAAGCGTTTCCAGCTGTGTGAGCGATGACAGCGACTGCGACAACGACGATTCATGTTCCACTTCCAAACGTCCAAACGTAACGTTCAGACTCTTGATATTCAAACTGTACAGAGCCTCCCACAGACCAGGTATGTCTTCAAGCATTGTAATACTAAGCGTTTCTAGCTGTGTGAGCGATGGTAGTAACTGCAATAACGACGATTCATACAGCAAATAACCCCACTCAACACTCAGACTCTTAAAATTCAGACCGTGCAGAGCCTCCCACAGTTCAGGACTTTCTTGATCAATATAGAGCTCTATAAATGTATTGTTACATCCCGTGGTAATTTTTGCGCTTGTTGGTGTATTTGATCTGCTGTCTACGCCACGCGATGTTATATAACACTTACGAATACAACATCTCACCGTATGACCGAGTGTCAACAGTGTGTTGAACAGGCTGCGTAGCCAGGTAGAGGAACATGTGACATCATTCAATCTAATTTTTTCTATGGAGGGCAGTACTGGAGGAGAGTCTGCACACTGTGCTGGATCTGCACAGTTTAGGAACCAGACCGGAATATCCGATGTGGCCGAACTGGAAAAATCTGTAAATGTAAATGTTTCAATTTATTACGAATACGAACATATTAAATAAGGTAACATTTACATTAATATGTTGATATAAATTGAGCTGTTAACATGTTTGCACATATCTCACATGTCAAATCTGCACCGTATTACTTGATTTTTCATATCAGTTTGACAATGATTTGAATTATATATCACGATATATGGAGAATAACATAAATTGTATGATCTTATCATATATATATATATACCAGTTGATATTTAGAAAAATATAACGGCGAGGCTCCAGGGCTGTTATTACATTCTTTTACATTTTATTTGAAGCAATTTTACTGGGTAAAATATCAAACACGATTTTGATTCTCATCATATAACGCATTTATGCTACGCACATAATGTAAAGGTAAAATTCATTAAATTGTCTACGTCTATTTCGTTCTGCATAGTATATGCAAAGACTCACTTAATGTGTATGTAAAGTTTGAAAAGACTCTACTTGTAACCTGCTAGAAACGGGTGTACGAAATAACATTTATGTGCGAATTGTACTTATGGAATGTTGCATATTAGATGCGATATTAACGGGTGTTTATCTGAAGTGCATATTATTTCAAACGATACATGCTTTTAATGGACTTTAAATGCGCTTGGCTGTTGTCAAATGCTTTCTGGCTATACATATTGTTGCGAGGCTGACGCTGAACTACACAAAAAAGGTTGAGTTGCATTGTCTTAGCCTTTCCTTGTAAACGAGAAAGTAATGTCTAAGGATCAGGGTGGCCACTGATATTCCGAATAATAATGCCATGATCATATTGCCCTGAGTTTCCCTGATTTTCCTTGACCTGAAGTGATTTACCCCTACATGTTTTACTTACTGGTACAATTAGTGCAAAGTGGTGATATAATTGTATATAAATATATGACCATTATTATCCATTTTAGTCATTTTACTGTAGTTAAGTTCATATTCTAAACACAAATACGATAATGTTATTGTTGTATTGTCGAATTATTTAATACATTAAATATTTCACTTTTTAACTTTGGATCTGTTATAACACTTAAATTCTAATTGCTAAAATTGTTCATGATTTTTGCCAAATTTCAAATTCCCAGTGTTTTCCCTGCAGGATTTAGGCCGCCCCGAGTTACTTTAATGTTTAAAATGCTTTTTAGAGTCATGCAAAATGAAATTAAATTCCTTAAATGTACGTTATCAATAAAACTTCACTGTGTCAGTGATATAAAAGTTAGAGGATGCAAAGAACACCAGTTTAACAGCGTTTAACGAATGTATTAATAACATTAAAACAATTGGGACTACTGCCCTATCTTTATTTTTCAATTTGATTAAGTTAATTCGCAAGGTCAAAATTTGGTAAGACAATAGCCACGCCGAAATATTTTCGCTGATAGGATAACAACGTACTGTTTAAATTTCTTACTGATGCAGGGGCTATTTCCACTACGAATACACACATTCCAGATACAATTACGATTATTTATATATAATATATTAATAAATATAAAATAATGTATCGTAGTGATCCAATTTAACGGGGAACGCATGCCAACATTTTGTTTTGAGACGCCATTTTTGAGTTTTGTACTGAACTTAATATTTGCAAGGTTGCGTACATATCGATTAAAGAGCGTTGACTTGTTGGTATAAATGTAAGTAACTAATCATACATTTATATTGTATAGTGAATTTAAGAGGGTTTATTTGGAAAGCATTGCAATAATCAAATATGGACGTTGTATTTTTTCCACTGATGGTGCCATAAAAATAGCAAAATGCGCGCTTATGTAGATATCAGGAATGGGACCGAACACTTGAATTCAAAATGTCACCAACATAAAAAGTTGAATCCTGTTTGGCTATCAAAAACCTCACTTAAGGCGCCAACAAAATCATGTTTGAAACAAGAAATGTGTTCACAGACACGGATGCCCCCACTTATGTAGCCTGTTCTACATGGCGCCGTTTGTCTCTATGCAAATTCAAATTATATTGCAAAAGAAGAAGTATTATGTTATACTGTACTTTCTGCCAATGTATTATATTATTATGTGATATAATTCGAGGTATACGAATTTTCAAAAGCTTTGGTCATGACAAAAACAAATCAATAACGTGTAGTGTCAGGAACCAGGCTTTATTATTACCTGATCCGATATATAAATGCTAGGAAGCAAGTCAAACCGGCCACAAGTGAAACCGGCCACAAAAAAGTCAAACCGGCCACAAAAAAGTCAAACCGGCCTCATTCTGTGAGAAATGAAGTGAAACCGGCCACAAAAAAGTTAAACCGGCCACAAAAACGTTAAACCGGCCATACACAACATACACTTTATATTAGTTGTTAGTCGACCATAGTGCTAATAAGTGAAAAGGTTTCTATTAATAGGTGTGAAGTTTGGCTGTATTGTGTTTGAACATGAAATGCATGCGACACTTAATTTAATGCTTATATTGCAAAACAGGTAAAGCTAATTGTTGACTCTTTTAATCATGCTTTAATTAGTTTGGTAAGGTAGATTGTTGTCATCAGTTTGCATATATGATAATATTTAATTAGTAGGTGTAATATTTTTTGCTTTGTCGGTTTCGCACTAAAATGCTCAGAAATGGCTACCTGTACACAGTTCAATTAGATGTTTAGTATATATATATACATAGTTCATGTATATTGTGCATACTTGCTTTTTGACAATTGGACAAATATGTGTTATTGTAAAGGATTAACAAATTAAATAAGAACGTTTATAGATTTATTTGTTAATTTAAGTTATCATTTTGTAACATATTGTGGTATTAACTCGTAAACGCAAATAGAACATGAGTGTCGATGACAGGTGTATTGATTGCGGACAAATAGTGCATGATACCGATGAAGCAATTACATGTGATGACTGCGAACGATGGCAGCACATAGGGTGCAACACAGGTATGTAAAAAAAAAATATGAATGCCTACATTGCAACAGCGTTGATTATAAATGCAAACAAATATATGTCTGGTGATTCCTTGAAAAACGTTTTCTTTAAAATATGTATTGTCGTAAGAATAACACAATAATATACACATAATGAATAAAATGATTTAAATAATAAGGTTGCATGTTTTACAGGAATTTCAAGAGCTTGCATGTTTTACAGGAATTTCAAGAGCACGTTATTTACATGCTACACGTAGCAGAAATGGCGGAAGTATAAAGTTTGTATGCAGAGGATGCGATATGTTGACTCAGAACATAACTACTACAACCGACCTGACGGAAACCAGAGACAGAACAGCAGTCGAAACACACGGGACGGAAGGAACAACAACAGACGAAACGGAAGGAAAAACAACAGACGGGACGGAAGGAACAACAATAACAGACATGATGGAAACCAGCGACAGAACAGTGGATGAAACAGACCGGACGGAGGGAACAACAACAACAGACTGGACGGAAGAAACAACAACAACAGACTTGACGGAAGAAATGGAGACATCAACTATGAAATCTATTGTCATTGAAAGGTCGTATGTAGAACCTGTTCGCATTGAAGAAACATCATTGGTGGACATGGCAGTTACTAACGCACCTATAGCGGACACACCACTAACGTTTGAACTGATTCCACAAGGCTCACAGCTCGGCAAGATTCTCCTTACAGATTCTCATGGATACAGCTATGTAATAAAGGTAATAGAAATATAATATAAATACAAGTATGAACAATTCCTCTTTTTAAGTTGTTGTTGCCGTTAAAATCTAAAATTACATTCAACATTGTTTAGGTTTTATAATATTTTCATTTTTCAATTAGCAGCGACGTCCCCGCTCTACGACATGGCGTTGTTCTGTCAGAAGCACAATTCTTACATGTCCTGCAGGAGTGACTGAAAAGGATGGGAAATTTACCAGGAATAATAAAGCCCACATACACGCTCCTGAACCAGAACGCGGCCCCAGGGCAAAGATCATGGCAAAGGTGAGGGCACAAATTAGTTTGATGTCATTTATATAACTATATATATAACAATAAAGTAAATTTATACACAAACACTTACCCATTGCAATTCTAAATGCATAATGCCAAACAATAATAGATGTCATGACGTTTTCAATTCTTCAGGGAAAACCAACAGCGACACGGGACACGGTGAGAACGGCGTCTTCTATAGTCGAAGAAGCATCGCAAGGTGTCGAGGGCTTAGTTAGGGTTGGTGATTTAAGGAAAGATTATATCGCCAGATGCATCAACCGACACGGACAGGCATTAAGGCCCGAGGAGCCCAAGGATATGAATTTTGAGGTAACTGTACACACACACAAACAAATTTTATTTTTATCTTACAAGATTTAAATTTATATAAACTGTTCCAGGAACCTTGTCACATACCGAAAATTTTTGTTTCATTACAGATCGACACTGACGCGATACCGGATGGCTTTTTTCGCCGTGAGGTGAAGGTCGGCGGAAATAGACAGATATTTGCCACCGACGAGCAGTTAGACATTTTGATTGCAGCCAAGAGGTGGTACATTGATGGCACCTTCAAAGTGGTTAGGTCCCCTTTCACGGTGATTCCCAAAAAACTAGTTATAGCTGAAACCTCTAAAACTCAGCAATTTTCCGTCGCTTTTCGGGACCGGCCGAAAAAAAAAGAACTTCGCGATACAGCGCACAGTTACGACCATCTACGGAAATTAACGAGCATGTTCCTACCTCAGTCTTTCTATTCCTATTCGGTCTTCATATATATAATTTTTACCACTTATTTCTGTTTCGCCATATATTTACAGGTTCATGTAATGAATAGAGAATACATGGTTAGTGTTGAATAAAGTTTTTTTAGCGAGACTTAGAAAACCTGAACCACGAGCCTTGGCGAATAATACGAAAAAAATGAAGTCACGAAAATCAACAATATGACGTAATTATATTGCGCGTGTTTGATTATTTCACAGGGTTTTAAAATGTTTGTTTATTATTCGGATTGTTTAGCCATTTTAACAGTATTTCAGTCATATCATGGCGGTCAGTTAACCTACTTTTCCTGGGCAAGCTTAGGCGATCTAAGCGGTTTACCAGTACTAAATGCACGTACTTATGCCAGTAACTGACAACTGACCTACTGACGGTAGAGGGAGAATAGCTGTAGAAATAATTTCATGACCTATTCCCACACAAGGTATTTGGCCTAGCTGGGATTCACACTCACGATCCCCGGATTAACAGTCCAGCGCTCTACCAACTGAGCTAGCAAGTCTACGTTTATCCAGAGAGTTGTTATTTCATCAATGCCCGCGTGAGAATGGGATAAAAATAAATTATATCCTGTATATTTTTTTTAAAAGTACTAAGCTTCAGAAGGTCCAAGTAGATGCTATTTTGTTAAAAATACATAATTACATAATTGACTTTTTTTTATTAGATCTAGATCTAATAATCCACACACAAATTATTTAAAAAAAAACACATCAGGTAATAAAACATGCGTTTTGGGGGAACAATCAAAAGTGTTGGACCTCGGTGTCAGGATTACAGTTTGAACTGTTTCCCTCGGCCTAGCGGTCTCGGGAAATAGTTCAAACAGTTATCCCTCCACCTTGGTCCAACCGTTTTGACAGTTCACGAAACACCCATGTGATAACTGTATACTGCAGGGCACTACGGTCGACTATCGAACTCTGCCTTGCCACCGAAAACCCGTGTGTGATGGTGTTCTGGATCTGATCGTAAGGTGTCCGTGACTTGTCAAGCTATTATCTCCAAACGAACTTTTCTCTTTGATATTCCCATCTTCCAAAGAATTGCCATAGTCCTTTTGGAAAAATAGGAGTCGGTACTCATTTGAGCACAATGCTGAGCATTATAGACGTTATATTACAAATGCGCTTAATGTGCACATTACCAACTGATCCGAAACTATAAATTCAGCCCAGTTTATAGTCTCACATTATAACCATGACTTCACCTAACAGGCAAATAAACCATTCAATTATGTGATCATACTTTTTAATTAAGTGAACAAAAACAAGTTCTTAACTAACCATAAGAACTATAATTTTAAGTCATTAATTTATGACAATGTTGTCACATCAACAAACAAACACAACTTCTAAATCCGACTTCCGGTCAAATGTGAAATTCGTACTTCAAGCTATAAATAGAGCAAACACATTTTCTCCTGACATATAGTAATTAAACTTTTGGCCAAAATTCCGGAGTTATGGTTATTGTATGCTTAACTAATTCTTGCCATCATTCTGTGCTAAATCAATAAACTGCCTTTTCTTAGTTTTGAATTATGTTTGCACATTCATAAATAGAGAAGTAATTCACTAACTTCACAAGCTAGGTTCTTACATGCAACAAACCATCTGGTGATGGTGATCATGTCTGCCAATTTATCAGAAAATGCAGGCACCTGGTTCTTGCACCCGAAATGCCACCCCCCTCATAATGCTTATCACTTCAGCCAAGTTATTTGAAAATCCTTCCATGCTGGACCAAATTATGCTCCGGACAGGTTATATGGCCTAAAATCTTAACCGTTTAGTGTGACCTTGACCTTGGAACTAAAGACCTGGATCTTGCTCGCGACAACCATCTCATTATGCTTAACTTTTATGCCAAATTTAAAAATCGTCTAATGCTGGATTAAGGAAAATAATCCGAACATGCGTACATAATTACACACGTGCATACGTACACACGTATAAATGTACATAAGAACATACCCACGGTCAATGTAAACACTATTTGCCCCCCACCATTGGTGGGTGGGTGAAATTTCAAGGTATGTACCTAGATAAACAGTTAACACTCAAACACCACTTTAAATATTTGGCAGAAAGGTCCGAAAGGGACTTAAATTTAATGAGGATGTTGAAAGACACAGGTTTCGTGTCTGATAAAAATAGCCTCCTTCTCCTCTACAAGTCCATTATTCGTCTAAAGATAGATTATCGAGCCCAAATATATTCATGTACTACGCAAAACGCATTAAAATGTTAACTACATGTACCATACAAAACAAGGCCCTCATGATAGCTATACTATCACTGCCGTGTACACCGGGTAGTACATTATAAGAGGAGACATGTGTGCTGCCAGCCTCTCTGGGCAAAAAACCGATACCTTTATCAGGGTCCGGAGCGTAAAAAGAAGCATGTTACCCTTCCATTTGGGCCAGCACCAATACCCTGGTGGAGGCGGCCGCCCTCAAAGAGGTCGCTGTAGCAAACAGGATTCCCTTTGAACGCCCCCCCCCCCCCCCCCCCAATGGCTGCTTCATTCCCCGGATCTCGACAACCATCTATAAACAATAATTACAAAGTCTTCCCACACCTCGTGAGGTCAGAAGCTCTCAATTATTTTCATATTTAGTATGCCGAGCATCTACAAATGTACACATACGGCTCCTAATGCCCTGACTCTGGCTTGGTAGCAAACTCATTCCCCTTCCAAAAACGTTGTAAGAACATTCAGACTCAGCAATAACCTTTCAATACATTCGGCTGACCTTTTGGCTTTTATTTTTGCAATGTGCTGTATATAAGTTAACGAGCCCACTAAAACTGCTATTTTCTCGGACTCTATCTACTCTTGTGTCCATCAAAAATTGAAGTTGCAGGACTTGTCCTGACATCGTAACTGAAATGTTGGAATTGAATCAACAGTGCCTATACACATATGTACAGCTATCCTTAGTCTGCTGCCCAGCACATGTCGAGATCCCGGGGAATGAATCAGTCGGCCACATCAATACACTTCTAACATCATAATCACCAAATGCATAAGCTGACTGAGGATGGGGACCAATCTTTTCCTGCTAGTGCTGGAAAGTATATTTTGAAGCTTGACTCCCTATGTCCACAATGTGAGACCGCCTTTAATGCTGACCACTCTATCCATCCTTTACATTGATTACCCTTTTAATAGGATCCTAAATCTAATCCAACTGGCAAAATAAATTGCCAGTATTCTAATCTCTGGCAACATATCTGGTAGATCGCCAAACCAATTTAAATACAAATACTGGACCTGCAGCTTAATAAAACACTTCTTATATTAAAAATTGTAATTAAATAAACATTTTCCCCTATCTGGGGAAATTTTATTATTTATTTAAACATTTATTTATACCACTGAACAGCTTTTCACTATACAGTGGTCTAATTATTGCTTTTTTAGCAATATTTCCATTTATTTATTTTCTTTCCGTGTTTTTTGCACATTACAATCCAATATACATAGCGAATTCGTGATATTTAACCTAATGACAGGGAGTTAACTCCTGCCTGACCAAATTCTTTTTCCATTTTGCAATAATCATTATAGCATTCCAGCATGGGAGACAACTCTTCACAAACCAACCTGTATCTTATGCAGTATACAGTGCTAAAAATAACCATAGCTCAGTAGAACATTCAGAGGGTTAGACTCAGCCAGTGTTTATATTGTGCATCAGATCAACAGATAAGGATTCTGTCAGAATTATATATTTCCCCATCAAATTTGAAATAATTGGGTACTTAACAAAATAGTAGAGTACTTCAAATTATGTTACTCTATTAGAATAAAAATAATTGACTATAAGACGAAGATGATCTCCAAATTTTGTACAACAATCACAACGCGCAAATCTGTAAAGATAAGCCATTTTATGGCATACTTAAAGAAAAGAGCCCCGAGGGCCTTAGGACGCTCACCTGAGACCTTGTAACCCAATTGGAATTTGCAAACCCGAGGCGTGGCTTATTTTTATCCCAGGGGCATAATATGAACAATCTTGAACATACCTCTAAGCCTCACGGTTTCAGGTAAATATTTTTAAAGGAACTTTGCTATTGAAGTCTATATAAAGCATGTGACCCCTTAGGGTGCCACCAGATTTTCAGGGGCATAATTTGAACAATCTGTGGAGAGGACCACTATGCAATGTTACATACCAAAAATAGGAAAGATGTGGGCCTTGCAGTTTCAGAGGAGAAGATTTTTAAAGTCAATTCGCTATTTAAGCCTATATAAACCGTGTGACCCCCAAGGCGTGACCAGATTTGACCCCATGGGCATAATTTGAACAATATTTGTAGAGGACCACTAAAGGATGTTACAGACCAAATATGAAACCTCTAGGCCTTGCGGTTTCAGAGGAGAAGAATTTTAAAGTCATTTTGCTATTTAATTCCAAATAAACAATGTGACCCCTGGGGTGTGGTCAATTCTGACACATGGGGCATAATTTAAACATACTTTGTAGAGGACTAATTGAGGATGTTACATACCAAATACGAAACCTCTGGGCCTGGCGGTTTCAGAGCAGAAGATTTTTAAAGACATTTTGCTATTAAAGTTGATATATACCATGTTAACCCCGGGGCGGGTACAGTTTTGACCCCAGGGTCATAAATTGAAAATCTTTGTAGAGGACCAATTAAAGATATTACATATCAAATACGAAACCTCTGGGCCATGCGGTGTCAGAGCAGTATATTTCTAAAGTCATTTTGCTATATTCTATGTAAACCATGTGACCCCCGGGGCATAGTCCATTTTGACCCCACGGAAATGATTAGAACACAATTTGTAAAGGACCACTAAATGTTACATACCAAATATGAAACCTCTGGGCCTTTAAGTTTAAGAGCAGAAGATTTTTAAAGTCATTTTGCTATATATTCTATATAAACCATGTGACCACCGGGTTGTGGCCCGTTTTGACCCCAGGGGCATAGTTTGAATAATATTTGTAGAGGACCACTATAGGATGTTACATACCAAATATATAACCTCTGGGCCTTGTGGTTTCAGAGAAAAAGATTTTTAAAGTTTACACTTTGTAAATCTATTTTTTGCTCTAGTGACCGACATATGCAACAGACTGTAACGATTTAAATAACTTTGAAAGAGGGTCACCTAATGATCATTCCTTTGAATTTTGGTGAAAATCTGCCAAGTGGTTTAGCAGGCGATGTTGTTTGAATTAAATGTTGACAACGCACGCACGCATGACGGACAACGGGCGATCACAAAAGCTCACCATGAGCACTTTGTACTCAGGTGAGCTAAAAATGCAAAATCTGTCAACACGTCCCTTTAATAGAAAATCTCAAATAATTTCGCTTATTACAATAAACGTGGTGTTTCTTTGAATTGAGGGTACATCCAATTTGGGTTTCACTATGATAATTCTGGGTCAAAAGCAGAGATAACCTCTTTAATAATGTTATGGAACTTGACAATGGAAATCGACGATGACGATGATTGAGAGGCAAATAAAGTCGAGAACCCTTGTTTTTGTACAATTTCAATTTGTTTTGTCTGCCTCTGTGCGACATTTTCCCGGAATACTCACAAACATAACCAAAGCATTCCGAATTCGAATAGAAACAAAGAAACCGACAGTTGCATGATGACGTCATAAAACACGGAGTATTAAGGAGATACTCGATTAATCTCAATTGGACAGTTGTGGTTTACGTTGAAAAGAACATCCAATCAAACTGCTTCGTATTTTACGGGAGTCGGTTCTTTCGTAACATAACAATTTCGTAACCTTTCATTTTCGGCTGTTTTGTACACATATATTGGTCATTTCGTACCCATGTCAGTCAATCACTTTACACACCGAGTTTGCCGTTTTTTTTTGCGTAGTGAGTATTTGAATTGAGTTGTGTTACTCATCAGACATAACATTAATTGCGTAAAAGCGGTTTCACACTTGCGTATTTACGCAAATACGCGCCTTATCTGTTGCTCTGAGTGCATTACTGTTTCTGTCAATAATCAATAGAACTGTACTTTGAGTGACAATTTGCATCTTTCTGCCTGTGAAATTATAATGCAAGTAATTAGTAGAATTTATATTAGCCTTGTTATTGGGCTTAGGACAGCCGTATTGGCCTGCGGCCTCAGGCCAATACGGCTGACCGAAGCCCAATAACAAGACCAATATGAATTCAACTTATTTATGAACAGTGTATTAATTAACTTCATAATATTGAGCAGCAACCTTCAGTTTTAATAGTGCCGGCATCACAATTATCAAACCACATACTAGTAT
Source organism: Congeria kusceri (assembly GCA_027627225.1). NCBI lineage: Eukaryota > Metazoa > Mollusca > Bivalvia > Myida > Dreissenidae > Congeria > Congeria kusceri. The sequence continues at coordinate 95,781,755 of CM051026.1, forward strand.
AAATTGGTCGTTCTTTAACGTCTGCTAACACAATTTCTGGTACATAATATTTGCTTATGGTTGCAATACACTAAATAAATAAGTCATGTAGGGCTGTACCCTCTGATCAAATCACTAGGTTTAGACACTTGCTTTGATATTCTTTTTGTTGGTAGGGTAAGCATTGGTATGCACACATAAATTACTATGTTATGTTTTAAGATTGGAGACTGACACTTGCGCTGAGGAGGGTTACATTCAACTATAAAGTAGCCGCTACAAAGATGGCGATAAAACAGTCAGCTTTAATTAGTGTTGAGTTCTTCCTAACATAATACATGACATACCCTTTTTATTGCTTAAATCAGTTTAGCTTAGAATTCACTTCAAGAAAAGGTACGGCTATAAGGGTCCCCATGTGCAAAATATTGCATTTATATTTGGTTAAAGTTATCGCTTTTACATTAAATTACATAAGGATTGGAATTAGTTTATTGTAACCTAAAGGGACAATGTGTACATAAAAACACCGTTACTGTGTGGTTTTATTGGCTGTAATAAGTTTCATTGAAAACATGCAATAAATATCATGATTGTAATGTGCATTACAAATTTTACAGCGAAAACCGCTTTTTCAAGTTAACAAACAACAAAAAACAAGAGGGCCATGATGGCCCTAGGTCGCTCACCTGAGTTGATGGCATAATGGCAAATAACAAGAGGGAAAAATGGCACTAAACACCTTACCTGAGTATAAAGATCTGGGCCTTGCAATTTCAGATATTTTTTAGTCCATATAAATCATGTGACCCACAGGGCGTGGCCACCTTGTACCCCAGGGGCATAATTTGAACAATATTTGTAGTGGACCACTTGTCAATGTTACATACCCAATAAGATTACACTGGGCCTTGCAGAATCAGGAGATTTTTCAAGCCATTTTGCTATTTAAATGTATATAAACCATGTGATCCCCAGGGGGTGGCCTATTTCAACCCCAGGGACATCATTTGAACAACCTTTGAAGATGACCACTCCACAAGGTTTTACGCAAAATATAAAACCTCTGGGCCTTACGGTTTCAACAAGGAAGATTTTTAAGGCCCACTTGCCATATAAGTCTATATAAATCATGTGATGCTCCAGGTCATGGCCACTTTTTACCCAAGGGGCATAATTTGAAAAATCTTTGTAGAGGACCACTATACAATGTTACATATCACATACGAAAAAACTGCAATTTCAGGAGATTTTAAAGTCATTTAGCTATTTAAGTCTATATAAACAATGTGACCCCCAGGGAAGGGCCCTATAAACAATGTGACCCCCAGGGAAGGGCCAGTTTTGACCAATGGGACATCATTTGAACAATCTTTGCAGAGGACTACTATAAAATTGTACATACCACATATGAAACCTCTAGGCCTTGCAGTTTCAGGAGAAGACTTTTAAAGTCATCTCTCTATTTAAGTCAATATTAACCATGTGAGCCATGGGGTGTGGCCAGTTTTGACCCCAGGGGCATCATTTGAGCAGTCTTTGTAGAGGATGACTATACAATGTTATATACCAAATATGCAACCACTGGGCCTTGCAGTTTCAGAGAAGAAAAATGTTAAAGCCATTTTGCTATTTTAGTCTATATGAACCTGGTGACCCCTAGGCTGTACCCAGTTTTGACCCCAGGGGCATCATTTGAGCAATCTTTATACAATGTTTCCAACCTAATATGAAACCTCTGGGCCTTATTGTTTCAGGGGAGAAGTTTTTTTAAAGTCATTTTGCTAGTTACATTTATATTAACCATGTGAGCCCTGGGGTGTGGACAGTTTTGACCCCAGGGGCATCACTTGAACAATCTTTGTAAAGGACCACTATACAATGGTATATACCAAATATGAAACCTCTGGGCCTTGCGGTTTCAGAGGAGAATATTTTTTAAGTCATTTTGCTATAAAGTCTATATAAACCATGTGACCCCTGGGGCGTGGTCAGTTTTGACCCCAGGGGTATCATTTGAACAATCTTAGTAGAGGACCACTACAGGATGTCACATATCAAATATGAAAGGCCTGTCCAATATCTGGTACTAAAAAGTTGTTCTTCTGAGAAGAGGTCCATGGGTGGAGGCTGCCAACAAAGCATTAAAAACTTTGTTGGATTGACATGATCTGTGCTTAGTTTTTTGTGTGCTGCACATATTTAATTAAACTGTACAAATGAAAGGTTTAAAGTAGATGACTAGACTTTAGGCTCTATGCTACATGTTTCTGTACATGGTGGTGAAACATGGCTAACATTGCTGGTGAAGCAGTGTAAGAGCCACAGACTCAGTTTCATTTTGTCTTACAAAAAATTGTGCAGTTCCACCTAAGTTAAGACTACTTATAAATGTAATCCTATTCATTTCATATTTGGCATTTCATTATTAAATTAGAAATTTACACTCTGCGTGTAAACAAATTCAATGTAGTTGATCTAAAGTGAACATATATAAGACGGTCTTATATACTAAGACTGATTGACTACATTTCTTACACATTGCCTAAACATTACATGCAGCTAAGTTACTTACACAACAACATGATTGACCATGCTGGTGGGTAACATTGTCTATGCATTTCAATGGTCATCTCCAACAATTCTCTAAAGCACCCTCACAACAATTAGTAACTTGCTAGCTGGTTTTATAAGATCTAAAAATAGCACACTGTATACACTTGGTTGGAATGTTGTCTGCTGTGTTGATTTTTTAGTGTTGGTGGCTTATTGAAATTATAGTGCTGCAGTATAAACAATGTTACCCCCCCCCCCCCCGGGATGTAGTCAGTTTTGACCCCAGGAGCATCGTTTGAACAATATTTGTTGTGGACCATTATGCAATGTTACCAATCAAATATAAAACCTCTAAGCCTTGCAGTTTCAGAGGAGATTTTTAAAGTCATTTTGCTATTTAAGTCTATATAAACCATGTGACCCCTGGGGTTTGGCCAGTTTTGACCCCAGTGGCATCATTTGAACAATCTTTGTAGAGGACCATTACACAATGTTACATACCAAATATGAAACCTCTAGGCCTTGCGCTTTTAGAGGAGAAGATTTTTAAAGTCATTTTGCTATTTAAGTCTATACAAACCATGTGAACCCTGGGGCGTGTCCACTTTTGACCCCAAGGGCATCATTTGAACGATCTTAGTAGAGGACCACTAGAGGATGTCACAGATCAAATATGAAAGCCCTGAGCCATGCGGTTTTATAGGAGAAGATTTTTTAATGTTTTCACTTTTTAAATCTAATTTTAGCTCTGGTGACCTACATATGCAGCTGACCGGAAAGATTTGAACAACTTTGAAAGAGGTCCACCCAAGGATCATTTCTGTGAAGTTTGGTGAAAATCTGCCATGCGGTATAGGAGGAGATGTTGTTTGAATGAAAAGTTGACGAAGCATGCACACACGCACGCACACACGCACGACGGACAACGGGCGATCACAAAAGCTCACCATGAGCACTTTGTACTCAGGTGAACTAAAAAGTACGGAAACCAGTCTTGTGAATCTTTTAGCACACTAAATCATGCTAAAACCAAAAATGAACACGTTTTATAAAATATTTATCTTTATTGAATTAAAGTATGTAAACATATGCTGGTATTTTGACTGATTTCCATGAATTAAGTACACAATATGACTCAGGCATCCCATATAATCAAAGCACTGAAAATGCAAGCCAGATTGCTTATCAGGCATCATTCTTAAATGCGTTTTCAAGCATTTCTACTTTGTGGATAGGTCTGAAATTTTGCATGCACATTAGAAATATGCTAATAATGATGTAGAATTTTTTTTTTTTCGCGAAATCAAAACTTTAAGATGTCTTCTAGGTCACAATACACTAAATACATACATGTAAGTCATGTAGGGCTGTACTATCTAAACAAATCAACAAGTTTAACTCGAAGACATGTTTTTAGGTTTAGACACTTGCTTTGATATTCTTTTTTGGAGGTGTTGGTAGGGTAAGCATTGGTATGCACACATACATCACTGATATGTTTTAAGATTGGATACTACAGTATGACACTTGCACTGAGGAGGGTTCCATTCAACTAGAAAGTAGCCACTAAAAAGATGGTGATAAAACAGTAAACTTTGTCTAGTGTTGAGTTGTTTCTTACATAATACATGACATACCCTTTTATTGCTTAAATCAATTCAGCTTAGAATGCTCTTTAAGAAAATGTATTGTAATGAGGGTCCTTATGTGCAAAATGTTGCATACATTAAATTACATAAGGAATGGAATTAGTATATTGTAACCTTATCGTGAAAGTCGCAAAACGTTTAACACCACCAATCGATATGCACTGTTACCCCGTCTGCGTCTCGGTAAACTAGTGAGTGCTACATGAAGAAACTTTTAGAAACAAATACAAACTGAAAAATATTCTTAGCATTTTCAAAATGGCGTCAAAAACTTGCAAAAATATCATCTCTTATAAGTATGAGCTAAACCTGAATCTTGATTGGCCGAATCTTGTTTTGATCGCGTTTCTCCATATTGGTCGTGTTTTTTCTGTATTGGCCGAGTTTTGAAAATTATTGGCCATGTTTACATTGTATCAAGCGAACAAACTGACCATATTCTCATTTAATCTGCAGGGGTCTCTCTCTGGTTTGGGGGAAGAGTACCTGTACCCTCAGGCGGGGGAATTTTAGCGTCATTTTACACAGAAAGGGAAATGTTGCCTTAGCAAATGAGTCAAAAATAAAAACTATTAGATATATTTTTTAAAATCACTTTATTTTCGAAGTCTTTACCTGACAACTTTATTCATGAAAATTATCAATAAATTGAATATTATCATAACTAGTCAAATTTTAACCATCTACGGTCTACCACTTGAAGATTACAAGGTGGAGCAGTGCAACAGATAATTTTTCTTGCAATTTAAGAGATTTTCACTTTCGATTTTTAAATAGTTTTTTAACTTCCAATTTGTAACCTTAATTAATTTTGTTAAACTACTTATACTAATTCTAATACAGTAATAAACTGTGTTTTCGACTGTAAGACACGGTATTTGTGCCTTTTTGCTTCACCTGTTTTGATAACTTTTAAGCAGAAGCCATTTTCCCAAAACAGAAATTACGGTTCCCGGCAAACAAGTTAGCAGTTAACTGTGTATAAATAAAGTTTTATTATGAAAGCACAAATAATCGGGAACCAGACAAGTCAAAACGGTCATTTAACATGATCATGTGATGCTCTTCGGATTTTCTTGTTAACCATTTGTTACGGTGCTTAAGTAAATCTGATCCCCGAAAATTACTCCCATAAACAACACGAAAACAAATTTGATGGCAGTTCATTTAGGGGAAATTTTGGCCTGAAATGGGGGAAAAATACTTTTCGTTGGGGGAATGATGCCGAATTTCGGCATAAAAAAACGGAGATCGAGACCCCTGAATCTTATAAAGTTTAGTAATACCAGGCAATATAAATCTTACCTCTGAATTATTTACACTGTGTTCTCTCAAATTGTGCACATTTTATATTGATACTTTAAATGTATATCTCTGAAACCTAAGGCAAATTTAATAAATGCCATTTCTGAACCAATTCAATTTTTTAAATGCTGTTCTCAGTGGCACAGTAATCATTAATCGAAAGATGAAGGATCCCTCTATCCCCTTTTGTTAAATTCTCCCTCCCACTGTGATCTTGCATTAGCCGTGCTGGGCCGGGGGCACATGAAAATAGTAACACATATTTAAATGTAAATGTTACTAATAATATATGTTTCTGTTCTTAACAAAGCCCTCCAATCTGATTGACCAAGAATTCTTTAATTTAAACCATTTTTAAGTCTGCGGTTTGCCTTATTTCTACTACTGTCAAGTATTAATAAGCCTAATTTTTATTGCAGATTTTAGATAAAATGGTGAGGACCCAGTTATCAATCTTGAAATGTCTACACAATATTGGTTTTACCGCAATGGGTAGTAAGAGTCTTATTTTTTGGCAATAATTTTGATCCAATTGTAAACAATTATCAAGATGCCATAGTTTTTGAGTGATATATTAGTTGATGCAGTAACTTGCATACTGTATATCACACATTTATTGAAGTGGTTAATATTTAAATCTACTAAACTACCAGTTTTAAGTATCCCTTTCTATGTAAATCAATCCTGTGTGTCACCCATTTCCCAATATATTAAAACACCATTCAACCACTGCCCGCCAAAATTCTCCTCCCCATCAAGTGCTATCCCTTCTTTTAATAATCATTAACAAGATATATTTCTTTCATGTACTGCCAAGGTGATTTTCTTTTATTTAAAAATATTTGCACAGACTAGACAGTTCTTTTAATTAGTTACTTGTTTTATCGGTGTTATTTTTAAAGGCCTCAAACAGAAAGCCGTTTGATATTGCCGGAAGGTTGTAATATATGTTTTATCCTAGAAGAACTCTATATATGATCTGTATCCTGTTGTTTTGTCCGTTCTCTTAAATTGTCATTCTGGGGTAGGCTACATACCACAAAAAATCACTTGACCCTTATAATAAATAGGGTAAAGAAACCCTATTTAAGCACATTTTCTTTAGTGTGTATGTAAAGACATTCAAATAACACAGATAATGTAAAACAATGCTAAACCACTTAGAGATATGAAAATAATTAATAAATTGGTTATTGTCGTTACAGTTAAAAACACCCTATGGGCATTAGCACATGTAGCCTTTAAATGTTTCCAATATTATATGGTAAATGCTGCAAAGGTTCTGTTGCAGTCTTTTTGGGTAAAAAAGATTCCAACAATAACGTTGCAGCACACGCTGCTAACCTGGTTTAGAAAACTCTACTTTTCTATGTTAATACAGACACTAAAAAGTAAAGGAAAATATAATCATACTCAAATTCATATTCATACGCATTGCCAAATATATATGTGTGTGTGTATATATATATATATATATATATATATATATATATATATATATATAGTACATTGTAGATTAAATGTTATGAAAGAAGATTCGGAATACGTCGAATTGTTATTCTCGAAGCATGAATACACAATTTGCAATACTAATTATACACAGGAACCCCTGATATATCATATTTCTACTAATATAATTTAAAATCGTCAAAGTCTAATGAATGTTTATGGTTGCGTTATCAAAAATAAAGTCTGAACATTTCAAAAATCGTTGAATGTTCCCTGACTAGTTTTTTTTATTGGGATACACAGTACAAATGCTTATTTGACTTCAAATCGTTATTATATTAGTTAACTAACATGAACGGCATATTACCGGTACTATAAATAACTATATAGACTCGTCTGATACATAATACTTTTAATTTATTTCCGAAATTATTTTCTTACATTGTTAATTTGTTTATTTGACTTGACAAATTCAGATAACAATTATGTTAACCTAAATTATTTTGGTTATTCATATACCACTTGTGGAAACATGGAGCTATATGATTGGTTTATTGACAGCATAGATATTAATGATAATTTTATTTAATTTTTAAATTAATAAATTTATCTCAAATAAATCTGGGTCCAATAAGTCTCCTAATATTGGTGGGGACCAAAACATCTGGGGTCTAAGAAGTCACGTAACCGATCATCTTGGCCGTCTGTTTATTTTATTTTTAAATGACATCTCAATATTAATTTCAACGCCCAGTGTCGTTTTTAAAGACATTTCTTGTATTATATTATCCAGTGTTAAGTATGCAGATTATAAATTTATACAAAGAAGTATTATAAAACAATACAGTATTATTTGTCAGAATATGATGTTCTATGAATCCTATAGAGTCATTTTAGGAATATCGCTATTTTTAAAGCATACTTTTTATTATTAGCATCGCAACCACACGACAATGTTTTATATATGTAACCTTCGTCCAAAGAAAAGCCATGCATTCAAAGAAAATGTATGCAGAAATACAATAATTGAAATAAGTGTAATGTTAGAGCAGATTATAAGCACTAATGATGTAAATCAAAACAACATAAATGATATACTCTCGCGTATCTCGCAATTATTTCTAAACACTGCCGAAGACACCTTTGGATTTAAACATGTGTCGAATAACTAATCTCGATCAGAATTTCTTAAATGGTTTGGCCCTGATTGTAAACGTGCGCGCAAGTGTTTTTATAAAGCGAAATATTTATACAGATTAAATAAATTCGAAACTTTCGAAACTAATAAGGTAAATCTAGGTCTCCTACAGTGTAGCTATCATATAGCACAAGGGAAGTAACTCATGTTGATAAATAAAAATCAATTATAAATTTACTCATTCCTTAACTGTTTATATCCCTTGTATCAGGTTTCTATAGAACAGTGTGCTTACATGCCAATGCAATAAATCCCTCAGTTACATTCTATTATCCTGTGTGAAATCTGCAGAGTGTATATTTATACAAAGATACAGTATTATTTGCCAACATATTGTGTTCTATGAATCCTATTGAGTCACTTTAGGAATATTGCTAATTTTTAAAGCATACAAAGTATTTTTATTATTAACACCTCAACCACACTGCGATGTTTTATATATGTAACCTTCGCTTTATATTAAGGAAAATCGTCTAATTTATTATATCCAAGCAAAGATTTTTATGTTAAGAAGTGTGCTTTGGCAATGGTTTTCAACCGAAGTCTCGAGGGTAAACAACCCCAATCATTTATAAACATGTGTTTAAAAATGCTTAACAATGACATAATTCTTTTCTACGGTCATTTATCACTGAACAAGGTATAACAACTACTTGTAAGTAGTGTACATATTTCAGATACGTAATTTTTTTGACAGCGTTTTTAAATAAAAAGGAATATATTCGAATAAGTAAACGAATATTCGATTGTGATATTGATTTCAGTATTCTGTCCCATCCCTAGTAAATATTTAAATAGTATGTTTTTGTGATTTATTCCGATTACAAATAATAAAATGTACACAGATTCAATTTGCTTGTTCCGAGTGAAATCGCGTACATTTAAACACTGCCCGATATAGATACTAATTGCCTGCTATAGCAAAAACTTGTAGCTCTTAATCAGACTGAGATCCATATAGTGGTATAATAAAACACATACCACATGTATTGGTTATACACATGCAAACGCTTATTTTTGATAATAATGACAGTTTGTATATTTACCTCTGAACCCTATGAAAACGTCAGAGAGTGCCAAATAGTTCAGCTTGTGGCACGATGACAGGTCAAACTCAATACAAGATGCAGACTCGCCAATTGCAGTTGAACTCTCGCTTCCGCATAATTCTACACATAATGACTGGACATTTGACTCGTTCATAGCCCAGATGCTGTGTAAATCTTTGACGTTCTCGTCATGGATGACAAAGTGACTGAGTTTTAGCTGCACACCAGTCTGCTTGTTGTATACAGCCTCCCTATAAGCAGACAGGGTGATGCGCTGAAACTCATTATGGTGTTCAACAGCGGCGTGTTCATTCATTAAGGAAGATAGATCATTCGCAGCCAAGATGTTTAGTCCACACAAAAATATGAACACTTGAGATATGTCGAGATAGGCATCCTCATGGCGGCTAAGATATTTGGATATGACATCGTCAATGACATGTGTATTGCAGGCGATATGATATGCTGCGAGGAATTCCTGAACGCTTTTATGAATAAATGAATATGATCCATCAGTACAACGTTTAACTTTTCTGCTTGATAACAGTCCTGCCTTGAGTGCGAAATCCTTGCAAACACTGAATGCCGATGGGGTCACATAGTTCGACAATTGTATGTCGCTGAAAACAATGGATGTTTCCCTTTCAGAAGAGAACAGCAGATAACAAGCCGCTTTAGAAATGACATCTATGTTTTCAATGTTTGGCTGGAGGTATTTTGTGCCAGAAAAACATGTTACTGGCGTAGGATTCCATTCGTTGAAGTAACCAGTTTTAACCTCAGCATTATTTCTAAGACCTTCGATAACCAGGGGCTTTTTACAAAGACTTTCAAGCAGCGTAGTGTATAGTGCACACAATGAGGATCCTGTCAGACGATTTGCTGTATCGTCTACCCACGTACATAGAACAAGAGTGTATAACATTGGCGAAGTCGATAGCGACTCGAGTTCATGCTCCATAGTGAAAAAATTAAAGTTTCTCAACGTTTCTTTATGGTCCTTGGTCTTGTCAATTATGCACCGCAGTATCCTTTCACTAAATGTATATATATCGCTTATCCCTTCAATCTCTAACAAAATGTCGATTTGCGCTTCCTTGATACGCTCATCAGCCAGTTTCCATGGTCGAGACGTTGTAAGTACGGTGCACTTGTCATTGGGAAATCCCGCCATGGAAGGTTCAGCTAGGTTACTACCAGCAGGAGCCACCCATTCGTCTAGACCGTCTCGAACTACAAGGCACATTTCCGTCTCCATTATTTGTAAGAAAAGCTTGTATATACTATCACGTTTGTCTTCTGAATACTTTTGATCAATCAGCTGGGTTTTAATCATCTGCGTTACATCATTCTGACCTCCCGAATCTCTCAACGAGATGAAAAAAAGGAAATTGAATTTTAGAATGGTGACCACATCATCAAACGCAGTTTGTTTATTGGAAGCTGCCGATGAAGTCGGATGCCCGTTGCACCAATCTTGAACTAACTTGGCGGCAAATGTCGACTTTCCTCTGCCTGGTTCACCTTGTAAGTATATACGTCGATTTGAAATATCGTTTTTGTAAAATATTTCTGTGTATTTAAGCACTTGTTCCTTTTTTGTGCATTTCCCCTTTTCCTCGATATCGATTCGGTGTATTTTTGGCGTGGCATATATGTCGTTTAATCGTTTATCAAAACTCTGATCCAATGTAGAAAGGGACACGTAACTAGAAGTGTCGTTGTAATGTTCCACCAAACGTCGACGAAGATCTGAAATGATAATAGAGCAAATTCTTAACAGTCAGTTATGACGAATCAATCGGGCTAGCCTGCGCTATAAATAGTGTGTGATGTACATTTCTAGACAAACATGACGTTAATACTCTTTACCTATTTCCGTATTAAATTCTTAAGAAAGAAGGTTTGTTGCACAATAAAGGCGCAATCATGATATTACCTATGAACATTATCAAACAAACCGATTGTTGCGCGGCTTCATTCCATTTTCACATTTGCATCGTTTTGATAGTTTTGCATGCATTTCCACAGATTCGGCCATTGCTGTTTTAAACATACACGTATACCATTCATTATAACTTCATGACTGCCATTCATTTTCATATGTTTGTCATAATTAAGTATGATACAATATAACAGTCCCGATCACGCGTTTTTTTGTCTTTTTTTTCAATTACGCGTTCACCCTGCAGACGATTTGAATCAAATGCGTAAAGCTAAGTGCTTTTATTTCATACCGCCTCTTAAAGGCGTTTATTTAAGGTACGCCGCTCATTTGATATTTACTATATTTTATTATTTTTAATCTTGATTAAATGGCATATCAACGGCATTTCCAACAAACAAAGAGGCCTTTTTATAACAAAACATATTCCCATATATCTCGAATATTTTTTCGATACACAGCAAAATTCAAAATCACGCCTACAAACTTTTCTTCCGGTACACGACAATGTCAAATAGTGCGCATGCGCGTAACGTTTCTTCATGTACATGTACAATTAATTCATTGTCGTTGTACCCTGCTCTACCTCTCAATGTCCTCTATCAAAACATGTGGTGTTATTTTAATTCCTTCAATAGTAAGGTAGTAATTATCTGCACAAATAAAAACAAAGGACAATAACTCGGTAAAATGTGTTATGGTCCTTGTACTGTGCACTTTCTTTCAACGTCCTCTTTCAAAGTATGTGGTTTCATTTAAAATCCGTATAGTACTAATGGAGTTATGCTATGCAGAAAGAAAAACGAAAGGCAATAACTCCATAAATAGTGAAGACGGAGTTATGGTCCTTGTACTCCGCTATTCCTCTCATTGTCCTCTATCAGTATATGACGTTTTTCATTTAAATCCTTTCAAATATAATGGAGTTATGCTACGCAAGAAATTTAAACAAAGGGCAATAACTCCTTACCAGTGAAGAAATAGTTATGGTCCCTTTACTCTGCACTTTGTCTCATTGTTCACTACCATTCTATGAAGTTTCATTTCATTCCCTTCAATACTAATAAAAGTATGCTCTGCACAAGAAAATAAAACAAATGGCAATAAATCTGTAAATATTGAAGAAAGCGTTGAGGTCCTTGTACTCTACACTTTCTGTTATTGTCCTCTATCATTAAATGAAGTTGCAATTGAATCCCTTCAATACGAAAGGAGTTATGCTCCGCACAAGAAGCGTGACGGACGGACGGACAGAGTGACGATGCGATTACTATATGCCCCAAAGTTTTTTTCGGGAGCATAAAAACAAAAAAACACACACAAAAAACAACAATCATAATATTAAATTGTATAAAATAACACTGACTAGTTTTCTCTATATAGCATACCAGTAGTGTTTTACCTCACTTGTCCAATTTATTATACATGTACAGTATCATCATGATTTACAAACATGTGTTTACAGAAAACACATCATAAAATATTAAGTATGGCACTATTTCCCCACAATATTTATGACTGACAGTTTGGAATCGTTTGTGACGTCAGAAGAAAAGGAAGAATTTATTAACCTGTGCATGACTTTTAAGGGTACATGTTTCTAGCAATATTTGCATTTATTTATTTCCAAATCATATACAAATACAAATAACAGTTATTGATTTCGGTAACTGATCAAATTTTGTTTAAATTAGAAAATTATATTTTCACTCGTACGCCATGAGTTTCCGCAAACTTTATTCGCACGTTTGTTGGGATTCCAAATCAACATTGTTGTTTTGCTGTGCAACATCATCTGATATTTGCACGGTTGTAGTTAAAGCTGTGCAACATAATGTAGGATTTTCTTTCCAGGGCGTGTCGCTGAGCTAATCAAATAACGTTTATTTATCAGTCATATTATAATGACCATTATTTAATTAAAAATGATCTATTGCACTACTTCTATAAGAAAATGAATATTAATAGCACATCATAGCAGTCGCATTTTTGCAGCTGGTAATAAAATGGGAACGGGTTTCCTGAGAGTGGATTTAAAATATACAGCTATACTGCAACACAACGTTTTCCAACATTCGCCCGCGAAAAGTATCATGGTGAAGACTGTGTATATAATTTAATTTATATTATGTTTTTCTTTACTATTTATAGAAACGAGGTCATCGTATGTAAAGATGATCTCTCAACAGATATATTGGCAAGAATTAAAACAACCCGATAATTACCATAACCTTCATTTTAAAGTGGAAGAAAATTTAATGAGAACAATTATTGTAAGACGCATACTTAGCTATTTTTGATCACAAACTTGTATTCGGCAGTACTGCCGGAAACTCCAAAACATGTATATACATGTATAACTCGACAGATGTCTAGGTTACACAACACTAATAAACAATGCAAAATGGAACCCTAGTATTGTTTTATATATGAAATATGTTAGTGTTTCCTCCATCATGTTAATGTTTATATCTTTGCTTTCAATATATATTGTCACCGCTTATATAAACAATTTTGTAAATTTTAATCTCAAAAGGTAGGCAACAATTATTGGTAGACTGTTGTAAGTTTGCATTCTCTAAATATATTCTGCGCAAGAAAATTTACCCAATAGAATAGTGGTATTAAATTTTACCACTGCAAGATAAAAATATCGCGCCAAATATTTAGCTTTTCATTAGGACACATCCACAAGAAATCAAGGTCAATCACAAACTAGTTTTCGGCTGTGCAGCCGGAAACTCCAATACATGTATATTCATTGACTCGACAGTCTTTAGGTTTCACAGCACTTATACACGATGCAAGAGGTGACACTCGTTGTTTTATATATTCTATATGTAAGTGTTTCCTCCGTCATGTTTATGTGAATCTCTTTGCTTGCACTATATATTGTCACTTCTGTCACTATTGTCGTATCTGCTTAATTTTATAACAATAGATATGAACGGTCGTACATACACACTTTAACATTGCCTAAATATTTAATTTGTGTACATGCACTTAATTTTTGCTTATGTTATTGTCAGTTTACTGTTTATACGCCTCTTTTAAACAACTGGAATTATCTGACATGTAAACGAACACATTAGCAAAATATAATAACTGTCTATCGATTGAATGTAGCAAATGAGCAAATACCGGTACTTACGAAAACACGTGCTTGAATAAGTATATAATTATTTATTTAAGAAACTCAATTTTATAACGTCTCATTATGTAAACAGCACTATACGTATCGTGTTATCCAATGTGTATCCAATGTGTATTAAAATCCAATTAGTATTGTCTAATTTACACAAACAATCCATCCTATTGCATAAATAACTCACAGTCTTATATGCTGGAAACCCAACCGGAGAATACCATATGCAACACCAAGCTTATAAAATGGACCTTACAATGCGTAACTGAATAATGTACATTAAATGTGACGTCACTATGTTAGTATAGTTTCAAAGCGACACCTGGTGGATATATTGCAAGTATCTATTAAAATGTGTTGTAAGTATTTGAACTATCGTGAAATCGACATTAAAGTGATTTAGTGTTCGTGCGTCGTAAACAGGAAAAAAATAGTGGCGCTTTAGATGGTGGTGCTTTAACAATTATTTTAAAATGAATGTGCATTCATATATTCTTACTAGGGCTCCAGCGGGTCAAAAACTTTCTTCGGGTCGGGTCGCCGGGTCAAAATGTCAAAGTTCGGGTAGTTTCGGGTCGGGTATTAAACGAGTTAATCATAGAAAAAGTTAAACTACATTCAGAATGTTTTTTCCTTTGAGCAACACGTCAGACGAGTCAGAAATAAAGGTTTTAATAATTAGGACTGTGATACTGTACAGAAAATAATCCTTTATTAGTATATATACCACATCCCTGATAAAAATCAGCAAACATTAGTCATGAATGACGAAGAGGACCTTCTTAAAACATCATTCATACTAGATAGAAAGATATAAAAAAAAAAGTAAAAGAAAACATTTAAACAATAACAAAGTTTTCATTCTTTGGAATGAAAAGGCCAATTAACATGTGATGTTTTCTCTTTGTTGTGCCTGATGCAAAGTTGGATAAAACTTAACATATTAGCTTGTCTGGTTTTTATGGATAGTTGTGCTCAGATTTGCATACACAGATTGCTGTTATATAAAATAGTATGACCATTTTTATTTAGCAATACCTGCCTTTCTATGTTATTTTGCCATTGTCATCATCCTACATTATCCTTTCAAGTACACATTTTCGGATACATTGTCAATCCAAATAATACTTCCTGGTGAAATTTGTTTACTTGTAATAGTTACGTTTATGCATATGTAAGCATATACTAACATATCAGTACTTACAGTCTTTATACTTCCTTTTGTAAGTTTATCCTCCATCTATGTATCCATTTGTTTATGAAATTCATCCTTTTAAATAAATAAAAAAACAATACGCTTTTGTGCGGAATCATTCCTACTGTATCTCCTTTTTGAAGATTTGGAAGTGGAAGCAACTGCATTAGGTTAAACTCCACTTAGTATTTAGCCTGGTTCCCTGTTATTTCTTTCGTAAAAAAGCGACCAGACCCGGTATCGTCGATGAAAGCTGTAGCCCGGAATTGCGGGTCTTTTTTTTTTTCGGGTACCCGTTGGAGCCCTAATTCTTACAGAAAATGTTTTTGTCTGACTTGTCTTGTTGTTATTTTTCCTGGACATGTTATGTTATGTGACCACGAATTACTCGAAATGTGAATGCATTGTTTGTGTTTTATCGATGACCAGGACCATGACATTATACTCCTAGATCAGGACCATGACATTATACTCCTAGACAGAAAATGAAAGCTGCACTCATTTTTCTTAGATATTGATACGCGGAATACACTAATTTGTCGTGTTGATAGATTTGCGTGCAATTACAGAATTTATCGTGTTGATAGATTGTGCGTCCGATTACAAAGTGTCGACGACATAGCTTAAACCTATGTATTGTAGCGACATTGTTTCGAAAGCCTTATGCTCATTGAGACACTCGTTTCCGTTTCCTGGGCAGAACCAGTTATTGGTGTCTTTTTGAGAAAGATAATAAGAATGTTCATAAGAAGCGATCGAACTCACACTCTCCCGATCGCACGATGGACACCATATCCAGTAAACCACTGTCGGCCACTTGGAACTTTTCAATAATTGTGATCTACAGCTTAACTTCGAGTTGTCCAAATAAATACAACAATGCAAACTCAAACAATACTTTATTCTAACTTTATCTGATAATACTACGTTATAAACTTATGTCACATAAACAGTTCTGCAAAACTATAAAGATAAATAAATTTAACTAAACGCCCGACCTATCTGTTGTGTTTATTGATACAAATCAATGAAAGGTGTTAAAGGTTAAAACTGAACGAATATTGCTAGCGTCTGAAGTATGTTGTGTTTTCATTGTTTTTGGAGGTTTAACAAGCTTAATTTTCCCTTTCTTATAGACAAGACTGTTGTTTCATGTTAAAATAATGTAAAAATTAGTTTAATCAATGTATGATTATATATACTTGCTAGCTGAGCTAGTTAAAATCAATATTGAATGCCTTATTTGTTTATCTTCAAAATACAGTTGTTTTTTTTTTTAAAGTCCTAATTCAATTTGTATATATTTTGTTTTAAACTTTTAATTTCAGGTATATGCCTAGGTCACACATAGGTCGCCGACCGATTACCGACCACTGACAACTAAACTTTGCAGCAATCAACGACAACCTCTGGAGACCAAACCCAGCAAAATGCAATGGAATTTTAGTCGGAAACTGGTCGGAGGTTTGTCGGCGATTGATTAAAGACTGGTCGGCGATCGGCCGTACGAAAAGTCTATGGTCTTTTGACCATCAACAACCATTAAAAAACTGGCTGACGACTGGTTAGCGATTGGTTGACGACTAGTAGGCGATTGGTTCATGACTGGTTGTCGATGCTTGGTTGGATTTGGATTATTCGATATCGATTTAGTCAGTTAAGTGATTTTTTCTCATTGTGCAAAAAGCATTCGCCAATATAAATGACCTTTGGCTATATGTGTATGCATTCCTTTTGAAAATGTAAGACAATGAATTTATTTTTGCTGTTTTGTTGATAATAAATATTTAATCCAATAATAATCAATGCATTATTATCATCCGGTAACCTGTCTACTACGTCCGACAGCACACGTTTGTATTGAGGTATACTATCAGGTACACTTTCCATATCCGGCAATACCCTCTTAAACTATTACGTCTCCTGTCAAGTAAAAGAATGATTGAAAAATTGTGATCTTGAGATCAGTTGGTGACCATCGACAACCAGTCGCCGATTCCCAACAACCTGTTAAAAACCCTTTAAAGACCATCAGCAACCACTGGTTGTTGGTGGTCGGGAGCTGGTCTTAAGTTGATCGCAGGCTATATGTGACCGGCACTTAAGTGAGTAAATTTGTTCGATGAAATTATTCCACATTTTGAAAATATGTTTTGTTTTATAACTTTAGAGTATGTACATTCGCATTTAACGTCATATTGCAAAAGAGCATGTCTTTTCGGGTAAATATTAAATATTCCTTAAATTTCAGGGCTCAGTCGGTTATTTCACAGAAGTGATTCTTTTGAAAACGCTTTAGTGTGTATGCTTTTTATGAAATTAAGGTGCTCAAATCAATACAATTTTCGATTCATCGTTGTTTATCACCCATTAAACAACAATTTGGAGTTCTGGTGCTCAGGAAATAAACTACAAAGGCGTTACCCCGAGTTGTTAAATAGTCACACATCAGAAAGACGATTACTTATAAAATAATTTTCGACTTATCTTTGCTTATCGGCAAATAAACAACGATTTCGAGTTATGCTGTGTATGAATTAAACCACACAACGGAATAACAAAGAGTTTTTTATTGGCCGATAGACAACGATAATGTAAACATTATTTCGATTCTATCATGATTTGACAAATCTATACTTGAACAGGTCCTTCTTCAAAACAGCAAAAGTGTATACCTGTTTTGGTACCTTTTAATTATTTCAGATAATGTATGTCATGAGTATTATACTATGTAAATCATATGATTTATTACAATAACATTTTCTAAACAAGAGGGCCATGATGGCCCAAAGCGCTCACATGAGAACTGGTACAGATGAAGACCATACTGTTGTGACAGGTTTGAAAATTAAGGTATCTTTACAATACACAATGGGGATAGAATCAATTTGATTCAAAACATCGATAAGTTCAACGGGCTAACTTAAGTATGACTTGGGAAGTGGATGTGTGTTTTTTTGCTAATGGTTCTCAATTCATTTTTTTCGATATTCTTACCTGACTCTTTTTCACATTAATTTATTGACAATTCTGGAAAATGCGCAAACAGTAGATTTTGATGTCTTTTTCGCAAACAGTTTCGGAAAACTAGTTGCAATGCGATAATTGCGATGGCTGTGCTATAAGGAAAAGTTTTGCTTTTTCTTTGATAATTTTCAATGATGATAAATGATGTTAATGCAGGCTCTAAATACATCAAAGTTGCACTTACAAATAACTGATTGCAAGTCTTGCAACTGGTTGAAATCAAATTTTATCAATCAATTTTTATGGTCATGCGCCAACTGTGTAAATTTGATCAACATAGTATCAAAAATCGTGTGTGCAAGCCAATCATTGATAACGTGTTGATGTTTTTTTCCACACACAAGGGGAAATAACTCTGGTGTTTCTGGCCCGATCATGCTTATATTCTTGTTCAGCTGTAGTCTTACGTTTATGGACATATTGTTCTCGATTGGTGAAGATTGGATGAAAAATGAAGTCCATGGTTGTATATTTTAGGGCAATAACTCTTGTGTTTGAAACATGATCTGGCACATTTGTGCCATCTGATGAGATCTGATGGTCATACACAAACTGTGAAAGTTTGGTTACGACTAGATGGAAAATATCGTTGTTCATCGGCACGAAAAAGGGGCAATTACTCTAGTGTTACTGGTGTGATCCGACACAATAGCAATCCCATCCGAGATTTTATGGTCATACACAAACTGTGCAAGTTTGGTTAAGATTGGATAAAAAGTTTAAAGCGTGAATACGAACCCAATTGTTGACGGCACACAGACGACTTACGACGGCCGACGCAGGAGAGGTCTCCTATACCAATAGCTCATCGAACACTTTGTGCTCAGGTGAGCTAAACAACTAAATTAAATTGATGCGTCTTTTAAAAATTTTAGCTAACAGACGCAACACACATGTGTTGCATTTGTCTGAAGCAAGATTGATTTTCCGCTATTCATAGTGGTCTGTTATTGGTGTCAATTGTAAATAAATATATCTACATCCAAAACTGATTAAAGTTTCATCGACTTTTGTGCAAAATCGGTTGTTCATCCTAATTCACCTCAATATTTTCCCACAGAGGGAAGTGGAGTGCATATACGGGACTTTAGAAAAAGCAATTCGCGAAAGTAAGGAATACGACACGCCAAATGATTCCGGGTCCCAACCGAGAAATAAACTTTGTTCGGATTTTAAATCCCAGTTAATATTGGCACTGGGCCATTTGATACATCAATTAAGCAACTCCCATTGAAAGGAGTTATCCCCTGTGTTTGCACGACGCCCCCACCCCCCGCTGGGGGAAAATATTGATAGGTGCATCATTTTAGAATTCCAAATTCGTTAACTATAACGATATACAGGACCTTTTATCTCAGGAAGCATGTAATACATACATTTAACAGATAATCACATTAATATATGAACGCATGTGTGTTCTGAATTAATTGAAGTAAATGTTTTATAAATTCATAGTTAACAACAAATTTGCAATCTACCTCTTGTTCGAACACTTTTAAAGGCTTGTGTGTACGTAAAATGTAAAGGCAAGAATGCGGTTTGATATATTAAAACGTATTCTTCTTTGGTCACTCGGCAAGAATTTCTAGTTCTAGCTCTTGTAAAATTTAAATGTCCTAAATAGCAACACATTACAACAAATTGACGTTATGTCTTAGAAGTTAAGAGCTGTTCTCAATATCTATATACACGCAGGAACGTTTTAGTTTTGTTTCCTACATTTGTAAATAAATAAACAAATACAAACATAGCTTGTTAAGTTTGTTAATGCTTACAGAATTGGACCATAGCTAGCGGTCAATATCGAAGCACAGAGCCAAAGACGCATGTTTATTGCAGTCGATTAGAAGGCTGCACACCAATAATAAATTACATGTGCGAGTTTGCGGTTCTATTAGGGATGTAAGCAAATATCTGGATAACCGGTTATCCGGTTACTATGTATATATCCGATTACCAATTTAGTAACCGAATATTCGTATAAAAATTTGAAACTCCGATTTTTCTCGTTTTTTAGGCATACAAACGCGCTTTGTGTATGTATATTATTAATACAACACAGATATAGACATCACTCCACCTCGTCCTTCGGACGTGTCATAAACACACTCCTCGGTCGGAGTACGATTATTATAAAACAACAGGTGGTGCTTTCACACCACTCTACTTTTGACAGGACTATTAAACAAACAAGATGTCACAATCGATTATGCCAATTAGGTGCGTCCCTCCTGATAACAGATGGTTCTCTACCAGTTAACAATGCCAATGAAATATACAGTAACATTGATCTATCCTTGTTTTTGTGTTTATTTGCATTTGATTAGCACATTGCATGTTTTACTCAAACATCGCAATTTACGGGTTTACCATTGACCAGTCAGCCTTAACACCTACTTACCTTTACGCAAAACAAATGTTTAATTGGGGTACTTTAATTGAAGGGCATAACAACATTGCACGCTAAACAAAACAAACAAAATGCACAATTTAAGAACAGAAATCGACGTAGTTTGTTACCTGTAATTTTTTCAATCATGAAATAGTATTGTGTTTTCAAAATAGAAGTATCGTCTAGATGTGAACTTCATTTTGCAACTTTAACATGTGCCAGATTCCGGCTGCCAATGCCGATCTATATGGTTATCCGGATAGTATCCGGATATTACATACGAATAACCGGATACCAAGCGTATAGACATTGTGGTTGGGTGACCGTGTAGGTACAACGGGTGTGTCAGTCATGGTAGTAAGGTCTCTTTCAGTAGAACGGGAGTGTCAGATATGATAGTAGGGTGTCTATTACAAAGGATGGGTCAGACATCATAGCAGGGTGTATGTGTCAGTAATACATGTGTGTCGGACATGGTAGTATGGCGTCTGTGTAGATACAATGGATGCGTCAGACAGGGTGGTAGGGTGTCTGTGTCGGTAGAATGGGAGTGTCAGACATGGTAGTAGGGTGTCTGTGTAGGTACAACGGATGTGTCAGACATTGTAGTAGGGTGTCTGTGTCAGTACAATGGATGTGTCAGACATGGTAGTAGGGTGTCATTGTAGGTACAACGGGTGTGTCGGACACGGTAGAAGAGTGCCTGTGTCAGTACAACGGGTGTGTCAGTCATGGTAGTATGGTGCCTGTGTCAGTACAACGGGTGTGTCAGTCATGGTAGTATGGTGCCTGTGTCAGTACAACGGATGTGTCAGACATGGTAGTAGGGTGTCTGTGTCAGAACAACATGTGTGTCAGACATGGTAGAAGGGTGTCTTTGAAGGTACAACGGGTGTGTAAGTCTGTGTCAGTACAACGGATGCTTCAGACATGGTAGTAGGGTGTCTGTGTAGGTACAACTGGTGTGTCTGTCATGTACGTAGGGTGTCTGTGTCAGTACAACAGATGTGTCATACATGGTAGCAGGGTGCCTGTGTCAGTACAAGGGGTGTGTCAGACATGGAAGTAGGGTGCCTGTTTCAGTAAAACGAGTGTGTCAGACATGGTAGAAGAGTGCCTGTATCAGTACGAGTGTGTCAGACATGGAAGTAGGGTGCCTGTGTCACTACAAAGAGTGTGTCAGACATGGTAGAAGAGTGCCTGTATCAGTACAACGAGTGTGTCAGACATGCAAGTAGGGTGCCTGTGTCATTACAACGTGTGTATCAGACATGGTGCTAGGTTGTCTGTGTCAGTACAAGGGATGAGTCAGAAATGGTAGAAGAGTGCCAGTGTCAGTACGATGGGTGTGTCAGACCTGGCAATAGAGTGCTTGTGTCAATACAACGGGTGTGTCAGACCTGGCTGTAAGGTGCTAGTTTCAGTACAACGGGTGCATCAGACCTTGCAGTAGGGTGCCTGTGTCAATACAACGGGTGTGTCAGACATGGTAGTAGGGTGCCTGTGTCCGTACATGGGGTGTGTCGGACATGTTAGTAGGGTGCCTGTGTCAGTACAAGGGGTGTGTCATACATGGCAGTAGGGTGTCTGTGTCCATACAACGGGTGTGTCAGGTATGGTAGTAGGGTGCCTGTGTCAGTACAAGGGGTGTGTCAGACCTGGTAGTAGGGTGCCTGTGTCAGTACAACGGATGTGTCAGACATTGTAGTAGGGTGCATATCGGAACAAATAGATGTAATTAGCTGCATAAACTAGCATGTTCCAATCTAAGTTACAATGAGCCCATGAAAAACAAATATGGTCATGTATAAGCGTCCGTTTGCCGTTATATACACTTTGCGACAATAAGTCATTTTGTGCAATCTGCAAACAGTTGGTCAGGTGTTCTACAAAGATTTAGTGTATAAGTTTTACTATTACATAACGCGTCGATGAGCCGATAATTTCAACCGATTCGTTGCGTATATATTATGTCCATTAAAGATAACATGTATATTTCCAATAGCTTCTCATTGAGAGCATGTATATCCTAGCGTAAGTGGTCTAGGGAACTGAGTACAGACACAGCGGCATGTCCAACAGAGCATTGAGAGCATGTATATCCTAGCGTAAGTGGTCTAGGAAACGCATTTAACGAGTCTACTGTGCAGAGACACAGCGGCATGTCCGACGAATTGAATTTGGATTAGAAATGAATTGTTTCTTGCTCCGAACCATAAAATACTTATATTTGGTGTCCTAGGTTACTGATTAATCAATTACGTCCCCGCATATATCAGCCACTTACAGAAAACAAGTATCACTGTATAGGCGACACTTTATTGGCTCTAATTTGTCCTGCTAAAGTTCTTCTTTCAAAGTGATATATCCATAGACGTTTATTTTGTGTGTCACATATTCCAAAAACGAAAGCAAATATTATATACAAAAAAGCGAAAAACACTTATGATACCGGAATATATTGGAATTATAGAGAATTTCATGAAAAATTAACATCAATTGAAATTGATACAATTAAGCATGGGCATTAGTAACACTCGTCGGTAGTTTGGTAAACACTGATTAAGTAACATGCAGTTACAACTACACGTTTTAATGCGTTAGTCAGACTGGCCGAGTGGTTAGCCTAATAACTTTTGATGTCGTACATGTACGTTCGAGTCCCGGCGTGCGAAACATGTTTACGATATTTTTTACTTTACATATTTTTTCTTTTGGTAAGAGCAGATGGTTTATATTGTTTTGCAGTTAAGCATTTTAAGTTTTCAAGCAAAAATGCAAAACAAATCTGTGAATATGCCGATTTAAATTATCCATAACGACGTATGAATGGCTATTGCTGAAACTGAATTAAATATCGTTTCAGCTTCATCATGTCTTTTTATAACATTTGCATTTATTCGCTACGTACATTTATTTAATGCACTATGCATATCAATCAATCTGATTTTATTTGTGTGGACTGAATGCCAGCTCATCAACCGACAATGTTTCAAACTAAACATAAAACGTGCAACACACATTTTTGATAAACTTCAACACTCTTAATTCATTTTTAACAAAATGCTTATTTAAAGCATATGCGGCGGTCCAAATATCAAAATACATTATATCAGTTTATTTTGAAAACAGATTAGTGCTTTATATATCTTTTTGCCAAACTGTTATTATAAAGGTGAGCTAGAAAAACAAACGTGTTTGGGGCTCCTGCGCCGCAACTCTGTGACCATTACCATTATTAGCGATATAAATGACGAGTGTTACATGTGCTCAATTGAGCTTAGTATAACAAGAAAGTGTTGGGACTACGTCAATACAATGTGACGATTTGTGAATTAGCAATAACAGAGACTATAGTTAGCGTTTGATACGTCGACGACGACAAGTGGGGTTATTTACGCCCGGCACTTCGGTTAAAAACCATTGCCCGAGCACACTGCTTAACATTTAAAACTCTGCTTAAATAAAACTATAATACATCCCTCCTTTTAAAGCTTTGTGACACATATAATCTTTATATAAAAATCTAATCGCAAAAATATATCAGAAGTACATAAAAATACTGTGTTTAAATAAATCTTTGTAATTAGGTAAGCAAAACGGTAATATATGCTTTAGAAATATCTTCACTTAATTTATACAACACATGTATAAACTTTAAAATTGAATATTCTGCCTTTAAGAGGAATGCGATAGCGTGGGAAACTTATTTGCATACTGAGCTTGATGCTCGTAACAGATAGTTATTGAACAAATCTAAATTCTCGTTACTTATCCGTCTGACCAATCAGCATGAGGCTTATACATGTATAATGACGTTAGGGTTGAGAGAGTATGCACTATTATGAACAACTGCAAAGAAATATTGAAAATAAAAGATCTGCTAGATGAAAATATGCAGATTTTAATATTAAAATGTTTATAACATTTGTGAGAATTAATTTCTCTATCAATGTAACATATTTATATATTCTTTAATATTCTTTAAAAAAGTATGAAGAAACTTTGATGTGTAATTTGTGTTTATTTTTTTTTCTTTGCACTTTAATACCTAGATAGAAAACAATAGAGATGATAGCCCAACAATTTAATGATGGAAACACATAATTGTATATGTATCATCATTTTTCTAGACCCATTTTTCAGCATATGCTGTAGTGGGATTGTTGGAGTCTTATTAACTTAAAGATCTGGAAGAAATATATGATTCAATAACCATATACTTTTAAAGAAGTTTGGAAACAAGGGTACAATAGAACCGGTTGTTTATTTAAAATAAAATAATGAACAGTTTAATGTTTTACCAGATCTCTAGGTGGTTCAACATAGTTGTACAAAATATAGATGATATTTGCAGGTCTTTGCTACAATTTTATGCTGCCGGTATATGCAAAGGCAGAAAATTAACACTAAGTTACTTAGAAATGCTGCCATAATAGATAATACTCTGAATAAAATGAGTATTATAATGTAATGCAATAAATGGTTGGTGTTTAGGGTTCT
Source organism: Congeria kusceri (assembly GCA_027627225.1). Classification (NCBI taxonomy): domain Eukaryota; kingdom Metazoa; phylum Mollusca; class Bivalvia; order Myida; family Dreissenidae; genus Congeria; species Congeria kusceri. The sequence goes on from CM051026.1 coordinate 95,807,147, forward strand.
CTAACCCTGTTTAACTGTATGTGTAGTAGGAATACTCCTTGTAATAAGTAAAATGGATCAAGGGTCACTAAATAGTGAAGATTTAATATAATATAAATGAAAAAGGACTTGCATAGGCAAGTATGTTATGTGTGTAAGTAATTTTTATTTATTAACATTTGTGCGACATGCGATTTACTGATGTTGAACGCTTGCGGACAGGAAATATAGCGAGGTGCTCCAACTTAAGACCCTGTCTGTTTGGTACCTTAAGAAAGTTGGGCTATTTTAAAATGGTGGTTCCCCCAAGGGTGGCATTAAAACAATTGTAAAAACTACATTTATTTACATACATAAAATGCAGCAATATAGGCTGCTAGTTACAAGACAGTCACCTAGATAGGGCCATTTAAAACAAAATGTTAAGAACTTAACCTATAATACAGTTAAGAGTTTAAGAAACAAGAACATTTTTTATAATATTTACAAGTTAAAAATGCTTTACATGCTGTGCACCTTTAAGGTAATACACAGTAATGAATTAGGTAAAAGACATATAGCCACCCTGTGAGGGATAAAATGGTATATTGAAAGTGTAGGATTGGGAGGCCAGTGGGGATTGGGGTCTGGGTTGGGTTGGAAAGATGGGGAGATAATTGAATGGGTAAAGGCGTAGCTATTGGAGTTGTGTCCCATGGACCAGAGGGAGTGCACGGCTACACTAAATTATTTAAAAGTAGGCAACAAAAGCAGAAAAGACATAAAATCTAAAAAAGTTGAATAATTCAAGTAGGAAATGATACCAACTATGTAAAAATGGACTATAATACAGGATTTTAACTAATCCCTGATAAAAAACGCGCAAGGGGTCATATCCAGATAGTAAACATGGATATAATTATATAGATAAAACACAGTAGTAGACACTGTACCTATCACAGCATGCCAAAGATAATATTAAAAAACTCCAATATCAATTAAGTGGTATTGGTCTTGATAAGACCCAATGCATATAATTGCAAGGTTCACAGATCCTTGCGCCGTGCACTCCAGTCCAGTGTGGTTCTTTGAGGATGAGAGAGGAAGGGGGTTGTCAGAGGGGAAGGGAGGGGGTGCAATGCAGTCAACTGTACCCAGGAAAATTAACAGCCCCGCCCTTTCTGATTATTAAAAACTGCAATAAAAAGGGGGCTTATTAAGATACTGAGAAATGTAAATGGTGTACTATCGTAATACTCTCATCTGAAAAATGTTTTTAAAATAAGGAATACCAGGTCAATACCTTTGACTTGGTTTAGAAAGGGCAGGGAATTCCATATTTTGCCAATAAAAGCTAAAACAATAGTTAGCATTGAAAACTCATAGAGAGACAATGCAATAAGAAGTATATACATAAACTGCAATGTATCACACAAATAATAACAACAATTACAGGAACTGTATAGAAGTTGGTTGGGGGTTGACTGCTCCCCACCCCAATGACCTAGATCTTGTCAGTTAGCTGACAGTGTAGAAGGCATTTTGTCAGGGCAGAAAAGACCAGGCCCCTAGCCACTCCCTTGGGGTCTAGCACGTTGGTAAGGTTTAAAACTAGTCCAAGGGAGTGCAATACGGCCCGGAGCTGGTCCCTCTGCCCTGTCAAGGTGTTGCACTGTAGCAGTAGGTGGGCTGCTGTGAAGGGCTCCCGACACCGCGGACATGCAGGGTCTAGCCCAAGGACATACTTTCCCTTGCCACCAGGTAGAATAGTGGTTCCCGTCCTCAGGCGCGTGATGGCTCTGTCAAGCACAATGCTTGCTGAGTATTTGTCAGGCGGCCTGAGGGTTTTTGCGGGTCTGAGAAAAGTATGTCGGTAGGCAGACAAATTGGTGGTCTTGAGATTCCACTCACTAAGGACAAATTTCTTTGCCAGTGAGTAGATCATGGTCAGCGCCAGGGATTCCCCAGCATCAACAGTCCGCCTCCTGAGACCCTCCTTAGCCCCCCTGTCCGCCTGTTCATTCCCACTGATGTTGACGTGTGCTGGACACCATATGTTGACGTGTGCTGGACACCATACTAAAGTAACCTTTAAAGATTTATCTAGGCACTGTTGATGAAGTTCCAAAATGTTAGATAAAATATCAGGCCTAGCTCTGCTATTTCTGTTTTTGATAGACTCAAAAGATGACAAAGAGTCTGACAAAATAGCAGTTTTATTAACCAAAATCCAGCACAATGCATATTTAATTGCCAAAAGTTCAGGCGAATCAATAGAGAGATGGTTGCCGAGTAGGTGGGTTTTTGTAATGTTTTTGGAAGGAATAACAAATGAATTGGCTACCAATCCAGAGTTAGGGTCTTTGATAGAGTTATGTCTACATCAACATGTAACCAGTCACAATTTCATCATTTCATTGTTATCTCCCTTGTTCTTCTATAGTTGTTTTTAACCCTATATTGTGTTCAGTTTCTTTCCTTTAATCGTTTCTCTTTGGGGTTAGAGCCTTCCCGCTTGTGCAGGAGGTTTTCATGATTTGAAGAGAGAGGACGTGTTTTTATTGAATCCAAGTCTATAAGTTGTTTTGAAGTGGTATTAACATCACAGAGTGACAGAGTGAGTTTGAGAAAGAACAACCATTCCTTAAATGGTAAGCTAAAACAAATGAATTATTATATGCAATTTTTGTATCAGTCATAATATGTTTTTAAACCAGTGTCATTTATATTGTTTTACTGTTATCTATGTAAGCCACTAGATGACGGACTTGCGTTTTCTATAATGTTTATTATTTATGATATAAATAGGTTGATATGAATGTACCTATTATATTATTATGTATTTATGAGTTATGATGTTAACCGGTATATTTAGTAAAATATGTTTATTGTTCATTTCAGGTTGTTAAACAGATTTAAACAACTCTACATAGCTTTAAACTAAATGAATATATATATAGCACTAATTAAATAAAGACAAATTAACTTACAAGTGACTTGTTTTAACTCCAGCAGTTTATTCGAAGAACCCACAGCACTTGTGGAACTATAATATTTCAATTTTACTTTTAAAAGAACCACAGTGTTACAAAATGGCGCCCAACGTGGGACGAGTTTTATTTTAATTGCAGACATTTTAAGTGCTATATATCAGTGCATATTGTGACAACTGTTTTGTCATATAATACATCATGTAATCAACTCAACAAGGGTGTCGATTTTCGGCTGAGGGGGGAAGCAGTATCGTTGCTAGCCTGCCAGGTATTTTATCACCGGATTTGGCCAACCGGCCATCGTGGAATCTCAACCGTTTTGGCGTGTCGTTGCATCTACGGGTGTGGCCAACCGGCCATGGTTAAGTCGCTGGCTGTGCTGTAAGTTCATCCGAACTTGGGAAGCGAACATTTTGTGGGTACTGTGCTCACATTTCAACTTTCCAATACTGTCTTCTAGATCATCACATCGGACCATCGAAGAATCTTAGGACTAATTTTTTTAATTTGTGAACAGTGAGAACATTGGTGCATCTAGTGGCAATTAAAAAAAAAAAAAAAAAAAAAAAGGATGTGTCCTGTTCAACTGAGCGTGAGTACAATTTTGGTATGAAAGATTCACTGGCATGATAAATTAATAGTAATCGGTTGAGGTTTATCTCTCTTTTAAGTTTACATCACTAACTTTGCATTTGCACGCTATGATTCATTGGAAATGCTGCTATTCCTATTCTTTTTTTAAAATGCAAATTTAATTCAATTAAGGCTCTGGGCAATCATGAGGTACCTTTAAGTTGTCATTTGGAATTGTTTTCCATGAAAATTGGTTTATTCCAGTTCAGCAGTGGTTTGACCCAGTGTTGACCTTTGTCAAGATTTTTCAGAGGACAATTTGGTGGATACTTTTAGTGTTCAGTGACATCACAGGGTTGTCCCACAGTTCATTGGTTGACCTTATCAATGACCTTTAATTACCTTTCACTGTGTTGTAGTAGCATTGCCTTATATGGAAGAAGTAGTAAATTCCAATGTAGTGTAGTATAGAGTACATGAAAGCAATGAATGGTAGTTAATAGATTGGTGAAAAGTGTTTATCTTGCCAAGGTATTGCATTACAGTTGGATAAATAAGGTAAGTGATTGTGGATATTTTATTTAGCAATTAATTTAAAATAGTCGGTGATCTTGTTGAATCCCAACAACAACAACAGTTAACAGCAATAACATCGGCAGCATTAACCGCAACAACAACAAGGTTGATCAACAACAACAACATGAATCAACAACAACAACAATTAACAACAATAAACAACAATAAACCACAACATAAGAACAAATTATTTATTTATTCTATTTAATTCCGGTTATTCAAGTCTGAGTTGATTTGAATTTGATCTTAAATAATTGCATTTTATCTTGATAGTTATTTAAATGTTTGAACTTGGACTTTTGAAATGACTTGGCATTTATGTTGCTGGAAGGGAATTTGCATGTTGAAGGGACATAGTTATTTGTGTTTGATTTGAATCGTATGCTTGTATTGGGAAAGTGTGTATTTTAGCGAACAATATTGGAATACATTTTTGTGATGACGTCTTTGTGTGTTGGATATTACGCAGTGAAATTAAACTTCAGCGCCAAGTCTATAGACAACAGATGTGCTAATTATCATTGGATATTTGTGGACATTTGTGAAAAGAAAATATGTAACATGTTGAACATTTGTGATTAGTGTATGTTTATGAACAATTAAAAGTGATTACTTAAGTGACAATTGGTGACATTTGTGTTGGAACACTTGAAGTGAACATTATACTGTGAAAGTGCTTATTTAATTGTAGTGTTTATTGTGACAATTTTTAAAATTGACAATTTTTGATATTGAAAAGGGATTTTTATTTTTTTGTTTGAAGTTATTTGTGTACATTGATATCTATAATGGAGGATTTCAAGTCGAATGAAGCCTCAGGTGGTGTGCAAGTAACTGATGCACAATTGAAGTTATTAAAAGCGTTTGAAGAACTCCATGTTGGAGCAGACATACAGTCAGCAGCTGACTTAGCTGCTTTTATGCACGGGTACAGTGATGTAAAGCCAAAATCAGCAGTTAAGAAGGTTTCACTAGACCACATGCAAAATGAAAGTGAATTTGTAAACCAAAGCAATGTTCACTTGGCACCATTGCCATCGTTTCATTACCCTAAATTACAGAATTTTAGTGGTGAACAAGCCAAAGGAGAAACATCATGGCAATGTTTCAAATTTGAAATTGAATCGTTACTGGCTGAGGGCTTGTTTAGTCAAGAACAGATCTTACATGGTGTTAGGAGAGCTGCAAAAGGTAATGCAGCAGAGTGCATTAGGAGGTTAGGTGTTGGGGTAAGTATGCAGCAAGTCATGGCAAAACTAGATTCTATATATGGAAATATTGAAACAAAGGAAATAATTATGAGAAGTTTGTACAATTGCACACAAAAACCCAATGAATCAGTGTCTTCTTTGGCATCACGAATTGAAGATCTTTTCGACAGAGCAGTCACTGTAGGAGGTGTGAAGAAAAATGATAACGAGATTTTGAAAGGTATTTTGTATCAGGGCTTGCGAAAAGAACTGAAACATATGGCTGCATATAAACATGAAACCGTAAGCAACTATGATACTTTTAAAATCGAATTAAGGAAACTTGAATTAGATTTGAAAGAGGACAAAGATGAGGAATCGAAACCTTGCAAACCAGTTGTCTCTACGGGAACATCTGAAATGAATAAACCTGTTGGCACATCACGAACATTGGAACTGAGTGAAATTAAGAATCTCTTACATAAGTTAAATGAAAGAATTGATAAACTAGAAAATGAAAAACAAACCGGTAGATATGGAACTTATCAATATCAGCCATACACTAGTAGGGGTGACAGGAGGGGACGTTTTCCTCCAAATCGGGAACAAAGGCGTGGATTTCGAGGCCAGATGGGTAGAAATTTTATACCCTCTAGGCCAGCATCAAGTTTTACATTTGCCAGAATGTGTTACAAGTGTGGCCAGACTGGACATTTTCAGGGTGAGTGCCCAAACTAGATTGTGCTCCAGTTAGGGGATCGAACCTGAGCACGAAATCTGTTAAAGATCCCAATTTAGTGGGTGATGTCAGCGAGGTAAGTATTCAATTAAACAACATCAGTACCAGAGCGTTGTTAGACACTGGATCTTGCGTAAGTATAATTTCTGAAAGTTTTTACAATAATAATTTTAAAGACATTAACTTGGAACCATTAACTGAATTGTTGAATATTTAATGTGCAGACGGTAAAAATTTACCATATTTGGGTTTTATTGGACTCGAGGTCAAGATCAGTGAAGGACTTGATAGTTCGAAACCCAGTTGTTGTTTGTTTTTAGTGTCACCAGACACCAAATACTCTTCAAAGGTACCAGTAATTCTGGGAACAAATATTTTAAACAGATTACTGGCAGAGTGCCGTGACAAATTTGGTGAACAGTTTTTACAGAAAGCAAAGTTACATACACCATGGTACTTGAGCTTTAGAGCTATTTCATTAAGAGAAAAGTCTTTGAAAAGAAATAAGGGTAGAATTGCAATAGTCAGAAGTATGAATAAAGATACTGTGTTGTTGAAACCAAATGAAGTGAGAAGTTTTAAATGTTACATGGATAAACCAATTGCTTATCCGGGTTCAAATGTCATGACTGTGCCTTGTGTTGATGCACATATTCCAGAGTTTATAGATGTTACACCGGCTGTGAGTACTTATGAATTTGGGAAATTTAATGAAATATATGTTACATTGTCAAATGTGACAACAAACACAGTTGCTATTCAACCCAAAGCAGTATTATGTGAATTGCAACCAGTTACCATAGCAAGAGGAATGATGAATGAACAAGAAAATGAATTGGATCAGAAAAGAAAACAGATTGTGGACAATATTATCATTGAAAATAATGACTTACTAACACCAGAACAAATTTGTGAAGTTAAGACTCTATTGTTTAAACATAGAGACATTTTTTCTCTATGTGATACAGACATTGGTCAATGTTCTGAAGTAAAACACAGAATTGATTTGTCAAATGACACACCTTTTAAATTGCGTCATAGGCGTATACCGCCTGGCATGGTGGATGAAGTGCGTGAGCACTTAGAACAGTTACACTCTTGTGGTGTAATAAGACCTTCAAAGGCACCATTTGCTTCACCAATTGTTTTAGTGAGAAAACGCACAGGAAAATTAAGAATGTGTGTCGATTATAGAACTTTAAATGAAAGAACAATAAAAGATTCTTATGCTTTGCCAAGACTTGAGGAGGTATTTGATTGTTTACATGGAGCTCAATATTTTACTACATTGGACATGAAATCGGGTTATCATCAGATTGAAATTGAAGAATCACATAAACAAAGAACAGCATTTACTTTAGGACCTTTTGGACTTTGGGAATTTAACAAAATGGCTTTTGGATTAACAAATTCCCCTGCTACTTATCAAAGAGCAATGACTGAATGCCTTGGTGAATTAAATATGAAAATTTGTGTTGTATTTATTGACGACATAATTATTTTTAGCAAGAATTACCAGGAGCATCTTGATAACATCGAAAAGGTTTTTGAACGACTTAAATCATGGAATTTGAAACTTGCACCGGAAAAGTGTAAATTTTTTAGAAAACATGTTTCATTTTTAGGCCATGTTGTGGGCAGTGATGGTGTTAAAACAGACCCAGAAAAAATAGATAAAGTTAAAAACTGGCCTACACCTTCAAATCCTGATGAGCTTAGAAGTTTTCTGGCATTTGCTGGATATTACCGTAGATTTGTCAAGGATTTTAGTAAATTGACCCGTTGCCTGGCTGATTTGTTGCCACCCACTAACAGCAAGAAAGGTAAATGGAAGTCTTCAACAGAATGGAAATGGGGTGATGAACAACAGAAGTGTTTTGAACAATTGAAACAAATATTAACTTCACCTCCTGTGCTAGCTTATCCAAATTTTACTATTCCATTTGAGCTGCATACTGATGCTTCTACAAAAGGTTTGGGTGCTGTGTTGTACCAGCAACAAGATGGTTTTAAACGCGTAATTTCTTACGCCAGTCGATCACTCTCAAAGTCTGAGAAAAACTATTCTGCTTTTAAATTAGAGTTTTTAGCTCTCAAATGGGCAGTAACCGAAAAGTTTTCGGATTACTTAACCAATTGTCATTTTCAGGTTTTAACGGATAATAACCCGTTAACATATATTCTTTCAACGGCAAAAATAGATGCCACAGGGCAACGTTGGGTCTCAGCGCTTAGTCCATATTCTTTTGACATTAAATACCGAAGTGGTGTTAATAACAAGGATGCAGACGGGATGAGTAGATATCCCCATGAAAAAGTCAATGATGACTATATGAATATTGACAGTGATACTGTTAGAGCCATTTGTACATGTATGACAACACCATTTGCTGAAACTTTGCCTTCTTTTAATTTGAACATTGTTGATGTAACTGAGGAGATTGGAAAGCCTATGGCACAGATTGAACTGAGAGAAATCAGAAAGCAACAAAGACTAGATATTTTAATTGATAAATGGAGAATTGCTACTATAGATAAAGTTGTTCCCCAATCTTATTTTAAAGAAGATCCTACTATGAGGAAACAGTTCAATAATTTTGTTATTAAAAGAGGAATTTTATTCAGACAAATAAAGGACAATGATGAAACAATTGAACAGCTTGTATTACCCAGAGTGTATCGAGAGCCAGTTCTCGAAGGTTTACATAATGCTGTTGGTCATCCTGGCCGTGACAGAACAATGCGTTTGTTACATGAAAGGTTTTATTGGCCTGAGATGTCAAAAGATGTTGACAACTGGATATCTAACTGTGAGAGATGTTTACACAGGAAAAGTTCTGTAAATGCTAGAGCACCTTTGGTAAGTGTCAACACGACCTACCCGTTGGAACTAGTTTGTATGGATTTCTTGAGTTTAGAACCTTGTAAAGGTGGATATTCAAACATACTTGTGATCACTGATCATTTTTCCAAATTTGCAATGGCTATACCAGCAAAGAACCAAACTGCAAAAACCACAGCAGAAGTTTTTTACAATAATTTCATACTGAACTATGGCATTCCTACTAGACTTCATAGTGACCAAGGAGCCAATTTTGAGTCAGAAATTATAAAAGAATTGTGTAATCTTACAAACATGAAAAAGTCTCACACTTCAGTCTATCATCCTCAGGGAAATGCAGGACCTGAGCGTTTTAATAGAACTTTGTTGGATATGCTGGGAACTCTTGAAAATTCACAGAAACAAGATTGGAAAAAATATGTTAATTCGTTGGTGTATGCGTACAACTGCACACCACACGAGTGTACTAAATTTGCACCCTTTGAACTTATGTTTGGTCGGAAACCAAAACTTTTGATTGATTCTGTCTTCGAAAAAGCAAATCCAGACTCTGTGAACAGAAATCTACCGGAATATATTGAAGATTTGAAGGAGAGAATGATTAAGACAAAAGAAATAGTATCTAAACATGTAGAGAAAGCCAAAAGTAAACAGAAACAATTTTATGACATTAAAGCTAGAGCTGCAAAGATTGAAATTGGAGACAAAGTTTTGGTTAGAATTCTAGCATTTAAAGGGAAACACAAGATTGCTGATAAGTTCGAAGAAGGAACATATACAGTTATTGACCAGGTGAATAAAAATGTACCTGTGTACAAGGTAAAAGGAGATCAGTCGGATTGTGTAAAAACTCTGCACAGAAATCACTTGTTCTTGGTTAGAAACCAAGATGATGAAGGTGGAGGAATTGAAAATGTAATTAAACCGGTACCGTCTACAGATAGTAGTAAAGATGCAGAGCAAAGTAAATTGCCTGTGGTAGAAGTAGAGAGTGACGTCACTGAATCGGATGATGAAACAGAGGAAGTTGTAATATTTGGGGACGCCCAAAATATACCCGTAGTAGCTACGGAGGAACGAGTTGAGGAAGTGGAGGTTGGACATTCAGTGGATAGTCCAAGTGTAGATGCAGAAGAGCAGAATATAAGTGCAGATGGGGATAACAAGGTGAATGGTGATACAAATATTTCTGTCATTCAGGATGACAGATTGGATAGTGAAAGTGTTGAGGAGGAGCAAGAAGAAAGCAGTGGAAGTGCACATGATATTACAGTTGAGAATCAAGAGTCAGAAAGCTTGGGGACTGATCAAAATCAAAATGTTGACATAGGTAATCAGGATTCAGTAGTTGAACCAGGTAGTGAGTTAAGGCAGAGAGTGGAAGAACAGGATACTAGAGATATTCCTAAACCAGCACCTAGAAGGTCAGATAGGATGAGAAAGTTACCTGAAAGATACAAAGATTTTCAGATGAATGCATGTATTAATCTGCCAAATTTACCTTGTGATTCCAGATTCATTGTTCTGAATGAATTCATGAATAGTGGAATGCTAAAAACAATGAGTCCAGATATGGCAAAGAGAGTAATTGGTAGTATTTTACGGTAGATATTGTGTGTACAAGTGAAATTATACTGTCTTAATCTATGCGAATAAGTATAATATGATATTTACCTGTACCTCAGTATATTTTTTATGAAAAGTTATTTTTGTGTTGTATGTACAGTATTTGTATAATTTCAGTGTTGTTGTTGTGCAAAAGTTGCATCGGAAATATCATTGATGAGGGTGGTATTGAAATAATTATTGCAACACTTGTTTTTATATTGAGACAGTTTATTACTGATGGTTGGAAATGTGTTTTATGATTTGTATTGTAATTTAAATTTGTACTGATCCTATTGTGGGGACACAAGTTCAGTCAGGGGAGAGCAAAATGTGTAGTTACACGGTAAGTATAAAGGTAAAAGCGTAGTCAGTAAGTAGTAGTTCCGTAATATGTTTAGTTATAGAAGTATAGTTTGAGTAGAGGTTGGTGTCATCTATATAGAGTAGCATATTGATGAAAGTTGGGAGTACTGAATGTTTAGTTATTGTGCTGTATAGCATTGTACGGTATTATAGTATGTACGTGTATTATGCATGTCATTGGGTATAGTACTGTATGACGAGATGAGAACATGACTTGCTATGACGTTTCGCATGGGTATTTGTGACACGAGACATGTATGATGAGGACATCATTTTAGAGCTGGGGGAAGTGTGTAACCAGTCACAATTTCATCATTTCATTGTTATCTCCCTTGTTCTTCTATAGTTGTTTTTAACCCTATATTGTGTTCAGTTTCTTTCCTTTAATCGTTTCTCTTTGGGGTTAGAGCCTTCCCGCTTGTGCAGGAGGTTTTCATGATTTGAAGAGAGAGGACGTGTTTTTATTGAATCCAAGTCTATAAGTTGTTTTGAAGTGGTATTAACATCACAGAGTGACAGAGTGAGTTTGAGAAAGAACAACCATTCCTTAAATGGTAAGCTAAAACAAACGAATTATTATATGCAATTTTTGTATCAGTCATAATATGTTTTTAAACCAGTGTCATTTATATTGTTTTACTGTTATCTATGTAAGCCACTAGATGACGGACTTGCGTTTTCTATAATGTTTATTATTTATGATATAAATAGGTTGATATGAATGTACCTATTATATTATTATGTATTTATGAGTTATGATGTTAACCGGTATATTTAGTAAAATATGTTTATTGTTCATTTCAGGTTGTTAAACAGATTTAGACAACTCTACATAGCTCTAAACTAAATGAATATATATATAGCACTAATTAAATAAAGACAAATTAACTTACAAGTGACTTGTTTTAACTCCAGCAGTTTATTCGAAGAACCCACAGCACTTGTGGAACTATAATATTTCAATTTTACTTTTAAAAGAACCACAGTGTTACAAACAGGTCCCAGGGTTCAGCCGGGGGGGGGAAGGGGGGGGTTGGACGGTCTCAGGTCTGCTACAGGGGTCTTGTCGAGACCGGCATCCTCCAACAGAGTCTTAATACTCGCCCGAAGGGGGGCGCTATGTGTGTTCGCTTAAGTATTTTACGCTTGATGAAGGTGCCAGCCCCGACAAGCTGGTTTACGGGGTTTGAACCATGCCGGGACATGGCTCTGGCCCAGAAATTAATAGACTGCTGTTTGCGGCGCAGACTAACAGGCAGCAAGCCCGCATCCTCCTCAAGCATGTCACTAGGGGTACATTTTAGGGCCCTCAGAGCTATCCTAAGTGCCTTGTTCTGAATGGCATCTACCATTTAAGGGCGTTTGGCGTTAAACATGCATAGATTTGGGCTCCATAATCTATCTTTTGACGTATAATGGACTTGTAGAGAAGTAAGAGGCTCTTTTTTATCAAAACCTGTGCCTCTTAACATTCTCATTAAATTTAAATCCCTTTCGCACCGTTCAGCCAAATATTTGAAGTGGTGTATAAATTTTATTTTGGTGCCGCCTAAATGTAAGTACAAAGAGTGCTTAATTTGGTCACCAAATAACATACCTACTCTTTCCGTTGGTGAACATTTAAATCCCCATTCGATTGACATTTCCATACGGAGTATAGACCTGCTTGAGCCATCTTTTGCAGGCGTGACATATTAGACCCCTTTAACCAAGTGCCGGAATCATCGTCAAACTGGGAGATAACCATTCCAAGGTCTTTGACGGTTTCAGGAAGATCATTGATGATGAGGGAGAACAGAGTTGGGCATATTACGGACCCCTGGGTACCGCCGTCGGTTATGGCTTCCTCTGATAACTCCCCATCGACCTTGACCTGAATTTCCCTGCCCTCTAGGAAAGCTCTGAGGCAATGAAAGCAGTATCCAGTCATATAAGGTCGATATATGTTGCTGACCCGGAGGGGTTAAGTCTGGTTGGCGTTATTGAGCAATACAAGGTCATGCTCATCCAACCATTCTATGACCCCGCGACCCGCTGCATCTGAGTTATTGGAACCACAAGCGGGTGATGTGCATTAAAGTCCCCTGTGAATATTACATCATAGGGTCCTTTAATGGTCCTTCAGTCTGTAAAAAGGCCATTTAAAGTCTCAAAATCACATCCTCTTGAGTAAATATTGACCAATATAAGGGACCAGTTCTTATTTATGACCAATTTTATTGCTTGTGCCTCAGTAGCAGTGCTACCATCAATCTTTAATTGGTTGTTCACCCCAAGTAATTCGTAGTTAATGCAATTTTTAATACAAATGGCAAGACCGCCAGCTACATTATTGTCTGATTTTAAATTCGCATGTATTGATTTGGGTTCATTTCACGGAAATTTAGTTTCTTGAAGGGCGAGAACATGAATGTTGGGGTTCTCATCTAAGAAATGTTTTAATTCTGAGTGTTTAATGGAGGTTAAACCTCCAATATTGAAAGATACAATGTTACGGTCACTGTTCATAGTGATTGGAAATCAGTCTGCGCTTGAAATTGTTTAACTTAGCATGTCGAGATCTAATGGCCAGCTTATGGCCAGAGAAGGCCCCTTTGAGCTTCGCCTGGGTCCGAGCCGGCCGGGCTGGCCTCGATTTCTTAGCGGAGGGGGGTTTGTAGGTGGGATGGAGGGGGTTTCAAAGAGGTGGAGGGGTTGCCGCTGTCCGTAGGGGGGACCCAGGGTCAGGAGGTATCGAGGATCCTTAGTTCCAGAATGGCTTTCAGTGTCAGATATAGTGACTTTAGGGGTTACTTTGTATATAGATTCCCTGCCCCTTTTGAATCGGGAATCTATTTAACTAGTGATATAGCCAGTAACCCGACACCCAGTTGGCCTGTCACTGTCCTTTATTATCTCAGCAATTAGATCCGTCAGCTCACTGAGATGTATATGGCGATAACGGTGACCTGTCGCTGGCGGATCTTTAATTTTAATGAATGAGTCTCCTGAGAGCAAGTTGTCCTTGCTGTTACTAAAGACAGGAGAACTCATAGGGGATGTCTGGGAGTAGACCATTCTGGGACGGTTAGTAGGGGGCACACTAACCAAGGGCCCCTCCTCTATCTCGCAGACGTCTGAGATTGTGCGATTCTCTAGGATACTAGAGTGCACTGACACCAGAGAGTCATTCCCGGTAACATTTGTATAGCGAGTTGTCAGAAATTGTAAAGCTGGAACAAGTGGTGCTACTACAATCCGGCAACAGGGAAGACCCCCTGGGACCCGCAGGAGGGTGTCGCTGATTGGGTATGGCCCCCTGAAGAGGTGAAACAGGGGGGGGGTTGATTTTGCAGGTGTATGGTGTGCAACCGGCTCCAAGTGAGGAATAACCTGTGTAGGTCGGAGGCTACTTACCGCTTGAGGGGTGTAACCTTACCCACTGGGCCCTCAACTGAAGGACATGCGCACCTGGTATCGGGCATGCTAGGACCGGGGGCAGCATGTGTGGGTGGAGACCTGGACCTGGAGTCGGTTGGTGTTGGAGTGTGTTGGACCTGGAGTCGGTTGGTGTTGGAGTGTGTTGGACATCCTCCTTGTGGGCCACAGTATCAAGTGCTTATAGCTTGCACTCCGCCTAAGACCAAGAAACACCATAGAAACTGGAATAAGAGGCAATGTTTAAGGCTCTCTTATATGACGGACAACCTTGGTAGGAGGCAGACTGCAGTTAACACAAGGGGGGATGTTACGGATGCATTGACGTAGGCACCGGGTTCCGGAACAGCGGCAACAAATAGAAGGGTATGGACATTTACCCCCGCTGGCGGTGTGTCCGTACCCCTGACAGCGATAACATCTGACAGGGGGTACGGGGCAAGGTCTATTGTCCAGGGGGTTGTTGGTCCCCGCAATGTAGACCTTGTGAATGACTGGACCAGAGGTAAGTAAAGTTATTTTAACCAGCCACGGAAAACTAGGAGGAGGTGGCCTCTCTAATTTGGTAATTGAACAACTACCAAAAGATGCAGGGAGAAAATGTAGGCATCCTTGAAGTTCTAGAAAGTCCTGGTTGTCTGGGATCCCTGCAATAAGAACTGAAGCCGTCCTCATGTTTGACGGTAATAAGGCCCGGAACGCGACAGCACCAAGTTTAAAGACTCCTTTGGAAAGGATACTGGTGAGCGCCTGAGCGGACTTTAGCTGTAAAAGAACACAGCCAGAGGCCAGATGCACAGTCTGCTCAATAAGTCCGAGGAGTTCCTTGGTCAGACACAAGGCCAGCTGAAAAAAAGTAAAGAGGGAGGTCAATTTTCCTACACTTCTTACTGACTGGAGGAGGCACATGAATTGCAGGGTGTTATAGGACAGGTGGTGTGTGTCCTGCCCAGTAAGCGCCTCCCCTAGTAAAGGGGACAGGTTCGTGCTCCGCACCTTAACGGTTGTTGTTGTTCCCTGGGCATGGTGGGAATAATGTGTGACATGTCAGCGTATAAAAGATGTGTATACGTAAATGCATATTATAAACGTACAACGTGAGAAAGCGATTCGTATAGAGTAGCAAGTATAGGTAAGGTGTATATGCGTACAATACGTGTAATTGCCCGGGACAAGACTAAAGGAAGAAGGAAGGGATGAATAGTGCAAATACTCTAGATTTGATATTACTAATTGATAGGTAATAACTATAAGTAATGTAAGGTTCACGATTATTATTATTATAATAATAAAATTTATTTTCCCTAAGCAACTTAACTAGATTTAACTTATAAACTTAACTTATAAAACAATAGCACCGCATCTGTAAATAACCAAATCCATTTCACATATGCTATAATAAAGCAGAAAAAGTAATTTGGTAATGTTATAATTACAATAGGAAAGAAACATTTCGGATACCAAATGACGTCCGAAAGGGTGCAAGTTTAGAATATTACGAAAAAATATCAAAAGGAGGGACAGGCTAGGGAAGAACTATACGTGTGACATGGAACGTGATGGTGGCAGAGTACCTCTGGTGATGTTGCGCGGTGCCATATCTTGTATAGCTCTTATATTTTCTTTGTTTACGTTATTTCTCTCTATCAAGATGGCGGCCGGAAGTTACGAATATGATCCCTAACCAGTAAACCACTAGAGAGCAACTGTATTTATAATATGACTTGTATATTTATAATATGACTTGTAAATACACTTTATTTGATTGGCTCAGCGACACTACCTCGAAAGAAAATCATACATGATGATTCACAGTGTTTACCTCAACCGTGCAAATAGCAGATTATATTGCACAGTGATGTCATTTACGACTATGTCAAAACATTAGCTTCCAATGGATTTGTGCTGCTATGCTCATGGGATATTATTTTGTCATTTTAGTTGTGTTGAATTAAATCCACAATAAATCGCCATCACTGCCTGTTATTCTTTTTTGCCTTTTGTTTAACGAGGGTGAATTTAAATTATAAAAGCTGATTGTGATAAACGTTTGTGATTTTTTGCTGGATATGTTGAAGAAATGTTGTCACCTTGAAAGGAAGAAACGTTAACGTGAGTTAAGATAACCGATTACATGTAAATATTTAACATGTATGATCCATTTATTTTATATAAGTTTATGCAAAACTAGATTTCTAGGTTGAAACGTACATGATTGAAGTTGTAAAATGCATTCCAATAATTGCCGAATTCGACCGCGTATTTTGTTTCTTAAAAAAAGACAGGCTACAAGTATAATACGGAAAAGAAAACGTTAATAGGGAATACGCTTACCCGTGTTTTATTGTTCAATTCAGTATGTATTAATGGTAGATGAACTATAGGTATATACTATTTTTTTACTGTAAGGCATATGACTGATAAGAACTAAAATAAATGTGTGTTGCTGTTTGTTGTGTTTTTTTTTTTTTTTTAATATTTATATTACATCAGCTGTCGTTTATTTTATAAGACCTTTAATAAAACAAGTATATACTTTTTAGCTCTGCAATATCATGTGATGGTGCACAGCAAAATCCATTTTGAACTCGGCTGACGTCTCGTTAAAGATAGATTTTGTTGTGCACCAACACATGATATTGCACAGCTAAAGAGCCCATATTTGTTTGTATCTAAATATAAAAATAATAAAGGAAATATGTGGGTGTCCCTGTATTAAGGGGCGTAAACCAATACATTCTAAGAGTGTCCCGATTCGAGGAGCACGATAATTATTAATGTTCTCAAACACGAAGCGTCCCATTAATTAGGGTGACCCAATACTAAAGGTAACGATGTATACGTATAATGTAACCAATGCTATTTTATATGAATTTTAGTAGCCCTTGCCCGTTGGGACATTTAATTTAAAACACCGTTATTGGAATGTTTTCTTAAGTCAAATAAAAAGCTTCGGACATTTTTAAGTTAAACTTCCGTTGTCCGAGGGGTTTTCGCAGGATTTATCAATGAACACCTGTCTGCATAATTAGAAAATAAATTATATTAACAATATCACCATACTGGTTCTAAATATGTACTTTTTCCCAGTTTTGTTCTGTTGTCGATTGCAAGATAAGCAAAACAATATTTTGGTAAGAACGTCGATGCGTCCATATAAATATTGAATCGCTCCTTACATTCCAAGATGGATGGAAAGTGTTGCGTATATACCAGGGATGGGACCGAATATTCGAATATCGGATAATATTCTAATAAAAACAACGAATACGAATATTCGATTTTCAAGTTTATTTAAAGAACAAAATTTCTTTTAAAAAATCATGTTTTTTGCCAGTTTGATTGCGAAGTTAACATGAATTCCAGTCGTACTTGCTGTCTAGCAGATGGGCGGCGGAAATGTAACGTTTTTACAACACATGCCAATGATGTCCAATAAACGACAATTGATAATTGACAGAAGGGCCACGTCTTTACAACGGCCGCGAATTAACGGTTTGAAAGAGGCGCGAATATCACGCATTGTATCCACAAATAACAAAGTGACATCTATACGGTTAACTTGTTTACAGTTATTACAATTACTCTCTAAGTAAACCAATCAAAATGAATCCATCATCGGCCAATCGATTTCTTTAACAAAATTAGCATGAGCTGGTCAATCTTTATATACGTCATTTGTAAATAATTCTCCATTATAGTCCTGATTAATAAACAATGCCACTATCATGTGTTTGGAAGTACTTTACGCGGTCATTGGACAAAACCCAGGCAACGTGTAATCTATGTAATGATAAATTTGTGTACGGAACGATTAACAAATTAATTGACAATTTTCTTTATATTTGCCTAACACTCACTAAGTTATATCGCTCATTTACCACTGAAACAAGGTAAAGCAATTACGTACACGTAGTATACATACTTCGGATAGGTAAATATTCGGACAGTGTGCCGTATGTAGTAGTATTTACAAAACGAATATTCGAATACCTAAAACGAATATTCGAATACTGATTTCAGTATTCGGTCCCATCCCTAGAATATACTGATAATTAAATCACACAAGCTTGCTGTCTAGATAGGTGTCTGATAACTTAAAATAACGTGTTAGTAAAGGTCAGCCATACATACCTTCACAGGCTTGTTTATAGTCTGTTTCATATTTTCTAAATATAAAAATAATAAAGGAAATATGTGGGTGTCCCTGTATTAAGGGGCGTAAACCAATACATTCTAAGAGTGTCCCGATTCGAGGAGCACGATAATTATTAATGTTCTCAAACACGAAGCGTCCCATTAATTAGGGTGACCCAATACTAAAGGTAACGATGTATACGTATAATGTAACCAATGCTATTTTATATGAATTTTAGTAGCCCTTGCCCGTTGGGACATTTAATTTAAAACACCGTTATTGGAATGTTTTCTTAAGTCAAATAAAAAGCTTCGGACATTTTTAAGTTAAACTTCCGTTGTCCGAGGGGTTTTCGCAGGATTTATCAATGAACACCTGTCTGCATAATTAGAAAATAAATTATATTAACAATATCACCATACTGGTTCTAAATATGTACTTTTTCCCAGTTTTGTTCTGTTGTCGATTGCAAGATAAGCAAAACAATATTTTGGTAAGAACGTCGATGCGTCCATATAAATATTGAATCGCTCCTTACATTCCAAGATGGATGGAAAGTGTTGCGTATATACCAGGGATGGGACCGAATATTCGAATATCGGATAATATTCTAATAAAAACAACGAATACGAATATTCGATTTTCAAGTTTATTTAAAGAACAAAATTTCTTTTAAAAAATCATGTTTTTTGCCAGTTTGATTGCGAAGTTAACATGAATTCCAGTCGTACTTGCTGTCTAGCAGATGGGCGGCGGAAATGTAACGTTTTTACAACACATGCCAATGATGTCCAATAAACGACAATTGATAATTGACAGAAGGGCCACGTCTTTACAACGGCCGCGAATTAACGGTTTGAAAGAGGCGCGAATATCACGCATTGTATCCACAAATAACAAAGTGACATCTATACGGTTAACTTGTTTACAGTTATTACAATTACTCTCTAAGTAAACCAATCAAAATGAATCCATCATCGGCCAATCGATTTCTTTAACAAAATTAGCATGAGCTGGTCAATCTTTATATACGTCATTTGTAAATAATTCTCCATTATAGTCCTGATTAATAAACAATGCCACTATCATGTGTTTGGAAGTACTTTACGCGGTCATTGGACAAAACCCAGGCAACGTGTAATCTATGTAATGATAAATTTGTGTACGGAACGATTAACAAATTAATTGACAATTTTCTTTATATTTGCCTAACACTCACTAAGTTATATCGCTCATTTACCACTGAAACAAGGTAAAGCAATTACGTACACGTAGTATACATACTTCGGATAGGTAAATATTCGGACAGTGTGCCGTATGTAGTAGTATTTACAAAACGAATATTCGAATACCTAAAACGAATATTCGAATACTGATTTCAGTATTCGGTCCCATCCCTAGAATATACTGATAATTAAATCACACAAGCTTGCTGTCTAGATAGGTGTCTGATAACTTAAAATAACGTGTTAGTAAAGGTCAGCCATACATACCTTCACAGGCTTGTTTATAGTCTGTTTCAGCGCAGGTAGAATTTCCAATCCTTTCATCGTTGTTTATTATGCGTGCTATATGTTTGTTTGCGTGCTCATCAAAGTCCTGTTTGCGTTGGTCTGCGTGTTCATCTATGTCCTGTTTGCGTTTGACTGCGTGTTCATCTATGTCCTGTTTATGTTTGCCTGCGTGTTTTTCAATGTACTGTTTGTGTTTGCCGGCGTGTTTTTCGATGTCATGTTTATGTTTGTTTGCGTGCTCATCAAAGTCCTGTTTGCGTTGGTCTGCGTGTTCATCTATGTCCTGTGTGAGTTTGTCTGCGTGTTCATCTATGTCTTGTTCACATTTGTATGCGTGCTCATCAAAGTCTTGTTTACATTTGTCTGCGTGTTCCTCTATGTCGTGTTTATGTTTGCCTTTGTGTTCTTCAATGTCATGTTTGTGTTTGCCTGCATGTTTTTCTATGTCCTGTTTGTGTTTGTCTGCGTGTTTATCGATGTCCTGTTTGCGTTTGTCTGCGTGTTCATCGATGTCTTGCTTACATTTGTCCAGGTATTCTTCGATTTTTGTCCTACATGATTTTATGTTTTCCATGATCTCAGACAATGATTTGTCGACAGCATCTTTCAAGTGCTTCTTTAAAGTTTCATCGACGGCCAAAAGTAAATGCATCATTTCTTCTGTTGTTATCTTTAACATGTCCTTTTCCAGCTGTAAGAGAAAAAGGGGTGCTTTTCTTTAATGCGTTCAAAGAACAACTTCAATTAAAATGAATGACCTGTATTAGCATGAAAGCTAAATACATCATTTGGATTGTCTACAATTCAATAGCTACACATGCGTTCTTAATTAATTGCAGCCTCCAGTAAGCTATCAACGTACACATCAACAAAGATAACGGAATATGTTCTATATCGCAATGAATTGTTTGAAGCAGCTGCATATGCATAGTAACATGTAAATTACTCAAATAATTCCACCAGTCAGTGTTGTACGAACCAACATGATTATCGATGATCAAGAAAATGGTAAATCATACAATATGGTTCATTCGTAGGTATGCTGGATCACGAACAAATTACCAGTGCTAATTTTGACACAGCAGCCTTGGCCTCATTATCATGCGCTAGACACGTTCGATCACTCAGCAGATCTTTTAGTGTTGTGAAATAGTCCTGGAGATCAGTGTCTGAGACTTTCATTTCAGAAGAGTGACGGACAGCTTTTCCAACTTCACGAGCCTGAAATAACGCGACAAAAATTGTATACTAGTAAGTTATGCAGTTTGCCAACTAATTGTGCAAATGTCATTGCATTAACCTATTGAATAATTCAATATTCAGGCAAGCACATTTGACATAGTTTGCTTATTCAGATAAAGCTAGAGTTACAAGTATTTATATATTGCAGAAAAAACAACACCTTTAACGTGCAGTGCTCGTGAAAATAAATTGTTTGAATTGTAAGTTAAACAATAAGTACAGTGTTAACATTAATTGCAAGATGTTTTACTGCATACATTGCAAACAAAAAAAAGTTTTTATTTTGGTTCCTAAAATTATCCTATATTATAGTATTTATCTAATGTTTGAGTTTATTTTATATCGCAAGAATATTCGCAAAATAAGGCATATCAATAGTGACTAATGCTTATTACCTTCGTCAGAAGACAGGGAGGGCTCGGACTTTTAGGAGCTATGGTGAAAGAAAACTTGCTGTCAAAGTGTTTGCAGTTCATTATAAAACTGACGACGCCGTTGAAATCTGTATCATGAACAGACCTCTTTCCAGCATATCCGTCTGGAGGTAAATACGCCTTGGCTATTTGCCAAGGATTCGAGGCCCAGTCATTTGCCGAGGTATTTTTCCACGAAGGCTTGGAAAATCTATGTTCGTTTGAAATTTCGTCAAGAACTTTGTCACATATGCTTAAAGGGCATGGTCGATGTTGTTTTGGCTTGGTATCATGCACAGATGTGCACATGCTAAGTTTTCCTTTCATGTTGCATATTCCAGGCGTGGGGCATTTCAGCAAGTTAGCGATGTTACAGTCAATACACACGACTCCCGCCGGAAGTCTTGAACAGACAGTGTTGTATATACTGGTGTGTAGGATCTTAGCTTCTTTCTCCACAAATGGTTCTAAGCTAGACTTTGCAATGTCTACTGCCAGCCACGCCTTCAGCCAGTTCGTCCTTTCCTTCTCCGTGAAAACATCAGCTAGACTCGCCATTATGTTTATGTCACAAACATCGCATGATATAAGTTTTACGACAGGCCCCAAGGATCATCGTGGCAACTATAAATATAAAAAATAAAATAGTAAGCATATTGGCATTCGACGTAATAAAATTATTGAGTCAAACTAGAGGCATAAGTGGTCACGGACGCTCACCTGACTGCACACAGTGTCGCAGTGACACATTATATATTTATGGTCAGGAATCACTACCGGTGGCAAAATTGTTCACGTATCGAATATGATGATTCAATTTCAGACATGACACATGTATAATGTTGTAATATAGACATAATAAATGGATAACTGCCCCGGCCCAAGGCGGCCATGTTAAAATAAATACAACTAGTATGAAATGGGAATACAGCAGAGGCTCATCCAAGGAATATATTGCTGCGAAATATTTTAGACAATGTGCTTTTTTTCAAAATGATAATAATAAAGGGTAAACTTCATCCTTAAACGTATTGTCTATACATTCATAATTGACGTGCAATGAATGTTGCATGTAATCGTACGATGGCGCATATAATCATACGTTTGCAAAGATATGCTAACGTACACAATGAATCCAATTCATAGCACTTCTTTAGTAAGTTATCTACATATACATAGGTCGTGTGTCTGTGCGCGCGAAACCATCAGCTTGGCTCCGTGGTATTGTTTATCTTATTTGTGTTGCTACAGAAAACACTTGGCATGCGAGTTACATTGATCACGGATAAAAATATACTAAAACTATTTTAATCATAAAAACAATGACTATTGACGAAAACGACAATAAATTATTTATGAATAAAAAACTATCATTACACTTTCAAAGTGCATGATAATAATAATTATAATCGAGCTGGCTCGACTGTTTTTTATTTGGCATTTGACTATGACATACGCTTCAATCAATAATTAGTAATTATCTTTAATGTCTTATTTTCCTTACGTACGTTTAATGTTCTGTTCAGCAAAAAATACTATACCAATACACCAAGTCTCCCGATTCAAAACAAATACAGCAAAGTTGTTTATATCCTAGTGTTTCGGCAGGTAGTTTATTTTGCATAGTTTGTTTTTAACCTGCTGTACCTGTTTATAGTGTACACATCATAATAAAAGCATTTACTGAAATATTAATATCCACTATATATCCCAACAATAAATAATTTATATTCATGAACATTAAAATGCTTCATTATCACAAACAATTGTTTTAACTTTCGTCTTTACGTATAACTCTGCTAGGAATCCCAGCACAACAACAGTAACAGTTGGATTTCCGTTATTCTAAAAATAGATCACGGAAAACACTCACAGTTTCCCTTTAAACCTTAAATATAGCAATTACTCAAATGCATGATATCGATATTAACCTATAATTCGAAGTGTTTGAATTATTTTCTCTTCATATATAGAACTAATACCTCAATATAAGTATACATAATAGTAATGACAATATACTGAGTCTGAGAGTGAAATAAAATAACAAAACACACAATTAGAAGTTTAAGTTAAAATGTTGGTTTACATAACCTCATTTATGTTACAGTTATTAGTAGCAAGTTAGTAATGTTATAAATTGTATATTTAACCATCACACACGTACATATACTACTACTGCCTTAATGGTAATCTTTTTAAAAATGAAATTGCATACCTGATTTCGATTCGATCTGTTACGACAGGTTTGCGTGTTTCCGTTGAATGAGTAATCACCGGAAATCGTTTTATCACAATACTACACCGCTTAGCTTAAAGTTGCAATACACTATGTTATATAGTCGTACAGTCTGTATACTAAGTTTGGTGAATATACTGCGGAATGTTGGTTACATTATTTGCGTGAGATTTTTATTGACACATGTGTAAGGATTGACATATTTTGAATTAATTGTTGTCAACGTTGATATGAGACGTATTGAAGCGTTCAGTATAACAATTATCTCAGTGACTGAAAAATAGTACGGTTTACTGCTAATATTTGCAAAAAAAAATAATTACTAGGAGTTTGAATTCCGTAATTAAGAAGAAGAGATCGGCAATATTAACTTCAAACACACTTTTATATGAATACAAACGACTGAACTGTTAATTTACAAAACTAAGACTTTGCTTTGCAGTAACTGTTACTGAACATATTGTAATATGACGTGACTAATCAAGGGGTGGAATTAAACCAGGAAGCACGATTAAACCTACGATACGTATTACCAATTAAGCGCGTAATCATACGTCTCTGGCATTTCCCCTAAAGAACGTATTGAAGAACGTGCTGCATTGATAGTTTATGTTATTATTATCGTATTATTAATTATTTAAATACATAATAGAAATGAGTGTGTATTGTGTTTTATTTAAAGTCTAGAGTTACAAATGTCAGTTTTATTCTATTTTATTTTCCTGTTTATTGGTCATTTAAAACTACGGAATCCAATTTGTTCATGATGTCAGTTTTTATTCCCAAATTTTCATTTTATATGTGCATTTAAGTTTGATCATTTGTTATGTTTAAGTCATTTGCTGTTCTGTATTACATCTGTAAATATGTATATTATTTACACATTGTTTATAAGTCGTAATAAAACTACTGCTACTGGAACTAAAAATAGTGATATAATATGGGTGTGTATAATCCTGCATACTTGTGAACAAAAGCGAAATACGCTGGCATCTATGTTCCCAAAAACAGTACATAGGCGTATCGTGTTGTGTGTACAGCGTGTGTAGTGAATAGTGCTCTCTAGATAGCTATCGCCAATACACTTTTAATGGTAAAAATACATGATGGTATTGTCAGCGTCCGAATAATATCAGTTATAAATATGTATGCTCTGCCTTCTAGGGCCTATATATTCAAATACTAGTACACGATTCTGCTATGGCAGTTAACAGACCATTATAATTCAATAAGCATTAGTGTCTGTTACAGTATTGAAAACACTGGAGAGATACTCTAATGAGACTTCGCGACGACGTGCAGTGTTGTTTATATCCTAATTTCCGTAATATATGCACACACTGGCTTTAAAACTATAAATCAGGTACACATCAGGGTCCGAACGCATGCAATCACACATATACCGCCGTTTGTCAAGTATATATTCAATGAATATGTGCACTTGGTTAGACCGCGGTTTGTAAAGTATGCTTTAACTGAACATGTGCACTTAGTATGACCGCGGTTTGTCAAGTGTATGTATTAATTGAATATGTGCACTTGACCGCCGTTTATCAAGAATATAATAACTGAATATGTGCACTTGCTATGATCGCGGTTTGTCAAGTATATATTAACTGAATGTGTACACTTAGTATAATAGACCTCTGTTTGTCAAGTATATATTAATGTAATATGTTCACTAAGTATTTGTATAAAGTTATATTTTCGAAATGTGCCAGCAGCGAGGCCAAACTCCAATAACCGTGTTGACACATACGGACCAATAAGCTCTAAGAACTACTAGTAACAACAAGCTGTGTAGGACCATATTTTTCCAAAATCATATTTTTCACAACTGGTGTGAAAATTGAGATCTTATTCTTCTCACATCGAATTCGTATTTACTTTCATAACATTTTCCATGAAGAGTATAATCGTATCCAGTTTTTTATACGCGATGAAATAATAGTTTTCGCTGATTCTTGCGCATAATCCGTTGTGGGCCAATCTCATTATTTTAACTTAAAAATGTGACAAATTAGATCCTATTGACCACAGATGTATGGAAAATATGGTTTGTGAAAAATATCATTTTTAAAAGCTACGCTTTTTAAACGTAATCTGAAATGGACAATGGATCGGGATCGATGTCGTCTTTTTTAATGAATCCTTTTTAAAGTGGCACTGCCTTTCAATATCACATGTAGCTAGACAACTTATGTGTGCATATGCTGTTAAAGTGGTTACTTAATGTAAAAGCATCAACTACTTCAGAAATATTCAGAAAAAATTCTCAAGTAAATCGAGTGTATAAATGTCGTTATTTGCGGATATTACAAACAGTACAGTACATTTTTTAATATGTTTAACAAAAATTGACAACTATAAGATTGATGAATTTGATGTAGGTATGTATATTAAATTTAACATAAACAAATATATTTCAAAATAAGCGATAGTAAAATAAATAACAACGCGCCATGAAATCAGATTGGCGAAACAACACAAAATACCACTGCAGCCTTAAAAATATCGAGTAAACGACTGTCAACTCTTATTAGATGCATGCATTTCAGTTTTCGGCTGTATTTCAGAACATCAGACACTTTTAAACGGATTTACAACTGGCCTAACATACGTTGTACAACTCAAGTTCTGATGCGTTGAAGCGGAATACATGATACATAACTTTTATTTCTTTGTTTCTCATTGCTTCTATTTCTATGGTTAGATATATATGAACCCTTGAACACGCGTCTCTGCACGTGACGTCAATCGACCAATCGAGAACTTGGACACCATATAACATTTTACAAATATACCGATATGTTTATTGTAAGTAATTATAAAAAAATTCAAATCACAGCGCTCATTCACACAACGACGCAAAATGTTTTAAACGAAATAAATACATTCCACATCTTATCTGCACACTTTGAAAATGATTCCAGTAACAAGTCTTATCTTGCAAAGCGTTTTGTTAATACATAACTATAGAACAATAGAGCAATATCATAATTGAAGCCGTTTTATGCCTGTTTCTGTTACGATATTTATATAATTGCGACCATCATCATTATCAGCAGCAGCATCAATATCAGCATCAGCATCATCATTATCATATTATTATTATTATTATTAGTAGTAGTAGTAGTAGTAGTAGTAGTAGTAGTAGTAGTAGTAGTAGTTGTTGTAGTAGTAGTAGTAGTAGTAGTAGTAGTAGTAGTAGTAGAAGTTGTAGTAGTAGTAGTAGTAGTAGTAGTAGTACTGTAAATACGCTTAAATTGGACTATTCACAGATTGTTACTGTAATACACTTAAAATTAATTTCAGGGATTCCATTTTCTGTATGAAAAACAAGCATGAATAAACATAAATAGCACACCTCATATACAAGTATATGGAACTATATACATATTACACTTCTTCACTTGACGCGTTTCTTCGTTTCTATGATTCATATTATATTTGTTGAAAGAAGAATCGGTTTTAAAATGTAGCGAAATTAAATGTATATAAAACAAAAACGGACATCATCGAAATATGTTGGTACTCAACCTCGGTGGACGATTGTCAGTGGTGCCCAAACGATCCCTCATGTACGTTGCATCCAAATCGAATTTACTACTACTACTAGTTTAACCTCGCCGGTAAAAATTGTGGAAAATGATGATAAAAGTTAGTCAATTGTTTGTAGAAACAAAACTGTTTTATATTATAATGCTTCCGTATAAATTCAAATTATATTAATTTTTTTTTTGTAAAAAAAATGATATATTGTAGTCCTACCGGCGATACGCCCTTTAAACTGCCTTTTTGTTTATTCGCTTTTAGGTGCATCATTGTTACAATGTGTTAAGTTTTGCGTATTTCTTCTTATATTTTATGAACGTTTCTAATCTAAATCTTGTGGAAATAGAATATTATTTTTGAAGAAATAAAAATGTGTAGAAAATGTATCTTAGCAGGGGAGACCACTGTTACTTGTTAACGGTCGTATTTCTATCAGCCGTTACTTCCCTTGATTGCCTTTAATTAAAGGTCAGATACAAGTCAAGTCAAGTCAAGTCAACTTTATTGGTATATACCATTGTACATAACCAAAACAATCAAGAAAGAACATGATGAACATAATAACAGTGTAAATCAAGATGAAAAGTATGTTACAAAGCGGATATGAGAAACTCATAAATAATATTCCAAACAAATTAGGTAGGTAATACACTCGTGTCACTCAGTTGTCAATAATCGGTGTTCTGTATGGCAAAGTCAGTTTTTCAGAAGTAATCATATGTTATTCTAAAATGGTAAAAAGCAATTGTTCAATGTTTTTAATGGAAACTCTATACTGAAACTACTTACACGCTAAACTACATTTAAAAATCGTACTGACAACAACAACAACAAAAAAGTTTATTTATATTATTTTTATATTTTTTATTATTTAATTTATTTATTTATTTTTTATTTTATTTTTTTAAATTAATTTAGGGTACATATCCCTCTGGTAGATTACCTAAATTAATGGATAGATAATCTTGAAGGATAGTTACTTAGAATTGATAATAAATTAATAATTTACTAATGAAATAAAAAGTAAGACTTAGTTCGAAAATCCCTCCCTGAGGATCATCTATACGAAACGAAATTATAGGTGATCTGGAAGGAAATATATTTTCACAACTTACCCAAAGTTTAGTAATAATAATGTAATAACTTTTTAATACTGTAATCTAAAGAGAACAAATATTAAAATGTCCAAAATCACAATATATATGTAATATTTTTCAAATCTGACAATTCAATTAGAAGAATGGCAGTAAAGTATAGACCTTATGATTCAGCTGTAAAACACAATATTATGGACAAATAACGGTACAAATTCGTGATCCTATTAAACAATTTATAATTTTCACAACAATCACAATGTATAACTATTTACTGGAATAATAAGTGTTACTATTAGACGCATTATATTACGCATTATTATTTCGTGACTCAAATGCTAGGCGGATAAATTTTCCGAGGTTAATGATAGTCTTTGAATTCTTGGTTGATAATAAAATTTTAAATTTTGACAAGGAGGGCCACCTTTGATAATATTTAGGTAAGTGTTGATTTCTTAGATCTCTATAATATGGACATACTAATAAAAAGTGATATTCGTCTTCAATGACAATCATATTACACTTAGTACAAATTCTTTCATTTCTAGATATATTTCTAAATCTGCCTTCTTCAATTAATAGTTTATGCGCTGAACAACGAAACCTTGACATTGACACTCTATCCTTATCATTAACAACAACATCTAAATACTTCTCAAACTCTAAGTTGTCTTTAAATATGCGACAGCTTTCAAGCTTAGGAAGACGGCTAATATCACTAGCCCAATGTTGTAAACTTATATCTTTTATACGTTGGCAAATACAGTTAACATCACTTATAGTTAAATCTAATTTGTAGTACATATATGGTAATCCTAATTCATGGAGCATTTGCTTAAGTTTGTTTGCCCAATTAGTTACATATGACTCAGTGTCATTAAATTGCATAAGTAATTTATAAGGAATCGAGTCTGGGTTCTGTTTTAATTTAAACCAGTATTTGATGATACGTATCTTTTTCGTAACTTCTATAGGAAATCGACCCAATTCGCCATATACTGCTGCTGTAGTAGTTTGTGGACGGACAGATAATAGCTGTTTTAAGAATTTAAGATGAACTTTTTCGATACAAGTAAATAGTCAGCTAAACCTTCGTGGTGTATTCAAAGGAAATCCTTTGTTTGTTCGTTTGTTTATTTTTTGAATTTTTAAGACAATTACTAAATGCTTTTTACCATTAAACAATTTTTCCAAGCGCTGTAATATATGGTAAAAGAATCTTACTATTATGTAAGTTATTTGTGTAACTTTATGATTTTCATTTGAGAAAATTTGGGCGCACGCCCAAATGGCCAAATGGAATGCATATTGTGCTTATTGCGAATAATACTTTAAACATTCTTTAAAGCCGCAGATAACATTATAGTACTCAACAGCAGCTGAATAAGGAAACTTCGATAATATTTTGTTACTGTAACAGTATATCGTCAAACATTTTTAACCTGTCTCTAACCATTAAGAACACCAGTAAAATAAGCAAGGAAGTAGAGTCATTTTGAGACTAAACCAACATGGTATTTATTGCTTTATGCGTGTGCTGTTTAAAAAATAATTCAGTGAACAAATATCAACATTCAAATGGTTGGTGGTTAAAGTTGCAGTATTGTGAAATGTGTTTGTGAGGAATTTCTACTTTATGAGTTGAATTAGAAAAAAGCGCATACAAAAACATAAGATAATAGTTTATGTTGATGCAGAAAATGTATTTTCGAGATTTCAGATATTGCTCTTTCAAAATTTAGGTTTTCTCCGAACCATGGAGATCCCTGTGCGAAATGTATCGAACACATGTACACAACCCATAATTCAACATTACACAAAACATGTATGTAAAAAGTACAAAGAGTTGTCCGAATAAATATATACACGTACAGTTTATACAAAATGAATGACATACATAAAAAATGCAGCGAAGACAGTATTTATCTTTAAATAACTATAGCATGCTAATATACTGTTGCATTTGAATATGTTATTGACATTTAAAACAATCTGATTTTCATTTTTATTAGATTAAGAACATTGGTAAAATTGTTTCTACCATGATACCAATTAAACAAATAGTGTAGCTTAATTTCAACATATTTTGAAAATTAGAAATATACATGGTATTCCTGTACTATTATAGTAGTATCGTTTTCTGTATGACAGTGTTCGCAAATTCTAAGGGTATTGTATATTCTAAGGTTTCTAGGGATTCCGAGTTGTCTACCTAATTCGAATCCAAATCTTATATAATAAAAGTACATCATACGAAATAGCCTGAAAAGACCATTCCATTGATATAACTATATTTAATTGGCCAACGAATCAAGTCAGAACATCGTGGTTCTCAGTCGACGAAATAGATCCTGTACAATGTATCGCAACTAAATCGCACACAAAGATATAAAGGTATATTTTATAATTTACAATTACACACAACTTAAACATGGTGTTTATTGGTTGTTTTTTGTGTTTTATAACAAGCAACTTTCACTTTGTTTTCGAAAAGGTGACGTCATATTTAATCGGTGTTACCAATGAATATGACGTCTCCGTTCTAGATTTTATTAATGAAGGAAACGTCACTTTGTTTGAGAAATAATTGCCTGCTAAGCGTTGATTTTTGCGGTAATAACCTGCAGTTTGGCCTAGGAATTACAACATGAGGGCGATAGCAATAGCCAACGCTAACTCGTCAATTATTTCGATTCTAACACGATATTATATTCAACTCGCATGTATTTTAAAGGTCACGCATGAGAACTATATTTATCTATATATGTCTCCACTCCTCCCATTTTCCACAAATTACGTTCACACGTGCGCTTCAGTGACGTCAACGAATCGTAACAATTCATAATGACGACAGCTTAATTGATAAACATTGAGCGAATGTCATCATACTTATTGTTAAATACAGCAAACATATTATGCTAAAAAGCGCAAATTACAAGCAAAGTAACGAAATGTAAACTTTTGTTTTAAACTCAATTTTCAAATATGTAGTCCGAATGTGGTTTTATTGTGCGTCATATGAACTCACAATAAATGTAAATGCGAAAAGTAAATTGTATAGTGCAATATAATAAATTTAAAGTTTATGCATAGTTGTGTTCTTCTGAGCCCGTGTATTATTGCATCCAAATATTTACTTTAGCCATACACAAGAAGTGTGCTACACACAATACTGTGTCAGTGTTTTGGCAGAGAGAATGATGTAATCAGGCACAGATATAAATGATTAAAGAAAGCAGATGTAATGATGAAAAAGATTATATTTATCAGCCAATATAGTATTGTTAGAACTACAATAATCATTGGCTTAAAATGTCTTAAATGTCTTAAAATCCATTCATTTTTAAATGACTTCTTAGTTATTGATACGAATGTAGAACATTACTGATCACTATTGACCGTTCTATTTTATTGCGACTTTCCAGATAATAATACAAGTTGCAAATGATTACTACAATTTTATATTCAGAGAATCATTTTAAAAATAAATACATAAATAATCATTATTTATTTATTTTTGTGGTTCTGTTGCTGCTGTTATATTCTAAATACAAAAACAAATTGTATTTGTTGCTCACAAATATTTAGGAAATAACTGCAGCAACAGATCCACATACAAATGATTATGTATATATTTATTTTTAAAATATAATTATTCAACATTAAATTTCACATTATTTAATTCTTCTTGTGTTGTGCATCATATCACTTGTTATGTTTTAAACTAAAATAAACTAACATCATATTTGTGTGTTGTTTGTGCTCACATTATTACTCTGAAAACAGCTACAAATGGAGACGTTTTGACCACATCTGTTAATAATTGGATCAGTTTTAATATGTCTAGGCCGTGTTAACTTTAGGCCGTTTTAATTTGCTTTCCATTAGTGCATTTTAGCTTCTACCTTCTTAAAATGTATAACTTATTTCCACCCAGACATTATGAACATCAACAACAAGAAATTGTATAAGTAAAAACGATCACAAACAAAGTTTAATTGCATTTTCTATTTTTGTTTGACAGTGTTTTGCGACCGTCGCTTTCAGACCGTTACGAACATGTTCTTTTGTCGAAATTGCGAGAGCATTCTGTGTTTCTTACGGGTGATAACAATCAAGTGTAATGAGTTTTCTTAGACGTAGCATAAACTATATTTTTATTTTAAATAAATTTGGTGGGAAGAGATAACTTTTTTTCCAAAGAGATCAGACCCAAAGAAAAGTTGTGAACGATGCCCGAAAATTTAGCTGAATGTGGATTTCATTTAGTGTTTTCTGATCGCAGTGACGCCACTCAATATTCTACGCGTTGGTAGACTGGTAGTGTTTAAGAGAACTGATTGGCGAATTTTTTGTTTTATAATTGGCGAATTAGTCGTTTGTTTACATGGGTAAAATTGCGATTAAACCTAGTTTGTGCAGATGTTGACGATACTACGTAACGCATCAGGTGAAAATATGTTGTTGTTTTTTCACGTATGTATGCATACACATATTAATTGGCATTTGACAGTCCCTTATTTATCTGCAAATCCAAGTCAAAACTGCAGGTCGCGAAAACCGGTGTCACGATTAGTGCAGAAAAAAAAATGGGTTGCATAGGTATATCCAAAAACTGATTCGTATAAGCGGGCGTTTCACCGTATAACACATTTTGACCACATATGCTGCTCTATTTTCTTTTATCTTTTACACGGCCTAAACATAACTCTGAAAGGTCGGGTCGGAAAACAATTGTTTGTTGAATCGTTTTATGAAATGACTTTATTGATACCATTAATCAGTCTAACATTAAGTTAATACTGAAAGTAGAATACATTTCTGTATAATAAAATACCCGTAGTTTGTGTTTAACGCTGTTTAGCGTGTTCATTATAAAAAGCTACTTTCACTTTCGTTTTCAGTGAAAATTCAAGGTTAGATGCCAGTAAATCCAATACCCGTAGGGTCCCATAATGGCAAACTTTCAGATTTCAGTTTGTGCAAGATTGCTAAAAATGAATCTTTCCTCATCCAAAATGTGCAATAAAAATGTATGGCATGTTACTTCTAAGAAAATGCATCTCACCTGATTGAAGACATCGGTAGCAACTAGGGTTTCGGCACTCATATTTCGACAAAAGCCCCTTGCTAAAGTAAACACAACCCAAAAGCTCATCTTTTAATGTTGGCCTCCAGAGAAATGCACAAAAATGTTACAAACATACAGAGAAGATTAGAAATAACCACAAAGGCCATGTCTGACATTGCTAAATGCTTTTAAAGGCAATATTTCGAATGTAACACAGTGGGAAACACACTGATTTACTGGTCTCTAACCTCACTGCAATGTTATATCAACCATTTCGAACCGTGTAATAAAAATATTATTAGTATTTTTGTAATGCCTCCCCCTTGGACAAAAAAATGCTCAAACAGATACTAGAACAAGCCACAAAACGTGTTCATGTTTTTTATTTTCAGCATATTTTAAACTTCATAACATTCACATGGACATCTATAAGAATAATAATAACAACTGTGTGATGTTTATATAAACAATATAAAGAAAAACATTAAAATATGTACAGTACCCCTATCGAAAATAAGAAAAATACTTTAAGGTCAGTTGTGATCACATAGGTAAAGGGTATAGGTAAATTGAGCCCACTAAAATTATATACACACTTATGCAAATGAAATACGAAAAAAGTATTAACTTTCACCGTCGTATAAAATAAATATTTGCAGCTTAAGTATACACGGGTTGGTTTTGAAAACCTAGTAGAGTAACGTGCCAATTGCTGTTTTTAGTACATATCCCAAATGAACATGTCACAAAACTTCATAAATTCTAATATTCTAATTCCAATAACAGTTTGGTGACTTAAACTATTATTTTAGACAAATGGTACAACTAAATACTAAACATTGTTCTTATAATTAAGTATTAGAGGAAAACAGTCTTCAGAGAACACCATAGTGGATATAAATGCCAACATACAGGACCCGTGACATTTAGATTGTTTTCGTCTTTAAAGGTTAATGAATTTAAAGGGGGATTGTCATGAACATTTTCACACACAAAAAATGCACGGAAAACCACCCTCAAAATTTGTAATTAAATCAGTGATGTAATACAGATAAAGAAATATTTATAATTAGGTTTGGAACATTGCCCATTACAGCGTACTAATTATGTTTATACTGTCAACGTAAGAAGTAGCTCAATAAAATTGACACTACAGTAAATATTGTCTTCATACTGTTGAATAAATATGCTTTTACCCGTTAACTAGGTAGCACTTATATGCATATTAATAAATTTTGTTTAGAAATGCGTATGAAGGGAGACATTTAAAACTAAAATAATACTTTGTTTCTTGTATACATGTATAATATACATGTATACACAGCATTTAGAAGAGTCAGATCGATTGATGGCGCGTTCACATCAGTTACTTTTTCATTGAAAACCGAATGGTATATAAAACGTGTTGTGTTAGTGGCTAACGAAAGAGACATGAATTACATGTATAAAAATCAAACAGTCCCGCTTTAACCAACACCGCGCGATTGTTTTCACCAATCAGCATGCTGTATGCAATGTCAGAATTTCAGCACACATGCACAAATATGCAATGGATGAACGTTCATTGTCAAAGTCTGATCTTAAATCAACGTATGTGTTTTATGGTCATCAGCAAACACCATGCATATGCATATTATATTATCAGTAAAAACGGCCGAACAATGACGTCGGCGCACGTGTAAATATTATGTTAATTATATTTGTCAAAACTGCACGTTGAGTTTATGAATAAAAGAAATATACTTCTCTCTATTTTTGACATGTCTTTATTGATTTCGAAACTGGTTTGAATGTTTACATGTTTGATTAATTTGTATCGCATTTTATCTACCAAAATTTAGCTATTTAAATAAAATATTCAAAAAGAAAAACCCAATACATATAATTTAATGGCAAAATGATACCAGCACAAACATAATCTGACATAGAATCAAATAGTTTAGCTATTACAGCCGCATTTAGACACACGGTAATAATTTGTATTGCGATCATGTCAAAACAGACCCGTCAGATACGCATTTACATTTACATTGAACTATTACACTCAGGACGGCATTACAATGTACCTATCAACACAAACGTATTACGGCATGAATGCATTCTATATGTATATCAAAACAAATTATTAAGACACGAATGCATTCCATGAGTATATCAACACAAATGTACTTGCATGTATTAAGGCACAAATGCATTCAATGTGTATACAAAGCTTAATGTATTTAGGCACGAACACATCCCATGTGTACATCAACACAAATGTATAAAGGCGCGAATACATTCCACGGGTAAATCAACACACATGTATTAAGTCACGAATACATCCCATGTATATCAACACACATTTAGTAAGGCACGAATACAGTCCATGTATATCAACACAAATGTATTAAGGCACGAAGACATTCCAAGTGTATCGACACACATTTAGTAAGGCACGAATACAGTCCATGTATATCAACACAAATGTATTAAGGCACGAAGACATTCCAAGTGTATCGACACAAATGCATTAAGCAAGAAATAAATCCCACGTTTATATCAACACACATGTATTAAGGCACGCATACATTCCATGTGTAACAACACAAATGTATATCAACACACATTTAGTAAGGCACGAATACATCCCATGTATATCAACACACATTTAGTAAGGCACGAATACATCCCATGTATATCAACACACATTTAGTAAGGCACGAAGACATTCCATGTGTAACAACACAAATGTATTAAGGCACGGATACATTGCATGTGTATCAACACAAATGTATTAAGGCACAAATACATTGCATGTATATCAACAAAAATGTATAAAGGCACGAAAACATTCCATGTGTATCAACACAAATACATTAAGGCACGAAAAGATTACATGTGTATATCAACACAAATGTATTACGGCACGAAGACATTCCATGTATATCAACACAAATGTATAACGGCACAAAGACATTCCATCTTTATATCAACACAAATGTATTACGGCACAAAGGCATTCCTTGTGTATATCAACACAAATGTATTATAGCACGAAGACATTCAATGTGTATCAACCCAAATGGTTTACGGCACGAATACATTACATGTGTATATCAATACAACTGTATTAAGGCGCGCATACATTCCATCTGTATAGCAACATAAATGTATTAAGGCACGAAGACATTACATATGTATATCAACACAAATGTATTAAGGCACGAAGACATTCCATGTATATAAACACAAATGTATTAAGGCACAAAGACATTCCATGTGTATAAACACAAATGTATTTCGGCACAAATACATTGCATGTGTATATCAAAGACATATTAATACAAATGCATTAAGCCAGGAAGACATTGCATGTGTGTATCAGCAGAAATTCAAATGTATTACGGCACACAGACGTTCCATGTGTATGAGCACAAATGTATTACGGCACATAAATATTGCATGTGTATTACACACATGTATTAATGCACGAAGACATTACATGTGTATATCAACACAAAAATATTACGGCACAAAGACATAACATGTTTATATCAAAATACATTTATTAAGATATGCAGGCATGCTGATAGATATATCAACACAAGCTTATAAAATACATTGGATAGTTTAATCTAGAAACCAATCTAAACATAATCCGACATGGAAACATTTTGATATTAATCCTGTTGTCATAAGACATGGAGGCATTTTCCTAATTACCACTAAATTTATTTTTATATATTGACTTTGGCACTAAACATCGCTCTCTTAGCCGTTTAACTATGTCATACGATACCTTGAAAGGGTAAGAATTTACAAGTAATTACGTGATTACAGCGATATTTATAAGGATTTAATGCAGTAAATATGTTTTAAGCCGCGCGGTAATAACTTAAATATACCACGAACATGTCATCAAGTCGTTGATTTGATTTTAAAATTGGATTTTAAAACCTGCCTGAAAATAAGCATTGTACTGCAATTTTCTTGTTATTTATAACAAATCACGTATCCCATGGACGACTATTGAAACATGCAATAACTAACACCAAGCTTCAATTATTCAGGTAACAGATGTGTAAGAAATGCAAATCAACTTTTATTTTATCATCACACCAGTTGTGACGAATTGACAACCCGTGGGATTAACTTTAATTATTAAGTTGCATTTCCACATTGTGAGATAAAACAAACAAGCGCAGTCTAATGACGTCATTATGTTAATATCCGTGACATCATTGTAGATCTATGTTTGTCCTGTTATTTATATTTAGTATATTTTCCTTCGTTTATTTTCAATCAAAGGCATGAAATGATGGGATGAATAAAAGCTCGTTGTTCAGGTTTTCTAGCCCTAGCTAAATAAACGGTATTCAACACAAACATAGTATTTAATGGCTTCTAATCCATTATTTCAGGAACTGCCTCCCATCTTATCGTTTTATTTAAGAAAAAAAAATCAGAACTTTCTGCTCACTAAATCAGTATTACACGTAATTTGTTGCGCTTTCGAACAGACTACATTTTACCTATCTATTATTGCCTATTATTGCCGGGCTAGATATCAGAAAAGTGTCATTTTGACAATTTAGCTAAGTTCGACATAACGCGTGCTATAATGGCAATGCATTGGTTTAAGAACAAATCATTGACGACGGAGCATGCGTTTTTACGATATTAAGAACTGTGCAAAATAAAAATCTTGAACAAATTTGTGTTCGGCCGCAAAAGCATCACGGCATATAACTGCATATGAAACAGCTTTCCAAACTAAATTTAACTGTATAAGCCCATTTAGCAAACAGTTAGTTTTTTATTGTGTGCATTAGCGGTAAAACTGCTTTTATTAAAGGAGCAACCTACGATGTTTATATAAAGGAACACTTAATAGTGGCGTCTATACAATAGCCTGGTTAATACGCCATACCAAC
Organism: Congeria kusceri; assembly: GCA_027627225.1. Classification (NCBI taxonomy): domain Eukaryota; kingdom Metazoa; phylum Mollusca; class Bivalvia; order Myida; family Dreissenidae; genus Congeria; species Congeria kusceri. The sequence continues at coordinate 95,845,585 of CM051026.1, forward strand.
TCATTAGCATTATACAGTGTACACAAAAAGGTCGATCAGCTGATCAGCTGTTAGATTTAGTTATTATATTCTGTCAAAGTTCTCCTAATATATTAGCCATTTTGCTTATTAGCATGTCAATGCATTTTGCAAACGTATAAAGGAATAGTTGCACTAGATGATGATAGTCGGAACCGATAGTAGGAGAGTGGAAGTGTGTGCATTTATTTTATCACGAATATTGCTGATCATAAGCATACCTTCTGCTCAGTATCAATGTATAAAATCAACAATAAAACAATACAAGCGCATATGAGCTTAAGATATTTATGTAAAGACGATTTCATGGTTTAGAAATAAGAAGTTAATTACTGGACTTAACCTCAAGAAAGCTGCTATTAAGTTGGTATCCCAACCTGCGTCTATTGCGAATTCATATTGTTTATGAGGTAAACATCATTGTATTGTCATGTTGTGCAATATACATTAACATCAACACTTGGTGGAAGGAACAACTAGTACACGCAATATGTCTGTGTAATATATTGACAATACACATCTGGTATTTAACCGCCATTCAACATGACTGTCAAACGCTTTTAGAAACGATAAATCGCATTGTATAAGATACACATAGCGATTCAAAAATGTGAATATCCCGAGTTTTCGAAAAATGCAGTTTAAAGTTCAGCCATAAGAAGGTCCTGTAAGAAGATCGTAAAGTTTAGTCCGATTTGGGTTCTTATCGATTAATTTCATATTACGAGCACATTCCCAGCACTTCTTTAATAAGTCAGATATGAAACATTAATATCAGAATGTGCTGCGATTGCAATGCTAAATAATGACTCGTGGGTCTCTTTACGGTGCTGAAGTTCTGCGGAATATCGGAACCAAATACATGTAGGTCCTTAGTGCTTTGAAATACCGAATGGCCCGTAACAGTTTTATAATAACGATTTGACCGCATGACCAAAACATGACACGAAGTGGAACTCCTGTTTGACAAGGTGAACAAGTGTATACACATAACACAGTGACAAGTGAGGCAGTATATTCGTTTTGTAGTCATTGGATCCAGCTTTCAAAGAGACCGAATCATAGAGTAATTTCAAACACATGATTATTTAATATTTAGGAAATAATGTTCGATTTATTGTTTTCTATCGGCCAATATACAATGATTTGGAGTTCTGAAGCGTATGAATTAAACAAGTAGGGCGTTAGCCCGATTTGTTTAATAGCCACGCATCAGAACGACAAAGAGTTGTATATTGGCGGATAAACAATGATAATGCGAAAACTATTTCGATTCTAACATGAATTGACAAATATATTTGCAATTATGGTGAGAACTAAATTTAACTATGCTCCGTTCTTTTTGCATTGTTTACTTGGTAGTTTAACACCGAGAATTGTTGTCTATAGAAACAATAGAGAGTATCATGTTAGAATGATTGATATAGCGCGCAGATATAGAAGTCAATTGTAAATTTACGTTTTACAACACGTTTTAATTATAAATACTGATTTGAAGTCATTGAAATGACGAGGATAGCCTTTTATAATTAAAGCCTTTGAACGAATGCAAACTATCGCGTGGATAAAATATATTACATTATCGTTTGTTGTACTCTTTGTGGAAAACCTTCGAAAAAGCGTGTTTTCATACTTAAGTCGATTAGTTTGGTATTTATTTCGACACCATATAATTATCAAACTGACACATCAATAGACAGTGACATTGATCACCGCTATCTTAGCAAATTAAATATACTTTTAGATTCATTCCTTGGGTATGTAGTAATGAGGTGTTGTTTTGAAAGCTCGTTCTACATTCTCTATGCGTTTGTGCCGCGTGGCAATAAATTAATATCAGGCTGACATCGAAGCTTTGATTTGATTGTACCTCCTACCTGTCCAAAAACTTCGTGGTGACTTATGAGAATTTGATAATTGGGTCAGGGTGTTTTAATTAAAAGAACCTGTAAATATATAATAAGTATACAGTTATGTTCTTGTTAATTTAAGTTTGCGATAGAAGACATAACAGGACGCGGATACAAGATTTGGGGTTTGGAAACATTTAATTACTACCGAGATTTAAACTTATATGTGCAAGTGTTATTATGAATGCAGTTTACATGTACCATACAAACATACACTTTTTTATTTTCTTGTAAGTGTTCCAAGATAAAAATAATATATATATATACGTTTAACAGACAGTAGTTACCAGAGACACTTTCGCGGGGCGGAAAAATTAGGAGTAGTAATAACATTAAATTGATATGCATGAAATACACAAGGTGAACCGTTAAGCGCATGCGCAACATTGATGAATGTTTTGAAGCGTAGGAGATTTTACATTGAAGTGTGCCACTATGTAAGCGTTCGCTGTAATCCAGCTAGAACCTTGTATCTTTCCAAATGTTGGCTCTATATATACATTTTCTTAACGATTACATCAATATATTATTGATTCTATAAAAATATATTCCACAAATGGGAATATGTCTTATTTTAATATGGGTCTATTCATATAGGGGGTATATCGTCATCATGCCCATTTAATAATGGATTGTTAAGGACTGAAGCACATACGTTTTCAATTCATTGAATTTCATCAGTCGTTGTCAAGTACTTCCGACTTATTGCAATAACGATTGTACTATGTAAGTATTAACAATATTAAATCCATAGACCGACAATATAGTTATATATAATGACACCGTAGGACTGGATAGTTGTGAACAGTTTTGCAATTCACAAAATGGTAAAATAATGACATTAATTCAAGAATTTCATTTCAAGAAAAGTCCAATCAAAATGAAACAAAACATCAATAAATATGTGTGCACCACAACCAAATAGGTTAAGGCCCTGTCACACTGTGACGAATTTGAGCTTCGAGTTCTGTACGAGTTCTGGCGAGTTATAACTCGCCATAAAGTGGACAAGTTGGTCGCGGAATTGTTTTAAGACGACATTTGTACCAGTTCTCTTCGACCTTGACACGAAATTGACAGGACACAAGTACGATAATCACATTCTATCTTGAGTTTAGCCGAGATATGCGTACGATATTTTCTAGATAATCGAAGTCTTCGACAATGTACGAGTGTGGACGAGTCTGTACGACTTTTGAGGACATGAGCACGAGTTCATGATGACATTTTACGAGAAACGGACAAGCAGATGTCGTAGGCAAGTGTCCCAAACTCGCAGCAAATGCGTGTTATATCGTAGAACGATAATATACGGCGAAAACGCTACGACAAGGGAAGACATGTCTACTTAATGTGTTTTAGTAGGTCTGAGAGTGCGCGGTGTTTCTTCGACATGTCTTCGACACGTGTAAGACAATTAAAGGTTGCCGAGAAGCGGCGAGACTTTTAAACGGTTTAAAATTATCGCTGCCACTTGGCGAGTTCTGGCGATATAAGATGAGTTGCGCAGACATTACTTCGACAAAGAACGAGGTGTACAAGATCTACACGACACCAGGCGAGTTGTGGCGAGTTACTACTTGCCAGAACTCATAGCTTAAATTCGCAACACTGTGACAGGCCCTTTAAATTCTCCACCATGTGACAGGACCTTTATAAACATGAGGTATACAGCACAACGGTAGGCTATTTAGCAAAAAAAAATAATAATAAACAAGACACATATTATAAATTGATTGTTATCTCAGAATGCGTGAACTCTTTTTTCATTTTATATATTCTGTTTTAACCATTATTATATGTCAGTGTTAATATCTGAATTTCATATTTTTATTTTTATAAATTGCCCCTTTGAGGCCCTTTTCGATGACATAGTCCCTTTAAAGTCGCCACAGTGTGACAGGGCCTTTGTAAAAGTGAGGTATACAGCATAACGGTAGGCTATTTAGCAAACAAAAATTACGACAAAAGTACAGCCGACAATATGGCATACGGCAGAACAAATACGGCTGTTATATTTAAAGGTGTATTACCGGTAGTTCGTTGTTTATCTGTGTGCACTATTACAGTGACATGAGGTGTGAGAGGTTTGCTTTTGGATGCTTTTCGCCAGATGTTAAAAAACTGAAAGCATACTTATGCATCCGGTGTTCGCGAAATGATCAATATATTGTATAAGCATGCACCTTTTGTTCGCCAGATGTTTATATGTATAGAAATACATAATTATAGTGTTTATATAAAGTGGCAATAGAAACAAATATATTTTGCTATGACCACGAGTGAAATAAAATTCGATATTCCACCGAAATCATTGAATGTTCTTTTAAATAAATAATAGTCCTTTCATTGTTATATTTTCACTGCAGTGATAATATAACAGTTTATATTTTCACTCTTTTAACTAGGAATATCAATATTTTATTTAAATAATACAAGTATATATTTCCCTGAAAAGCATGTAATGCATAGAAATACAAAATTAGATGAAGATGAATATAATAAACAACGTAAATCTTACCTGTAATGCCACTTCTGACGCGGTTGGCAAACTATTTCAGTTTGCTACAGTAATATTCAAGTATTTTTCTAATCACGGAATTAACAAACGGTCCTACTGTTTAACTGATATTCATTTAACTAGTTTATACCACATTATTCAAGCTCGTAAGTTGACATATCCAATATAATCAATAGTAAACCACACATTATATTGAAGCACAGGTAGATCTATATCAATACACTCTTTCATAAATATTAACGTTACAGACCACGCTTAATATATTATCAATGCCTTTAAATTCTTTATCTTAGTTATTGAAAGTCGACGGTACAGAACATCGATAAAAATGGGGTAAGATTTCGAGGACTGCAATACAACTCTATACGAGCGATATGCCGGTTTTTTTTGGCCGATTTAAGTGGTTTTAACTATTGGGTCTGACCATTTTTTACTTCATGAAATTGAAGTTTTATCCGTTGTATTCTTTTCTATACATGTCATGAACATCAATGCACGGGTTTGTTTTTAAAAAGCTGGTAATAAGTTTAACCTATTTATTTTAGCTCGATTGCATCGAAAGCCTAAGGCTTATGAAGACACCATCGAGTCCGTTTTCTGGGTAGTACCAGTACTTGGTGAATTTGGGAAAGATTATGAGAAAGCTCTTAGAAAGGGGACCGAACACGGGGCCTCCCGATCGCTAGGCGGACACGATATCCACTACGCAATCGCGACCTCAAAAACCTGGCAATACAACAGCACCGACTCCAGACTGTCCTTTAAGTCATGGTAACCGATACAATCAATAGTCTTAATTGATCAATGCGCTATTAGGGCAAACACGTAATATTAAACAAGAGCTGTAATATCGTTAGTGCCAATTAAGCTCACAGTGGTAGTGGTACGCCTCGTCGTTGGGAAGAAATAAAGATGCAATTCTCCAACAAGGAATATCATGGGTTGTGAACAAACATTATTAATTGGCATTAAATTACACCGATGGGCATACAGTATGTGTATAGATAAAGCGCAAGACCGCGCAACTTCGTAGCGGATCCGTGGTCTAGTGGTAACGCACTAGCTTCACAACCCAGGAGTCGCAGGTGCGAGGCCCTTCTTCACATGAACCTACACATTCGTCTTTCGCATGAGACGTTAAACCTCGGAGCAGTGTACTAGGTAGTCACATCGGGACATTTAAAGACGCACGGTCGCATGTGGAACGCGGCGTCTCCTTTGTCTTGAACTATCTCCCTTAACTTAACTCTTCTCCGAGCGATGGCGATATGGGTGTGAATCCCGGTGCACTAGATTAAAATTCACTACACAAACGCAACATCGTATTATAGTTTGCACGTGCTGTTGAATTTATAATTGGTAAACTTTAAAGGGACTTGTTTACAGATTTCAGCATTGGAACAAAAGAGCTCGAATGTAATAACAAGAAATGGACAGGAAAGGAAAACAAATAATTTCTCCTTGGTTCGATACCCGGACCTCCGGATCGAAAGGCTATCGCCTTAACCAAGCGGCCATTCCGGTTTATATATGTATCCCTGATTTATTTACGTTTTGTAAGTGATGCACGTGTTATCGGCGATTTTCACGAAAACAACAGAAACACCCTAAAATATTTCAACGTTTAGCGTTATAAACACTTTATTACTTTATTCATTTCTGTCGATGATTACTCATGAGCGAAATGGATTTTACAGTATGTTTTTAGATTCGTAGTGTGTTTTTTTTCCCTTGCATTCACTGTTCTTTGATTTTTGGAATCAGAGACAAGTTGAAATTTTTGAAATCGACAATCCGTAAACAGAGCTCTTTAAATTATGGCAATTGCTTATATGTGGTTCCCCAAAGTTGAATAACTTATGATAATTAAGGAATTGTATTATAGTATAATTCTATGTCAGTAGTGTTTTTTCGCTGCTTTTAATATACTATTTTTTCATTTAGTAATCTGTGACAATACAATTGAAAATTGTCCATCTCTGAACAGGCCTCTTTAATATGCGCACTATGTAATTAAGTATACAATTATGTGGCTATTTTTTTAAGCAGGTGTTGTTCATAAATTAACATGTAAAGCTAACGTTTTAACATAAGATATATTCCTGTTATGGACAAATAATATCAATATCTAATGTAAACAGTGAAACAATATCTAACTTGTTTTAGTTACAAACAGATTAAATGTACTTTGCTCAGTAAATGCGATACAATAAAATTCATTTATTATATACCTATAGATAATCCGACTCAACTACTGTTGACTGTTCGGTATAATTGGCCTGATATTATTCCCGTATTTTACACTGTGAAATAATTTTCCATATTCAACGGGTGTAAAAACCGGACTACTTTTACATTCGTTGACTATCGTATATTTCCGTTAGCTTCCGAGCGACATTGAGAAACGCCCCGTTCTATTTATAGACACGATGACGCTATTATTGTTCGATTTTAGTGACCTGAATATTCCGATTATTATCGTAAATCTACTTAAAGATACTACCTCAGATAGGAGACTTTGACACAAATATGTATTGATTAAATCTTTACTCCGTTACAGTTGATACTGTAGTGCAGTTGTAACACGCATAGTTTGTAAGCGTGGTGCTTTTGGGTTCGAATCCCAGACCAGGAGTTTAATTAATTGCTAATGTCGTAACAAGGAATCTTATCAACAACATCGAATCTGACAAATACTGTGAGCGGAACAGAGTCTTTGTGAATTTATTGTTTTATGTAAAATGTATCTTAACTAATAAAAATAAAACAAAGGAAGAAAGATGACAGAGATATACATTTAAGAACAAATGTAATGAGAATAAGTGATATACAAGTGAAACAAAATTATGAAAATGAACGATTTTCGCAGGACTCGAACCACATTCATTGTGATTCAGAGTCTGAAACACTATCCACCGCGCTATTCGTCCCGACGTTTGTTGATAGGTGCTTTTGTTATACGATATGGTATCCGTTCTTTATAGGCTAGATACATGTTTTATTCCGATATAAACAGAAGAGTCAAACGCTACCGGAGATTAAGGAGTGCCCGGTCAATAAAAACGTACAATACATGTTGATTTGAATGACGTCATTGATGTACATGAAATGTTTCCATGCTTTTCATGCTCGTTCTTTAGCACCTTTTGTTTGCAATATCTGGTGGGGATTTGATCGTAAGGAGGTATATATCTAATGGAATACTACATAACTGTGTTGTTCCGTTGGGTTATATCGCTCTCGTTGATTGTGTTAACTCGAGCGATACAAGCCAACGGAATACCACATTCATGTAATATTCCCTATTTATTATATCTAAAGATACGTGGAATAGTCCCTCGCGGACAGATGCCTCATGCTGACAAAGATAAATAAACGTGCCACTAACTGATAGAAAGAAGCACGGAAGTTGCAGATAGTTTGTAACGAATAGCACAATGCAATATTCAAGTGTCATTAAACAGAATTCAATTGTCGTTAAGCAGTATGCACTTGTCATTTAGCAACATGCAATAATCAATTAGCAACATGCATGTACAGGCGGATATTCCTTTAAATACACACAGCGATCCATAAACGTACACGCTATTTCTAAAATGCATTGTTATGTACAACTAAAGTACGTTAACTAACGTATTCGTCACAACGACCGCCATTTGAATGTCACTTTCATTGATGCAAATTTTAAAACATGCATTGTACAAAATCTATAAATACTAAATAAGCAACTCTAACCTCAGCATTTAGCAATATGTCCCTTCAGACGAATAACTTTTGTTATTATCATTGTTAAATACAGACTCTAAATATACTGTTGACTGGGATGGCCTGATATAAGGAAAAAATGTTGTTGTAAGATCTTTAGATGTGTTAATATCATAAACCTGACTTTGTCATTTTCTTTAAATAGCGGCCAAATGTGTTCAATAATATGAATATATGTGAATTGTGCGGGCCAGCTCATGCATTTCAGGCCGTTATTTGCACTATATTTTTTACAACTGTGTTCTTGGTTCTGGCGCATTATTGATCTCGAATAAGTAATTAATTCATTTATTTATTTATTTATTTGGGGGGGGGGCAAGATAGTTATTAATTGTTCATGAACATTTCCAAACTTTCAAGAAAATATAAACCTTTTGCGAAAAATAATAGAATCTTCAAATAGTTATCAATGCAGTTCAAAGCACTTACTTGAAATTTCCCTTGAAATATGATGACAGTATGTGAAGTGGACTAAAGCTTTTGATCAAAACAGCGTATATTTTCCTGACAATTTGACGCTTCTTAAAATGAACTGTTTTCGCATTGGGAAATTTGAATTGTTATTACCAGAAAGACCACTCCAAAATGGTATACAGCTATTTGAAATGTCCGACGAGATATTAGAAATGCCGTTCCACGAAAATGAAACCGAAAATGAACCGGGGATTCCTACGCCGCAGGCTACACGTCAGTTGCGGCCCTTAGATAGTTACAATTACAGTTTATATCAACTTTGGCTTTTAATTATAAGAATTGAATATTATTTTTCTTCATTTCATCGGTGTATTAACTATCGAGAAATCAACGCCTCATTTACGCATTAACGCCGTCGGCAAAACATACACCGATTAAATGCAGAAAAATACTTTTAAATTCTTAATTGAATTCTCCATTTAATAGTTTTTACCTAAATCGTTAAAGAACACTGATGTCACAATTTGACCTTCACATCATAGCTATAAATAGGGCACACTTTCTACTTTCGATTTCAACGCTAAGCGTAGCCGCCATTTTGACGAATACCTTTGTCCACTTACTGTAGCTTTTGTTTGTTTTAATTACATGCTGACATTGAGAATTTAATTTATCAATGCGTACGGTCGTAATTAAACAAGTTCAAATGATCTGGGATAATGATAAACACTGGCCATCCTTTGGTGCTGTTCATTTATAAAGATAAAAATACATAAAATACATAACAAGATGTAGATGAATATAATGAACTGTATAATTCTTACCTCGATTGCCACTTCTAACACGGTTTGGAAACTATTGCAGTATTTTACCTAAATATTAGAATTGCTCTTATAAAGTAATAAACAAATGGAAATTTCACATTGTTAAACTAATTGAATTAGTGTTTTACAAAATCAATCAAGTAACACGTCATCATAATCCAGTTTATAGAGTATTAAACCACACATTATATTGAAGCACAGTTAGATCTATATCGAGACACATTTACCTACAAAATATTGTGCCAGACCACGCTAAAAATTTGTATCAATGCTTTTCAATGATATGTATGCTATTTATAGAACGTCGACTATTTAAAATTTGAACGAGTGTAAGGAGAATTGGCTAATCGATACAGTATTAATATTAAAGGGACTTGTGCACAGATTTTTGTATTTTCAAACATGTCATGCAATGTCTTAACCTCAAAATCTAAAGCAGTTGAAGTAACAAAAAACAAATATTATATGAAGAAAAAACATAATGGAAATATTTTCCTGCGTCGGGACCTATGTGAGCCTGGATCAGATATCTGACTCGCTAACCACTCGACCATACTTACTCACAATCACGGAGGTGAAGTTATAACGCTATGTACAAGTAGTAGAAGAAACGCGTGATTTCCAAAATACTGATGAAAAGCGTTATAAACGCTATATAATTTCATGCATTTCAAATAATGTTTTTTTCATAAACGACAATATATTTTCAGTTCATTACTTGGTCAGTGGTTTTATTTCGCTTCTTTATATAAATGTATTCTTTTCATGACAGAAAAAGGAAAATTGTTAATTTGCCAATATGTGAGCATGTCCCTTTAATAAATCAGACTATATAAATAGAGACGACGAATTAATACAAGTCTCAATATTAATAAATCAGACTATGTATATACAGGCGATTGCAGCTTGGTTATAAAACGAAGCTCGCGATTCCCCCTATTTTCAGTAAATGGTTTTTTTTATATAAAAGAACATTTTTAACTTTTATGTTTTCATTCATAGTGCTCTTATACTAATTTCAAGTACATTGTATATATGTATTCATTTAGATACTATGGATTTACTAGTATTCTATCGAAACTCTCGAACTGTGCGTTAATGCTTTAAAGTAATTAAATAAGTTGATCACGTGGTATTAACAGTCGCAGTATTCATGTATACTCATGTGTGTCTTAAAGTGCCTGTATAGCTCTACTGGTTTATTAAGTAAGGATAAATAACTTGCTTAAACATATCATTTAGTGAATCATATTCAATTGTAGTTGAGTCAATAATGAGTTTCAAGATGTAGTTCTTACATTTCAAGAGCAACATGTTGCCTTTATCGGTACATATAAATATATGACAGTCTGTCTACTTGGTAGAGATTTAATTCCATTATAACTTTACACTATTTTTTCTTGAGAAAAAATATTAGTATTTACCTGTAGGGTTGCATGAACGGAAAGTTATCTGCAAAGGAACTCAGAAACTATTAATCCAATCTACGACTGAAATCTGAATCATGGGACAAACGAATTGCTTGAAGGGTTGTTTGCTTTAAAAATAATTAATAGATTCAAATGCGATATTGACGCGGTATTGAAAATAGCTATTGATTAAATATTTAACGTTTACAAACCCGAGGTAAGAAAGAAACTTGATAGAACTTCTATTTTCGAAAATCAATGCATTATGCACGACTGAACGATTCTTTACAACGATACTGACACGCGCACACAATGTATATTAACGATATATAAGCGTTTCTAAAATATGTATGAGACTTGTCGTGGAAAACCAAACTTAATGCATGTGCGTAAAATGTCGTCTGCACAGGCTAATCCGATACGGCACTTTACGCTTTTATGGTATTTTCTGTTTCAAGGAAGTCTCTTCTAAACACAAATCCACTGTAGGCGGAAAGTGTCGTCCAAGATTAGCATGTGCGGGCTGCACAGGCTGATTCGGGACGACACTTTACGCACATGCATTAAGGCCCGTTTTCCCACGACACGCCTCATATTTAATTTATTCACTGTAGTTCCTAGTTGAATAACTTGCAGATTCGCCACGTACATGGCCACTGGTTACTACAGATACTACATCGAATAATTGCGAGTTTCTGGAATGTTCGGCATTTTGACAATCTTCATCCTGCCTTGATATTTCGCAAGATTGGTATTATATTTTTACGTTTTATACGTTGACTTTAAGAAAGCTTACGATGGATTAGTGCATCATGACCTATTTTTAAAACTTAACAATATTGGGGTAAAAGGGAAAATATTTAATGTTTTAGTGACAATGTATTCCAATCTGCAGAACCGTATTCGCGTTCAAGACCAAAATATAATTAACGCCTTCGGATCGGAACGAAACAGTAATGTGTCCAATTCTCTTCAACCTCTATATCAATGAGTTACCCCGCTTTTAAAGAAACGAAGGGCACAGAGGCATATTTGTAACTGAATACATCCCGGACTTAATATGTATACTGTTCGAGGACGTTATTGCAAATTGTGCTGAAACAGCGATTAATTTTCAAAATCAAATAAATAGCATCTTAAAATTTTTCGAAAATACGGGTATGTTGACAAATGAAAAAAAGACAGAAATTATTGTCTTTAGAAATGGTGGCACTCTACGTTCATATGCAAATTGGAATTATAACGGTGTCCGTCTGAATGTAACATCTGTTTATAAATATATGGTGTTGCTATCCAAAATTAACGTGGACAAAGGCTAAGGTTAAACTAGCTGCCCGAGCAAACAAATCAATTAATGCTATTAAGTCTTATCAGTGTACGTTTGGTAAATTTCAGTTAAAATAATATTTTAAATTATTTGACTCCATAGTTAAACCCATTCTGATGTTCGGTGCAGATATATGGGGCTTTGAATATTCAGATTTTATTGAAAAGGTATACATTTGCAATATTGTAGACACTTTTTAGGTGTGAACCACTCTACGAATAATGGAATGACCTTAGGATAGTGTGGTAGATTACCGCTGTTTATTGAATACCATACTAAATGCATTCAATAGTGGTGTAAACTTCTACCCATGCCTATTCATAGATACCCCATATATTGTTATCTGTTATCTTATGCTTAAACGCCACGATGATATAGGGATAATAAACTGGGCTACTTCTGTAAAAACAAAACTTTTATATCGCTATGGCTTTAGTTTTACTTGGCTTAGCCAAGACATTGGAGACGTTAAGGTATTTGTGAATGTGTCTAATCAGCGTTTAATTGACTGTAAACATCGAGATTGGCATAATTCAATAACACGATGTGATACATATAAATGCTTTTAATCTCAAATCACTCCAGAAAAATATTTATCTCTAGATTTACCATTTAGTTTAAAAAAATCCTTTTTGCTAAATTTATATGTTCAAATCGTAAATTAGCAATCGAAACCGGTAGGCATATAGATACGATCGCATTTGTCAATTTTGTATTGTATTGAACATTACCACATATGTCATTGGAAATGAATATCATGCGATTTTCCAGTGTCCTAAATATGCCCAACAAAGAAATCATTATTTGTTAAGTTGGTTTCATGGTAATGATAATATTGAAAATTGTTATAATCTCATGAAGACAACAAATCAACAAAAATTGAGAAAACTCGTGTTGTATGTGTACCATCTTAATATTTGTTAAATTTATATGAAATAATATTTGAAATACGTGAAATGTTGTATTCATGTATGTAACACAACTCTTTTTCCAATTGTGCTTGCATATAAAATATTGTATTATGGGTAGGCCTTTATTTACAATAAAAATTATGTTTTGTTCTGTTCTGTTCAGATAGCACAGAGAGACCATGAACATGTGTTACGCTGTTTCACACTGGTAAAACTAGGAAGCACCAGGAAGCTCATACCTCCACCAAGTAGCCCATACACTTAATGTGTTGTGCAAAAATTGTATTGTCTAAACAGTGTAATGTGGCAGTTTGTTCAATTAATTTGTAAGATTTCACATAACGATATTATCATATCTAAACAGTACAACCAAAGGAAACATGAGTTATTGTTAAACATAAGCAATATAGATCTGGCGATGCACAGAAACTGTCAACCTTACATTAATATAAACCTATTCTATATATCTCATTTTACTGTTCACTGTACATTTGTTTTGAACAGAAACGAAATGAGTTACACCCGATGTGGATGTTCTGATTGTAAAAAGGTTTATAATAAATGGACTACTACACGACTGTGGTGCTCCTGTGGTTTGTATTGCTCTCGTTGATTGTGTTAAGTTACACAATCAACTCGAGCGATACAAGCCAGAGGAACACCACAGTCATGTCATATTTAGTACGTATTACCGTAAGCTGTGTTACATTGGTAAATAATAAACGTATTACAATCAGACATTGACTTCACCATCGATACTGCATTTACCAGCACTGTGAACGGACATTTAGGTCGTATTATTTTATAGAAACTTTCTGTATTTAAATCAATCTAAAGTGCACTTTGGCCCTCGTAGGTTACTTATATACGTTCACGAAAACTTAACTGGCTATCCCTGGTTACTATACATACTCACTTAAACTTATTTGGCTATCCCGGGTTACTATACATGCTCACTTAAACTTCATTGGCTGTCCCAGGTTACTATACATACCCACTTAAGCTTAATTGACTATCCTAGGTTACTATACATATTCACTTCAAATTCATTCGCCATTCTAGGTTACCATACATTCTCACTTAAACTTCATTCGCTATCCAATATTACTAAACAATCTCACTAAAACTTCATTTGCCATCCCAGGTTACGGTACATTCTCACTTAAACGTCATTCGCCATCCCAGTTTACCATACAGTTTCTCTTAAACTTCATTCGCAACCCCAGGTTACTATACATATTCATGTAAACTTAATTGGCTTTCATAGGTTAAAATACATACTCACTTAAACTTCTCAGGCTATCCAATGTTACTATACATACTCACGCAAACTTCATTGGCTATCCCGGGTTACTATACATTCTCACTTAAACTTCATTCGCCATCCCATGCTACTATACATACTCACGTAAACGTCATTGGCTATCCCAGGTTGCTATACATACTCACTTAATCTTTATTGGATATTCCAGGTTACAATGCATACTCACTTAAACTTAATTGGCTATCCCAGGTAACTTACTTACTCACTTAAACTTCATTGCTATCACATTTTACTATACATAATCACTTAAATCTAATTGGCTATTCCAGGCTACGATACATACTCACTTAAACTTTATTGGCTATCCTAGCTTACTATACATTATATCTTAAACTTCATTGGCTATCCAATGTTACTATGCATACTCACCTTGACTTCATCGGCCATCCCATATTACTTTACATACTCACTTTAACTTCATTGGCTATCCCAGATTACTATACATACTCACTTAAACTTCATTGTCCGTCCCAGGTTACTATACATACTCACTTAAACTTCATTGGCCGTCCGAGGTTACTATACATACACACTTAAACATTTTTGGCTATCCTAGGTTACTATACATGCTCACTTAAACTTCATTGGCTATCGTAGGTTAAAACACATACTCACTTAAAGTTCATTGGCTATCATAGGTTACTATATATTCTCACTTAAACTGCATTGGCTTTTATAGGTTTCTACATATACTCACTGAATCTCCATTTGGCATCCTAGGTTACTATAGATACTCGCTTAAACTTCATTGGCTCTCCTGGGTTAGTTGACACGTTTTGACATTGAATCGAGGCAAACAAATAATACTTTGACTCGCTTATTAATATCATTTATTGAAACATTTTAGTGGACCAGTTGCTACTTGTCTATCAAGGATATATATATACCGGCAGAGGAAAACATTGTTCTATTGAATAACTATATAACTGTCTGCCCACATGTTAGAGACTTAATTTTATGATAACTTTAAACAATTTTTGCTTGAGAAAAATAGTGTTATTAACCTTACTCTCTGACACCATCAATCCAATCGACAACTTAAACCCGAATCCTGGGACAAACGGAACTTGTGTATAAAATGTCTTAAACGTTTGTTTTCTTCAAACGTAATTCACAGATTCGACTGCAATATTGACGCAGTATTGGAACACATTTATTAATTCGAAAATCTAACATCTTAAAACACAAGGTTATAATGTAACTTGATAGATTTTCTATTATTGATTTTTAATGAGAAATACATGAATGAACGATTGTTTGATAAACAATTGACATAGTATTCCCATGGAAATGAAAACTAGTGACATTTACCTTTAGTGCTGCATCCACGAGAAGCTATCTATCAGAAAACGCTCTGAAACCATCAATCCAACTACAACAGCAACAGTCTACGCATAAAACCCGAATCCTGTGACAAACGAACGATTATGTCTACATCTCCCTGAAAGGTTGTTTCCTTCAATATTAATAGATTCAACTCCAATATTGACTCGGTATTGGAAAACAGTTATTGATTTCAATATCTCATATTTCAAAACCCTAGGTATAAAATGTGACTTGATATTGGATCTGTTATTGAAAATGAATGCCAAATACACGAACGAACGATTCTTTGATAAAATTTATCGATATGCATACAACATCACTTGCTAAATACGATATATTTATCTACACCCTCTAACAACTTCTATTACTGTATTATATATATATGTATATTTTTACTTTTGCAAATTATATTTTGACAAGAATATTTACATGAACTAAGATGTCATATACTGTTAAATGCTAATTAATTTTTCTTGCATTTATTGTTAACGTTTGATTAAATGCTTTTATAATTAATAGATTCAATACATGGAAATGTCGTTCCAGTTTTACTTCTACAATAATCAATTGGGCACATTTGTTCCACTTTGCTGGATAGGATTATATCATTCAAGGTCTACAAGTGTTATTACAAATAATAATCATTTCCTTAGCATGTTATGTGTACATGTTATTGTACTTTAAATAAACATTACTTTTCTTAGAATTTAGCGACCACGGAAGATATTCATGACGTAATTTCGGTAAACGTAGGCGTAGCTTTAACATGGATTTAATTTCTAATTGATGTGTCTATTTGCTTTGCATGTAGATCGTCTAACTAATTGTGTATTTTAATTACAGTTTAAAATGGAAAATTGTTTTAAATGTACAATACAAAAAAACTTTAGATCTATATTAAAATGTTATCCTTTCTTAGAGAAGTTATGGCCAGGCAAAGCTAAAGAGCTTAGGTACGCCTGTGTGGGTGCTATCAAGAACATGGATTAAACGTCATCACTTGGTTTAGTGATTTCATTTGTGATTTGCCAGTTTGACCTTTGCGTTCATAATCGTATGAACGCAACTAAAATTAAATTCAGTCCTTATTCACACCAACTTTTAAAGCGCTTTCTGCATTCATTATAAGAAAGATAAACGTGATATGTACATGTTTTTGTACACAACGTTTGAAGCCATACTGGTTAACGACCACTTTTTTGCCCGTACCAACTATTCGCCCACGACTGAAAACCAGTCAAGACAACAAATAAATGCTCCTAACCGTACTAGAGTCGATTTGCCTTGTTAGCATAGCGATAATTTATAATACTGCTTTTTGGAAGTTTTAGTATTAAACTAGCCAATTTCGAATCGATTCTCTTTTATATGTTTATATATGATTTGTCATATAATTATTAATTAAAACATGTGTTTGTGTAGATTTGTCATGTAAATTGATCGTGGTATCATCGTTGCTGTTATACTAAATTAGTTATCTTAAACATGATCACCATTTTCTATTGTTCTTATTTAAGATACATACATTCTCATTAACCAATACAATGACGTTAATAGCAAAATATAAATCTGTCCTATTTTGCAAGTCACGACTCATAAATACGCAAAAACAAGCCTATATAAAGGACAAATGAATCGAATCGAAATATTCAAATAAACGATGTTTAAAATCGAAATCGAATCGAATCGAGCCATTGCCGAATCGTTGCAGCTCTACAGGCCGACACTGAATCCGGAATAAAAGAACTGCTTTTGCTATTTAATTATTAATTAATAAATAAAACTGTTGTTTGTATAACCTTTCTCATAATACTTTCGTGTAACGCATTTCTTAATACTTAAAGGCATAATTTCTAGCATTTATTTTCGTAATTTGATATCTCTCTGACACGTGTAATCTATATAACGTCTCCCTATTAAACACCGGACGACGGTTAGACGTTGGATTTAAGTCGCGACATCGGCGACAATAAACCGACCTTGATGCGACGTTGAAATCTGGTTGTAAGTACGAAGTTAGATTACGACGTTGTACCGACGTCGGATCAACGTCATTTCTGAGCGATGGCTTTCACTAAAAGAAATCAGCGTTGGCCAATAGGTCCAGTTATAACTATGTAGAAAAATATATGCTAAATGTAATATTACGTAGAGTTTTCTAGTTTAATTTATTATGATGGAAGTTAAAACAAAAAATACTTGGCAATTAATCATGTTCCCAAGTACAAAAGGACAGTTATCGTTCCTAACACATGTAGATTCTAGATATATACGGAGTTTCTCAGAAAGTGTTTTTTTCGGATCCGAGCTGATGCTAACCATAGTCCTGATTAAAGGCTAAGTGACGTTGAAGTTTCTCAAATGTTTCAGTACGTGTTCTAAACAGAGTCCGGACTACAGTGATGTTGTAGATTTCTGAATGATTTAGTGCTAGTTCTACCCAGATTCCGGAGTAAAGTCTATGTGAGTCCGAACTAATGTCTAAGTGATGTCGTAGATTACTGAATGTTTTAGTACTAGTTCTACCCAGATTCAGGACTAAAGTCTATGTGATGTTCTAGATTTCTGAATGTTTTAGTACTTGTTTCACCCAGAGTCCGGACTAAAGTCTATGTGATGTTCTAGATTACTGAATGTTTTAGTACTTGTTCTACCCAGAGTTCATACTAAAGTCTATGTGATGTTCTAGATTACTGAATGTTTTAGTACTTGTTCTACCCAGAGTTCATACTAAAGTCTATGTGATGTTATAGATTACTAAATTTTTAGTACTAGTTTTACACAGAGTCCGGACTAAAGTCGATGTGACGTTGCATATTACTGAATGTTTTAGTACTAGTTCTACCCAATGTCCGGACAAAAGTCTTTGTGACGGTGTATATATATATATATGTATACCTTCATTACCGTCATTTTCAGAAGATTTACATACATTCAGTTTAAAAACAAAGACAATAAATCAAATTACAAATTATCAAATGTTTAAGTACTGGTTCTGTTCAAAGTTCGGACTAAGGTCTATGTGACGTTGATGTTTATTAAGTACTGGTTCTACCCAGAGTTGGTACCAATGCCCATGCGATGTTAAAGTCATTCACATGTTTCAGTACTGGGTTCTTCCCAGAGTTCGTATTTTGATATGACAAACATGTATGTTGATTGTTTGTAATCCGCAATACGTATTCGAATGTTTAAACCGAAATGTGGTATTCAATATTCTTTATTGGCAATACTTTAAAACACAGGTTAAAATGGTCATGCATTTATCGTATTTGGATCCATCCAATCATGGGAAATTTGTTTATTTTGATTCTGAATCACCGAGGACTAGTTCTACCCTGGACATGACAAAGGAAAACGTGTATCTTAAATTATTTTGAACTATGCTTTAACCAAACTCATTTAACACATCACGTTTGAATAAATCTGCATTACTGCAGATAAGAGAATGCATACCAAGACAAAGTACTAAAAAAACGAATATTGTTATTTCTGTTTACAGTTGAATATGTGTTAAACTCGACCAGTGTATGCAAACACATTACATGTACAATAAAGTGTTCTCAGTTTTATGTTGCAACATTGACCAACATTCTGTAATCATCATCAGCATCATCATCAACATCATCATCATCATCATCATCATCATCACCATCATAATCATTATCATCATCATTATCATCATCATCATCATCACCATCATCATCACTGTCATCATCATCATCATCAGCATACTAATCATCATCAGCATCATCATCATACTAATCATCATCACCATCACCATCATCATTAGTGTCATCATCATACTGATCATCATCAGCATCATCACAAAACAATATTGCCATCAATAACAACACAGATGCGATCATTATAGTTTTATAATTTCATCATAATTATATTTCAAAACAGTAGAAACAATAAGGACATAGCAGTTAGAAACCGTTTGGAAATGCGTAACTCAATAACATATAACCAGTTGTATATGAATCAAAATAAAATATTATTTCATGTAATACTTCAATTAAGAAGTAAGTAGGTTATTTTACATCGTATCAATTCTGATCTGGGAATTAACAGTTCATATACTTGGAACAATACCATGTCTTACAGTGACACGCATTAATTCATGAGGTCGACGGTGTATCTTTAAAACAATTAATCTGAAGTCGCATTGAAATACGATTAATGATTTTCGTTTCAATTAGTTTACATAAAACTTTAGCATCATAATCACCAGCTGTATTATTATCATAATCATCACATCATCATCATCATCATCATCATCATCATCATCATCATCATCACCATCATCACCACCATCATTATCATCATTATCATCATCATCATCATCATCATCATCATCATCACCATCATTATCATCATTATCATCATCATCATCATCATCATCATCATCATCATCATCATCATCATCATCACCACCATCATCATCATCATCATCATCATCATCATCATCACCATCATTATCATCATTATCATCATCATCATCATCATCATCATCATCATCATCATCATCATCATCATCATCATCATCATCATCATCATCATCATCATCATCATCATCACCACCATCATCATCATCATCATCATCATCATCATCATCACCATCATTATCATCATTATCATCATCATCATCATCATCATCATCATCAACGTCACGTACAGACCAGGCAGAAGCATTGTCTTCATTAGTGTCTTTACCGTTGTCACATGTCCAGTCATACATTCGAAATCGTTTAACTTCATCATGCTCCAATGCCTCCAGTTCCTGTTTGATTGAAATGTATTTCTCCAGCGAGATAATACCAATCGTGTATTTATCAGTGTTATTTGCGTCATCAGTATAGCGAGCACAACCGATTTCCGGGCTACACTCATCTGATTGAGTACATGCAGACAGTTTGTTCACCAGGTCGCGTAGTAGAGATGGAGACAATGCATCATAGTAGAAATTCAAATACTTCAATGACCGAGGTAGCTGTAGGTCGACATATTCATGCAAATACATTCTAAGCGTTTCCAGCTGAGTGAGCGATGATAGCGACTGCGACAACGACGATACATGTTTCACTCTCAAACCTCCACCCGGACCACTCAGACTCAGACTCTTGATATTCAGACCGCGCAGAGCCTCCCACAGACCTGGAATTTCAACATCCACTTCAATACTAAGCGTTTCCAGTTGTGGGAGCGATGATAGTGACTGCGACAACGACGATACATGTTTCACTCTCAAACCTCCACCCGGACCACTCAGACTCTTGATATTCAGACCGTGCAGAGCCTCACACAGACCTGGAATGTCAACATCCACTTCAATACTAAGCGTTTCCAGTTGTGGGAGCGATGATAGTGACTGCGACAACGACGATACATGATTCACTCTCAAAACTCCGCCCGGACCACTCAGACTCAGACTCTTGATATTCAGACCGTGCAGAGCCTCCCACAGACCTGGAATGTCAACATTGACTTTAATACTAAGCGTTTCCAGCTGTGAGAGCGATGATAGTGACTGCGACAACGATGATACGTGTTTCACTTTCAAACCTCCACCCTGACCACTCAGACACAGACTCTTGATATTCAGACCGTGCAGAGCCTCCCACAGACCTGGAATGTCAACATTGACATTAATACTAAGCGTTTCCAGCTGTGAGAGCGATGATAGTGACTGCGACAACGAAGATACACAATTCACTCCCCAACCTTTCTTCCAACTACTGAGACTCGGACTCTTGATATTCAGACCGTGCAGAGCCTCCCACAGACCTGGAATGTCAACATCCACTTTAATACTAAGCGTTTCCAGTTGTGGGAGCGATGATAGTGACTGCGACAACGTCGATACATGATTCACTCCCAAACATTTCGTCCAACTACACAGAGTCAGACTCTTTATATTCAGACCGTGCAGAGCCTCCCACAGACCGGGACTGTCATCCTCAATCCAGTACATTTTGAATGTATTGTTTAAACCTGCAGTAATCTCTGGCCCAGTACTTGTGTCAGATATGCTGGCTACGCCCTCTGCACACGATGTTATGCCACAGCCCTGCAGCTCACACCTCACCTCATGACCGACTGTCAGTAGTGTGTTGAACAGGCTGCGTAGGGAGGTAGAGGAACAAGTGACACGCCGCAAGTCAATGCGTTCTATGAAGGGCAGTACTGGAGCAGGGTCTGC
Source organism: Congeria kusceri (assembly GCA_027627225.1). Taxonomy (NCBI): domain Eukaryota; kingdom Metazoa; phylum Mollusca; class Bivalvia; order Myida; family Dreissenidae; genus Congeria; species Congeria kusceri. The sequence goes on from CM051026.1 coordinate 95,867,539, forward strand.
ACACTGTTCTGGATCTGCACAGTTAAGTAGAAACCAGACCGGACAATCCGATGAGGCCGAACTGGCAATATCTGTAAATGTTAATGTTTCAATTTATTACGGTTATGAACATAATAAATAACAAGTAACATTTACATAATTATGTCCATATAAAATAAACTGTTAACATGTTAGCACGTAACTAACCTGTTATATCTGCAACATATTATTTGATATTTCATAGCATTTAAACAACGATTTGAATTATACATAACTATATATGAAGAATGACATATACTGTCTGATCTTATGACATATATAGCAGTGGATGTTTAGAAAAATACAACCACGAAGCTTCCAGGGCTGTTATTTCATTCAGTGACTGATACCTGTTTAACTTAATTAAATCATATTCTGATTAACGTCAGTATATCTGTGTATACAAAATAAAAATACATAAACATACACATGTGTGAGTTTAAAGCATTTATTTACTGCCGAAAAATTCGAAGCGTTTTGTATTATATTTATTTGTTTATAATGCTTTTATGCTGCGCAGATAATGTGAATACAAAAATCCATTTAATGTTCTACGTATACTTCTTTCTCTATAGTTTATATAAAGGAAGACTTAATGTATAGTTTCAATATACGCTACATAAAACATGTAAGAAACTAGTGTACTTCATAACATAATGTGCGAATTTTATGTTGCCTAAAAGATGCGATATTAATTATGGGCGATTTCACGAAGCGAGTATTATTTCAAAAGCTACAGGGTTTCAATGGACTTTAAATAAACCGGCTGTTGTCGGTAAGCTTGTCGACTATATATATTGTTGCGAGGTTTACGCTATACTGCAAAAAAATATTAAGCTGCATTTTCTCAGCCTCTCCTTGTAAACAAGAAAGTAACAGGGAGGCCACTGATATTTAAAAGACATATTTCGTGATGTTGGCCTGATTTTCCCTGACAGAAAATCGATTTACCCCTTCATCTTTTGATTACCGGTCAAATTAATGCAAAGTGGCGATATTGGTGTTCATAAATAAATAACCACCATTACTAATATCCATTTTAGTCATTTTACTGTAGTTAAGTTATTATTCTAAACAAATAAGATATTTTCATTCTTGTCTTGCAAATTATCTATTAAATCCAATATTTCACTTTTTCACTTAGAATCTGTTACATGTATAATACTTTAGGTCTGATTCCCTGAATCGAGTTACTTTAACTTTTTAAATGGTTGAAACAAGAAATGGGTTTACAGACACAGTATGTAGCCTGTTCTACATGGCGCCGTTTGTCTTAATGCATACAAATTATATTGCAAAAGGAGAATTGTTATTTGATATTATACTTTCTGCTTATGTTTTCTCTTATTCTGTGAAGTAATTCGCGGTATAACAAATTTCCAATCAATATTTGGAAAACTGTAAGATATTTACTGACACAAAAATCAACAAAGCGTAGTGTCAGGCACCAGGCTTTACTGCAGGGCACAACGTTCGACTATTAAACTCTGCCTTGCCACCGAAAACTCGGGTTTGACGGTGTTGTGGATATGGTCGTAAGGTGTCTGTGACTTGTCAAGCTAGGGTCCAGGATGAAGCGTACCATTTCAGAAGAGTACCAGGGTCGAAGCGTACCATTTTAGGATGAACTTACCACCCCCTGTATACATGTGTTTTTACAACATGTTGTTCGCACCCTGATGATAAGGTGTGATAAACTTCATCTTATATTTGGGGTGGAGTCTATAAAATGTGTGAAAGTGTAAATTAATAGTTGTTTATAGGGATGCCATATATATAATAGTCTAATTACTTTTATATATTGCATCTAAAATAACATAAAACAAAGCACATATAACATAACACTGATGCACTTTTCATTACATTATTGTATTTTATAATGTTTTCAAATTACATGTTATACTCGTAGTTCATTTCAGTTTCATCAATAGTCAATGTACATACATAACAAATTAAAACATCGATAAAATGTACTGTGTGTCCACTCATCTTTAGTTATAGGAGACTAGTATTCAGTACAAAACTTTCATTTTACATAAGTACACTTAAAAAAATGTTAAACAATAAAACTATTCCCATCATATTTCTTCATGCGAGCCCAATTTAACTTATTTAGATTTATCAACCAAGTAAAAAAATTCAATAATAATAGTAGTAACGCATTCTTAACTTTAATTTACTCTAATTTATAATTGCAAACTGCTAATTACATCTGTAATTTTTCAGTCAACCAAACTGAGAAGTAATTATTTAATTAATTGATCAATATTTATGTTTCTACCTTTTTTGATCATGCGTTTAATCTTGACTTTTTTGTTTCATGTTATTTTTTAATACATGACTATGGACAATGCAAGCTATATTTTATTTCATCATTAAAACTTATTATTTTATTCAATGTCTGTATGCAATATAGGGTGGTACCCTTCGTCCAGTAAAGCGGTACGCTTGGATAATGGTACGCTTCATCTTACATTCGTCAAGCTATAAGCTCCGAACGTAATGTTCTCTGATATAATCGCACTTTCCAAATTATCGTGATGATCCTCGTGGGAAATACGAACAGTAAAGCACAATGGTTAGCCATAGACGTTATCATTATCTCAAAGGCGCTTATCATGTGCAATGCCCACACATTACAAAATTAGATATTCACACTTATTTATAGTCTCACATTATGACCATGACTTCACCCAATTCAATTTTGTGATCATATTTTTTAATTAAGTGAACGACAAACAACTTCTAAATTACTAAATAATCATAAAAACTATAATTTTAAGTCATTAACTAATGACAATGTTGTAACTTCAACACCAAATAAAACAAATAAATCCGACTTCCGGTCAAATGTGAAATTCGTACTTCAAGCTATAAATAGAGCAAATATATTGTCTCCTGACATGTAAGAATTAAAACTTTGGCCAAAATTCCTGACTTATGGTTATTGTATCCTTTACTTACTCTTGCTATCTCAAATCATTCTTTGAAGAATCTACAAAATGCCTTTTATCGTTTTGAATTATAAAATTATGCATTGAACAGTCATCAATAAGGGAAGTAATTCACTAACTTCACAAGTTAGGTTCTGACAAGTGACACACCATCTGGTGATGGTCATCATGTCTGCCAAATTTATCAGAAAATCCGACGACGAATGGGGTTATTTACCCTCGGGACTTCTGTTATAAACCATTGCCCGAGCACACTGCTTATCAAAATCTATATAAGAATATTTTTTTGGAAAGGCACACACAAGGTGCTGCAAGTTAAGACAACCACCAATATTTAAAAAAGATTTAATCAATACATAAAATAAAACATTATGACCAAACAGCAGTTTACATTTTCTTAAAATAAATGAAATTTGACTAGTTTTATTTCCACTTGATTGTTTACATTTAAAGACATTTGGTGTCCCTTTTCCCTCAAAAGGAATGAAAATCCTACGCATGATTTTTGCATGGAAAAATCCTGTTATTGTGGTCAATGATAAGTTTCAATTTCGAGGGTCGTCTAATAAACCTATACTAGAATCAGAACTGAATAAAGACATTGGTACAACACATTGAGAAAACAAAGGTAATTATACACAAAGCAAAATGTTTTTTGTATGCAAATTTATTTATTATAGTGGTCAGAAACTTACCAAGTGATTTTTAGTTCGTACATTATTGTATGTATTATATATTTTGAGCTTCAAATACCGTACAAAACGTTTCAGATACGGCCATCAAAATGACTTGTCCAGTTTATGACAAATTATATTACTGTTAGGAGTACAGTTATTTATGAAAAGCATGGAACTTGTGAAAATCACCACACTAGCAAATAAAAGAAGCAAGTGTTTATAAGCAGTTAACTTGGAAGATCGGTGTTTTTATTTTAGACGGTTTTCAAAAATCAAATGTTACCAGTGTTTTGGACAGGGTGGAATGAGGTCCAAAATTATAAAGAGAGCCTGTTTAGTGAGATGATGGTGTGGGGCCCTGAGATGGATGTGGTTGCTATGAGCGGCAACGATGTACATTCTGATTTGGTACCTAAGGTGGTTGGGCATTTGTGCCGGAGGTTGAGAGAAGTCTTGTTTGTTGTAAACTTTTTGCTTCATTAATGAATATGCTTTTCGGACACTGAGTTTTAGGCTCGAGTCTTTACCTTCTTTTGATTCTAGTTTGGCTAGGAAGTCGGCTTGGTCATTACCTAAAATACCGACATGGCTAGGAATCCACAATAATTTGATATTTAGATATTTTCCTATTAATGACGTGATATTTTGAAGAATGGAATAAATTAGTTCAGGACGTGTTTTTGATCTGCCGGCATACATTGATTTTAAAGCGCTTAATGAGTCAGATATAATGACATAATTGTGCGTTTCGTGGTCGTCAAGTTTAATAAGCCATTTGGTTATATCTTCTATTATTGCTAATTTGCAGCTGTAAATGGAAACTTTAGGATCATATTTTACTGAGATGAATTTTATGATAGATTTATGTAAATCATGTACTATATAACTAGCGCCTGCCAACTCATTTTCTTCGTATATACTGCCATCTGAATAAATTTGAATGTAGTTTGAGTATTGATCACTGATATAGGTGTTTGCTATATTACCACAAGTTGGGTCATTTTCGGACTTTTTAATTACTGATTGGAGGTAAAAATCTATGTTGGGTCGGACTAGAGTGCTTAAACTGAAGTGCGTGAGTTCCGATATTTTTATATCATTAAGGTTATATTCGGTAGTTAACAATCTGACATTTTGGACGTATGGGAGATTGTAATCAGCATTCAATTTGTACAGGTACGCAAAGTCTTCTGTGATCTTTCCGTTAACTGGACGATCCTTATCTGACATAATTGTTCTCGCCCAGTATTTTATTCGGTTAGCTTCTCTTTGTACGTTAAGTTCCTGTTGTCCGCATTCAATATGGAGGGCTTTTGTTGATGTTCGTTTATAGGCGCCTGTGATAAGTTTAAGGGCCGAGTTTTGGACTAGTGTAGTTTTTTAAGTCGGGTTTTAATTATTCTCAGAGTAATATGCAATACTTCCGTAATTGATTTTGGCTAAGATAGTAGCTTGAAATATTTAAAAAAGAGATTTTTTTGTCAGTGCCCCAGTTATACCCTTGTACTGCTTGTACAAAATTGAGATCATTTTGGTATATTTTAACTAATTTTAACAAGTTGTTTCCAATTTAGATGTTTATCATATGTCATGCCTAAGAACGTAATTGTTTCGAGGTAGTGAAGTTTGCTGTTGCACATTGTAAGGGTGGAAATGTATTGCCCTTTTCAGGAGCTTTCTTTTGGTAGGAGTGGAAGAGTATAGCTTGAGTTTTAGTAGGATTCGTTATGAAGCCAAATTTGTAACTCCAGTTTTCTACGGTTATAAATGCTTTCTGTAGTTTTTAAACTGCTATTTTTGGACAAGGAGAGGTAACCCAGATTGCGCCGTCGTCAACAAATTGCGATAATTGCATGCGGTCTAGTTCATTTTTAGTGTAATGTTGCGTTATTGCTTTTTCTAAGGTGTTTATTACAATCGTAAAGATAATGGGCGAGAGGACACTACCCCGAGGACAGCCATTTACTGTTTCTACAACTTCGGTTGTTTCCCCATATAGGCGGATTTTTATTTTCCGTGTTTTCAGGAAAGCGGACAGCCAAATTAGCATACGGCCTTCAATTTCAAGTTCGTGTAAAAGTTTAAGTGCATGTTCGTTCCATAATTTATCAAAGGCAGCAGTTAGATCTAAAAATACGGCTGCTACAGTTTAACCTAATCGTTGTGCCCTTCTGATATCTGCTTCAAGTCCAACAATATGATCTTTGCAAGAGTAATTAGCTCTGCATCCCGATTGGAATTTTGATATTTTCTAATGTTTTTCAATATATGTACATAGACGGGGCTTGATCAGTTTCGCAATAATTTAGTAAACGTTGATGTTAACGATATAGGCCTGTACGAGGCTGGCGTGTCTTTTGGTTTATTTGGCTTAAGAAGCGGCAGCTTCATTCCATTCATCTGCTAAAATGCCATTATTCCAAGAATTGTTAAACAATTTGAGCAGTTCTTGTTTTGCCGATAGAGGAAGTTGTTTCAGGATTTTATAATGAATATGGTCATCGCCAGGCGAACCATTTTTACATGTTACAAGTGCTGCATCGAGCTAAAAAATACTCCATTCGGCATTATATTTGTGTGTGTTTTAGTTTGTGGGTGATTTTCTAATGACGTGGAGTAGGCTTTGTTGAGTTCCAATTTTGATTCTAAAAATTCGATTGAACAGCCTTCGTTGCTGCTTACTTTTTGGTAATGTTGTACTAAAGCAGACGCTTTTTCTATTAGTAGTGAGAATTTGATCGTTGATTTTATTAAATCAGAATGGCAAGCAATTTGCAACGAGGCAATCTTTAACAAATTACACGAGATTCAGCCACACGTTTTACTCTGTCTGACCGACATGATCAAATTGTATTAACTCGCTTACTAGTTCTATGTGTTATATTGCTACAGAATAATTTCCACCCTTTAGATTTAGCAGCGGCTATAGTTTGTTCGGCTTGCTTGAGGAATACCTTGAATTGTTCATGCAGTGGGCCGGATTTAGTATGCATACACGTTTTCTTATTAATTTAATAAAAACTAAATCCCAACACTGAATTTAATTAGATATTGACTTAAAAGTTGATACAATTTAACTAACGAAAAGCAGAGATCCCGTGATTAAAAACAATGACTGAACTTACTAGTAATTTTCTGCGTAGCTGTCCCAACCCAATGCAGTACTTCCTAATATTAATTTAATAAAAACAAGATCCAAACACGGACTGTTATTAGATATAGATTTAAAAATGTAAAGAAAATAATTAGTCTTAAAAGCAATCCATTGAAGATATGCCTTGATTAAGTTATTAAATTGATGAAACAATTAAATTAATCCTAATCCTAAACTTAATCACAATTTGTAATATGTTTTCACAAGAACTCCTTTCCTTCTTCCTTCTCCCGACGACGGCTTAAATTACCTAACAATTTCCTGAGCTAGAAGTCCCAGTACTATTGCATCCGTTCCAATCAAATACTTTTTCATCCGTTCCGATCAACGGTAAGAACGAGAATGAACTTACCCGAAACTAAATATTCGCACCTATTTATAGTCCACATTATGACAATGACTTTACAGGTTTTGGTACCGGTATCACTGTAGCCTGCTTCCAGTCCTATATATCACCCGAGTGGAAGCAGGCTACAGTGATACCGGTACCAACACTTGGAAAAGATAAATCAGATCCAAAATCTTATAGGCCAATGAATCTCACTTTTCACGCTGGTAAATTATCATCAAAAATAGACTTGAGCACTTATTGGAAACAACAAATATTTTGAACCCCTTCCAGTCTGGCTTTAGGAAAGAGCGTTTTACACTAGACCAGGTAGCTAGACTGCAACATGACATTATTTTGGCTAAAAATCAAGGGCAGTCAGTACTTGCAATCTTTTGAGAACTTCAAGCTGCCTTCGACTTAACTTGGACTGTCGGCATCTTAACAAATCTAGCTAATTACGGTATCACCGGACACTGCTTTCACTATGTAAGGGCTTTCCTTGAGGGTAGTACAATTAAGGTCAGGGTCGATGGTGCGAGTTCAGATGAAGCAATAACTGAAAGAGCACCCCAAAGGGGTCTGTCATCTCTCCCCTGCTGTTCCTCATCATTGTTAATGACCTGCCTGAGACCGTTAAATCATCAGGCATGGTTATCTCTCAATTTGCAACTCCGGCACCGGGTTAATGGAGTCCAAGCTGTCAACCCTGAAAAAACAAAGACTCAAGCAGGGCTGGACTTTATATGGAAATGAGCCATTGAATGGGGATTCAAAATGTCACCCACAACAAGAGGGCCCTGAGGGCCCTCGGACGCTCACTTGATAGGATTTTTTAAGTCATGCTAGTCTATATAAACCATGTGACCTCCGGGGCATGACCAGTTTTGACCCCAGGAGCCTAATTTGAACAATATCTGTAGAGGACCACTATGCAATGTTACATACCAAATATAAAACATCTAGGCCTTGCGGTTTCAGAGGAGAAGATTTTTAAAGTCATTTTGTTTATAAGTTTATATAAACCATGTGACCCCTGGGGTGTGGTCTGTTTTGACCCACAAGGCATAATTTGAAACATCTTTGTAGAGGACCACTATAGGATGTTACATACCAAATACGAAACCTCTGGGCCTTGCAGTTTCAGGAGAGGATTTTAAAAGGCCTCTTGCTATTTAAGTTTATATAAACCATATGAGCCCTGGGGCGTGGCCAATTTTGACCCCAGGGGCAAAATTTGAACACCCTTTGTAGAGAACCACTATAGGAGGTTACAAATCATATATATAAAACCTCTGGGCTACTGGTTTCAGAGGAGATTTTAAAGGTCATTTTCCTATATATTCTATATAAACCATGTGATCCCCGGGGCGTGGCTGTATTGACCCCAGGAGCTAATTTGAACAAACTTTGTAAAGAACCACTATAGGCAGGGTTGGCATAAAATCCGGGTTTTATAGTATTGACCGGCCCGGGCGGGTAATACTGGGAAAAACCGGGTTTTACAGGGTTTTACTAGGCAATCGTGGACAATACTGGGGAAAAAGATATTGCACAATTATGTTTACATTACATACTAATACTGAGTTTCTACATTACAAACACATATCTATTAATAATTATATACAGCAAGTTACCTTGTATATTTCTATTTCATGTGGAAACATATTGATAATTTCTTTTGTTTTTCGCAAAATTTAAGTTTGATTGTTTGGTCAGTCTGGACAATACATTATTGCTTAGCATCTGTGGTTGAACTCTCATTCATTTTATTTTTCTCAGTATACACTATTGTATAATGTAACATAATTATGTTAATAAAAGAAAAAGGAGAAGTACAAGTAAAATAGATATTTGACAATTCTAACATACTTATATGTTATAAAATATTTTGACCCCAGGGGCATAATTTGAACATTCATTGTAAAGGACCACTATAGGATGTTACATACCAAATATGAAATCTCTGGGCCTTGTGGTTTCAGAGAAGAAGAATTTTAAAGTCATGTTGACATATATTCTATATAAACCATGTGACCCCCAGGGCTCGGCTAGTTTTGACCCCAGAGGCATAATTTGAACAATCTTTGTAGAGGACCACTATAGGATGCTACATACCAGATATGAAACCTCTGGGCCTTGCAGTTTCAGAGGAGAAGATTTTTAAAGTCATTTTGCTATATATTCTATAAAAACCATGTGACCCCTGGGGTATGCTCTGTTTTTACCCCAGGGGCATAATTTGAACAAACTTTGTAGAGAACCACTATAGGATGTAACAAAACAAATATGAAACCTCTGGGCCTTGTGGTTTCAGAGAAGAAGAATTTTAAAGTTTTGCTTTAATTCCATATAAACCATTGACCCCAAGGGCATAATTTGAACAATCTTTGTAGAGGACCACTATAATATGTTACATACCAAATATAAAACCTCTGGGTTCGCTGTTTCAGAGTAGATGATTTTTTTAAGTTTACACTTTTAAAATCTATTTTTAGCTCTGGTGACCTACATATGCTGCGGACCGTAAAGATTTTAACAACTTTGAAAGAGGGTTACCCAATGATCATTCCTGTGAAGTTTGGTAAAAATCTGCTAAGTGGTTTAGGAGGAGATGTCGTTTGAATAACACGTTGACGACAGATGCACGCATGCATGCACGCACGGACAATGGGCGGTCACAAAAGCTCACCATGAGCACTTTGTGCTTAGGTGAGCTAAAACAGTAGGAATCATGTTTGGCAATCAAAAACAGCACTCTTTGGACTTAACTTTAGGCGGCACCAAAATCAGTCTTGAAATTTTTTTGAACTTTCTAGGTATTTACCTATATAAACAGTTTACATTCATACACCACTTAAAATATTTGGCAGAAAGTTGCGAATGGTACTTAAAATAATTTAGGATGTTGAGAGGCACAATTATCGGGTCTGATGAAAATAGCCTCCTTCTCCCCTACAAGTCCGATATTCGTTCAAAGATAGATTATGGGTCGCAAATATATTCATATGCTACGCCAAACGCATTAAAATGGTAAAAAACATACAAAACAACGCTCTCGTGATAGCTGCCGTGTTCACCGGGTAGTACATTAGAAGAGGAGACCTGCGTGCTAGCAGTCTCTCTGGGCAAACAAACCGGTACTTTCATTAAGTGGCCGGGAGCGTAAAAAGAAGCATGTTCCCCTTCCATTTGGGGCCAGCACCCAGAACCTGGTGCAGGCGGTCGGTCTCAAACGGGTCGCTGTGGCAGACCTTAATCCCTCGAAAGCCCCCCCCCCCCCACTGTCTGCTTCATTCCCCGGATGTCAACAACAATCTATCAACAATACTAGCGAAATAAGACTCTTCGCTTCTCTTGAGGTCAGAAGCTCACACGTATATTTATATTCGGTATACTGAGCAAAAAATGTACACAGACGGCTCCAAATGCCTTGACTCTGGCTTGGTAGCCAACTCATACGTAATTATTTCCAAAAACGTTGTAAGAACATTCAGACTCAGCAACAACCTCTCGTCTGAGCTTTTGACTATTAGTTTGCAATGTGCTGTATATTAGTTACCAAGCCAACTAAAACTGCTATTTTCTCGGACTCTCTATCTTCACTTGAGTCCATCAAAAATAGAAATAGCAGGTCTAGGTCTGACATTTTAACTGAACATGTCGACATTGCGGGGAATCACTAGGCGCACAGGCAGGCTAATAGTCGGTCAATAAAGGGGTCCCACTAGCACTTACATAATTAAGGCCTATGTTAAGCGGGATTGGAACAATATTCCGCCCGGTAACACTCCATATATTGCCCCTTTTTCTTTTGCCCAGAAAGCCCTCAGTCGGCCGCATCAATATATATTCTACTAACATCCTAATTGACAATTGCATTAGCCGAATGAGGATTGAGACCAGTATTTTACCTGCTAGTGTGGGAAAGTATATTTTGAAGCTTGATCCCCTTTGTCCACAATATGGGACCACATTTCCTACCGACCACATGGTTACCTCAGTACTCTACACAGAGAGAACAGCTCAAAACCACTCTATCCAACCTAAACATTGATTTAACTTTCAGCATACTTAATCCCACTGGAAAAAATAAATTGCCAGTATTAAAATCTCTGGCAATATATCTGGTAGATTGCCAGATCACTAGTCAACTTTAAACACAAATAGGGAACCTGCAGCTTAAAAGAACACATTTTATATTAAAAAATATAATTAAATAAACATTTTCGCACATCTGGGGAAATTTAATAATTTAAAGGGGCTATGTGAATATTTTTATATTGCACTATAAATTATACTATTTGACAGAAATGTGTTTTACTAAGACATGTGCATTAAATAAATAAACATAATATAATACACAATAAGATATTTGATAAAAAATTAACAACAAATTAGCAAAAAAGCCTGAAAAAATTAAAACCACAAGGGTATATCGAACTCACGACTTAGGATCCATACGAAGATATGACAGTAGACAGCGCTTTAACCAACTGTGCTATCATGCTTGGTAAGGAGTTGTTTGCAAACTATATTTATACAAAATGCTCACAATTCTGACGTCAACATGTAAACAGGAAACGGACAAAAACAAACACAACCCATATCCTAAATTGATTTTTATCTCAGAATGCGTACACCCTTTACCCGATATACTGGTAGGCGAGTATTTGTCGGACAGTAGTATTATCCAGACGTTTTTAAATATTCGCGTTTTGTTACCGCTCTTCGTATGTTATCATCATAATACAAATAAACGCATATATTTTCAAGTACGTTTCGTTTTTCTTCGAAAATAGTGGGTTTATATTTTGGTAAAACCCCAAATGTTTACGTTGATAGTCTGAAACGCATGCAATTGTCCTCTGGGGAAGTAAAATGATGTGCGCATGCGCGATAAAATCCCATTTGGGGCCCAGACATGGTTTGTGATAGTTTTGGCTGTCTGCTCATTATAGCAGACGAACTCTGGCAGAACATTGTTTAACCGCTACGACCTTAAGGACATGCGTAGTTGTAACATAGATACGTTACGTCTAGTAAACGCTTTAAAACGTCATGCTTCCGTATTTGTTTGAACGCCTTACTTATATTCCCTAGTAATACCTAAATCATTTGATAAAGTGTTATTATTTTGATATAAATTACACATCTGATAATTTATTTGTTGTATAATATAAATTAAATAAAGTTATAAAGCATTTCTCTGTATATTTCACTGTTACAAAAAACGTTCGGAAAATACTACTGTCAACGTGAAAAAGACCATGTTTTTATGTACCCCTTTCAGGGCCTCTATTGTTGCGCATGCGCACAAGTGAAACTTTTTTGTTTACATACGCAAACGGGTGATCAACCCAGGATGTTACAAGCCCAATTTCATCGTTGAGTTGTTCATGAATTATAACTGTCCCAAAATAAATGCATATTTTATCCGACAAATACTCGCTCACCAGTATATTCCCTGTTTTATACATTATTATATGACAGTATTAATATCTAAATTTCCTATTTGTTAGGCTCTTTTTGATGACATATTCCCTGTAAACATTTATTTATTCCACTGAACAGCTTTTCACTGTTCAGTGCTCTAATAATTTCATCAGTTTAGCAATATTTTCATTTATATACTTTCTTTCAGTGTATTAATATACTGATCTATTTATTTTCCCCGTAACAATCTCATATACATAGGGAATTACTGATATTTAACCTAATGACATGGAGGTAACTCCTGCCTGACCAAATTCTTTATCCATCTGGAAATCATCACTATCATCCCATCATGGGAGACAACTCTTCACAAACCAACCTGTATCTTTACTAGTACACTGTGCTAATAATAGACATTGCTCAGTAGAGCATTCAGTGGATTAAACCCAGCCAGTGTTTACATAGTGTATTACGGGTTATACCAAAAATCAGTTGTACTGTACTTTTAGTGACAATTTAAATATATCTACCTGTGATATAAGCCAATATAAATCGTACTTCTGAATTTGTAACACTTTGTGATCTTATATTGTGCACAATTTATAATGATATTTTTCTTGACCAATTTAATTTTAAAATGTTGTTCTCAGTGGTACAATAAACATTGGTCAAAAGCTGCAGGAATCCCCCTATGCCCTTTCCTTTATTCCCCCCCCCCCCCCCCCCCCCCTATGATATTGCATGAGCCGTTCTGGGCCGGGCGCACTGGAAGATAGCAACACAATTTAATTCAAATGTTATGTAATAATATATGTTTCTGTTGTTAACAAAGACCTCCCTAAACATAGGAAAACCTGACTGACCATGGATTCTTTATTTTAAGCCACTTTTAAGTATACTGTTTGCCTTATTTACTCCTGTCAAGCCTCATTTCCATCGCAGATTGTATATAAAACGGGGAGGACCCAGTTATCAATCTGTTAATGTGTACAAATTCTTATTTTTTGGCAACAATTTTTAACAAGATGCAATTATTTTTGATTGATATATATATTGTGATCACTAGTTCATATTTTATGCAATTACCTTCATATTTTCATTATATCACTCTTGGACAGAAGTGGTTGTCCACATTTTAACATTAAATCTATTAAACTACCTATTTTAAGTGTCCCTATCTATGTAAATTATTCTTAACCTGTGCGCCCCCCTGGTCCCAATATATCAAAACACCATTCAACCACTGCCGGTAAAAATTCCCTTTCCCCACAGGTGCTATCTCTTATTTTAATAAGCACGAACAAGACAAAGTCTTTTTTCATGTACTCCCCAGGGTGATTTTCTTTTATTTGTACATATTTGTACAGAGCAGACAGTTCATTGTATTGGTTACATCTTGTTTTATCTATGTTATTTTAAAGGCACTCAAAAGTAAGCCATTTGAAAGTGTTTTATTTCAAATTTTACTATATATTTGATCGTTATCCTGCTGTTTTTGTTCATCCTCTGAAATTTTCACCCTGTGGTAGGCTACATACCAATAAATAGCCCAACGATTTTGTATAATCTTAAAAGACATTGTCTCAGGTTGGAGCATCACACTATATTCTCTGTTTACACAAGTTCATCATTATTTCAACCATTGTCATGTAATTGTAACATTCATCAAAAAAATATTATACCTATTATAAATAAAATATAACATATCAATCAACATATACTTGCAGATGCAAGCTATTAGCAATATTATATTAATTTACCTGCTATTATTATTGAATGGCTTCACTCTACACTGTATGTTAAAGTATTACCACTTGAACATTATAATAAATAGGGTTTCAAAACCCTATTTTAGCCTATTTTCTTCTTTTCTATATGTTAAGACATGCAAATCATAAAGATAATGTAAAACAATGCTGAACCACTTAGAGATCTGGACATAATTAATATTGTTTATTGTCGTCATTGTAAATAACACCCTTTGTGCATTTGCACATGGACCCTTTAAATAGTTCAAATATTATATGGTAATTTTACCGAAATCTGACCCAGATCATTAATTAAGAAAGACTCTCTACAACACCGTTGCAGCATGCGCTTCATACCGGGTTTAGAAAAAAATGATGATACGCATGTATTTCCAGCATTAAACTCTTATACCAGTTGGGCTATTTCTTCCAAACTCTACTTTTCTATGTTAATATAGGACCATTTTAGCAAATGAAACTATAATTATAATTTACTTCATACTTATTGTAAAATGTATACATCATAAATACATGAGACTAGACTATTACACATATATTTAATACATAAAGTCTTGCTATCATGCCTTACATGGTATTATTCAGTGTAATACTGAAATTTGCAGTTAAAGGGAGACAACTCAATTTACGATAATTTACCTGATTTTCTACAGTGTAGATATAAAATAGTACAAGAAAGGTAACTCCTGTTGATAAATAAACAGCAATTATAAAATTACAAATTCCTGAACTGTTTATATCCTTTGTATCAGGTTTCTTTATATAGACTAGTGTGTTTACATGCAAATTGCAATAAATCACCCAGTTATATTCTAGTATCCATTGTTAAATATGCAGATTATATATTTATACAAAGAAGTATTACAAAACAATAGAGTATTATATGTCAGAATATTATGTTCTATGAATCCTATTGAGTCAGATTAGGAATATCGTTATCGTACTGCAGCAACACTGCAAAGTTTTATATATGAAACCTTCTCTCTATATTAATGTAAACAAAACGAAACTCCAGTTAAGACAGGAATATTGTATAATTTATTATATACACGCAAATATTTTTATGCTAAGCAGTGTGCTCGGTCCATGGTTTTTAAGGGTGAACAACCCCAATAATTCTTAAACATTTGTTTAAATGCTTAAAACTTACAGATTTTCAACGCTCATTGGCAACTGAAACAAGGTGTAACAACTACGCGTACGTAGTATGCATATTTCAGATACGTACATTTTTTTTATAGCGTTTCTTATATAAAAACGAATATTCGAATATAAAATAAATAAAACGAATATTGGATTATTGATTTCAGTATTTTGTCCCATCCCAGTAAATATTTAACCAAAACTCGGATGTGTCGTCTGACGCCGGATAGCTTACGTGAATCCAAATGAAGGAGCACTTAAGGTTAATGCTCAAAATTTTTAAACAGATTTATTGAAATCTTCAAAAACACTGCTCTCTTGCTAATTGCAAAGAACAGACTTATTGAAACCAAAAATGCGACACAAAGTAAGTATGAAAATTACAACGGGCAATAACTTCGAAAGTATGAGGTGCAGAGTAACGGTTCTTGTGCACTGCACTTTTTCTCAATTAGATCTATCTAGCTATGAAGTTTCAAGCTGATAGCTTTCATAATCTTAGAGTTATGCTCCGGACAAAAATTAGGTATGACAATAAACACAGGGCAATAACTCCGCAGGTATGAGGTGAAGAGTTACGTTTACGGTTCTTGTGCACTTTACTTGAACTCAGTGAGATCATCTACCTATTAAGTGTCATGTTGATAGCTTTAATAGTCTAAGAGTTATGCTCCGGACAAGCGAAAGGGGACGCTGCCGCCGCCGCCACCGACACCGCCGACATAAGTAACCCCTATATGATTTATTCCGTTTACAAATAATAAAATGTACACGCACGTAGATTCAATGTGCTTGTTCCGAGTAAATCACGTATATCCAACCACTGCCTGATATAGATGCTAGTTGCCTGCTATAGCAAGATCAAGCAGCTGTTGATCAGATTGAGATCCTTATAAGTGGTAGATTACAGCATATACCATGTGTATTGACTACACACATGCAAACGCTTTATTATGATAATAATGACATTGTGTATATTTACCTCTGAGCCCTACACCTTTGAGTTCCAATGATTTCAGCTTGTGACACGATGATATGTCAAACTCCATACGAGATGCAATATGCGTCCAATACGATTTTACAATGAATGCCTTGACATTTAGCTTGTTCTTTTCCCAGATGATGTGTACATCTTTAATACTGTCGTCATTTAAGACAGGGATATTAACATAACTCAGATGCAGGTGTATTCCAGTCTGTGTGTAGACTGCAGACTCCCTATAGCCAGAGATAATGATGTCCGTAAACGTCCAGTGGTTTTCGGAACAATCAGCGTCGAACGCATTCATCAAGTCAGATAGTGTATTCGATGCTGAGATGTTAAGTCCACACAGAAATATGAACACTTGAGATATGTCGAGATAAGCATCGTTATGGTGGTTAAGATATCCGGAAATGACGTTATCAATGAGATCTGTATTGCAGGCGATATGATATGCAGATAGGAATTCTTGAACGCTTTTATGGATAAATGAAAATGTTGAAGATGATCGTAATGAAGATGCCTTTTTTGTTGCCGAAATAATACCAGCTGTAAGTGCAAAGTCCTTTCGGTCTTCTAACTAATATTGTTTCAATTCGTTAGTGCTAAACTCTAGTGAATTTTCTCTCGTATCTGAAAACAACAAATCAAATGCTGCTTCAGCAAGTCGTTTTACATGTTCAATATTTGGTTGTAAATATTGTGTCTCGGAAACGGTGGCTGTTGAAATTCTTCCGTTTCACTGTTCGCCTTTTTTAGAAGGCTATCTAACAAGAGACTGTATATTTCACACTTAGAGCCTTTCAGTTCTGTCCCTTCTGCATACGAAACTACAATCACAGAGAGCATCATCGGGGATGACAGTAACTGGTAGAGGTTCTGTTTCCGTATGTACGATTTGAATTCTGAAAATGTGTCGGTCAGTTCCTTCTTATCTATCAAACAACTGAGGATAATTCTGCTCAGCTTGAAAGGATTATTTATTCCTTCCAGTTGCAGTAATGCGTCGATTTCGGAGTGTTTTATATTTCCTTCAGCCAATTTCCAAGGTCGAGTTGTAATCAACGAGACACAGTGACTATGGGAGGTTACCAAAGACGGTATGGCGTGATTGCCTCCAGGGCCTGTCCACTCATCTAGACCATCCAGTAGTATCAAACAACTTTCTTTCTTCATGATCGCGTTCAGTAGTTTGTACGCCTTCTCGCGATCTTCCTTAGAGTATATCGAGTCACTTATTTGTTCTTTAATCATCTCTGTAACATCATGCTGCGTAATAGAATCCCTCAATGTAATGTACAAAACGAACTTGTAATTTTGCAATGTTGTTAAATCTTCGAAGAAAGTAGGGCATCTCTTTCGCGAAACAGAATCAGCAATGGTGGTTTCTTCCGTCGACAACGGTTCGGTTGTTGTTGTTGAAATACTACACCAGTCCAGAACTAATTTGGCAAAAAAAGTGGATTTCCCTGTCCCTGCTTCACCTTGTATAAACGACTGTCGGTTTAATTTGCCATCCGTTAAAAACACCTCTTTGTATTTCGTAATTGGCGTACGGGTTTTCTTGAAGGACCCTTTGTCTTTTGCCATCATCTGCATTTTGGGTGGCATATAAATATCACCTAATTTTTCTTGAACGCAGTCATTCAATGGAGATGGTGTCACATGACTTAGAGTTTTATTGTAAAGGTTCGTAAATTCCCGGATCATTTCTGAAATCATACAAACAAACTTACTTGAATTATTTCATAAACTGTGAATTTGTATTACTTTATATTTTAGGTTATTACTTATACATGTTAGATAAATATATATTATATGTAGATACAATGTCCGTTGAGAAACCACGAACACACGCCGTGCTAGCTTCCTGCCAGTGATTTGTGTTGCATAACTCGATTTGTAATACTGATACGTCATAATTTATTGATGTAATTATCGTCACGTCAAATGCTGGGAATTACCTGTGTTAAAAGGAAATAATTCAATAAATATGACACATTCTTAAAGTTATTTGGTCATATTGAGTGCATGCATGTTAAACTCGTCAGATACCGAAATACCTTGTAAATACATGTTACTGTAATATAAATGTTATATGATCATATGCGTTGAATTTAACTCAGTGTTTTATAATAGCATACGTTATGTGAACATTCTATAGTTGTGTATTGCATTAACAGTTTTGTTCTGCGCTGGGGTCTATATGCGTTATTTCCCGCTTTATTAAACGCTTAACAATAACAATTGTAACCAAAAAAAGATGTTTGATATATGCCCATTTTAACAATGTACAGTCTAAGCGGCATTCACGTATGTTGTCATTAAAGATATACAAATGCATAAGAGAATGTTACACAGTGTTTTGCACTCAACATGCACACACTGGTTTCTATGTTAAACATGCGAGTATACACGATTTATTTTGTATACGCATTTTATGTTTAACATGTATGCCCTTTGTGTTAACTTCCACTATGAGCTTTCAGAGCGGAATTTTAAGTGTCCAGGTGAGCTAGAAACGCCCTTGTGTGTTTTGAGTACCGTGCGCTACCCTGAATATGTCCCTGTATTAGTTATAGGTGAGGTGAAACGTAGCTACTCATGTGGGCTTAATAAAACCAGGAAGGACTAGAGTCTTCGGTGCTTCATTGGGAATATTGGTTGTGTTTTAACAAACGAAAATTGTATTTTCGTAGCAGAATTGATCGTAATGACATACACAGTGTCGTCTCGTAAAGGTTACTGTGTTCTAATTGTATTTTCTGAAACATCACTGTTTAGCATAGCTTTAAATTTCTGAATGTTAACCTAAATATATTACCATAAGCAGTAAATACATTAAGGTCGTTAAGTGCTTTAACAAAGGCCATGTCTATTTAATCAATTAAACACACATTCTTAAAAATTTATAGTAGATTTATAGACAAAGAACATAATTGTCGTAGTTAAACTACCCACTAAACAACGCGAAAAAATAAATCAGAGTTTAAAGTCATTTTTTTATATATTTTTTTATGAATGAAAGTGACGCCAGACTGAATTTGTATCAATGAATAACGTCACTCGTCACAGAGGGGACGCGCGTTCGAACGTTCGCGCGTGAAGTTGGGTGGAACGTAGTAAAATGTAATTCTCATTATAATTGCAAAAAAATTGTCAAATCATTTTAGAGTCGTAATAAATTTCGCATTATCATTTTATCAGCCATTAAACAATTCTTTGTCATTCTAATGCGTGGCTATTTAACCTATCGGGCAAATGCCCTCGTGGTTTAATTCCTACCCATGAAAACTCTAAATAGTTGTTTATTGGCTGATAAGCAACGATAAATCGAAAATTATTTCTTAATTTTAACATGATACTCGCACGTTTTTCTATCAACAAAGAACAACATTATCGTTGTAAAACTACCCAATAAACAACGAAAACAAGTTGTTTTGATTCTGACGTCATTTTCTCATCAATGTAAGTGAATTAGTTTGAATGAACGAGGTAAATGGTAAAATAAATGACGCGCGTTCGAAAGTTCGCGCTGGATATTGAGCGAAACAAAGTAAAATGAAGTTGTTATTACAATTGCTAAACATATATTTAAGATCATGTTAGAATGAAAATAATGTTCGAATTATCGTTGTTTATTGGCCAATAAACAACTCGTTGCTTACGCCCCCGTGGTTTAAATTCATCGCATCAGAACTCCAAATCGCTGTTTATTGGCCGATAAACAACGATATATCGAAAAGTATTCATAAAAGAAATATGGTCATCGCATGTGGTTAAGTCCCGAGATGTGTTTTAACGTATACTGGCATAATCATGTTTAGTGCAATGTTATGTCCCAGCGTATAACACCTCCACAGACAAAACAAGTATCACGGTATAGGCGACGTTTGAGTTACTATTTTTTGTCCTGCTCAGGTTCTTTCAAAGAGACCAATCCATAGATGGTTATGTTTTTGTCACAGATTCCAAATTGATAGAACATATTATATATATATAAAAAAAAACGAAAACTACTTCTGACACCAACATATATTGGCATTATAATGTCTTTCATACAAAAAATCAAGTGAAATTGATAACACTCGTTGGTAGTTTTATGAACACTGCTTCGTTACTTAAAGTTACAACGACACGTTTTAATGTGTTAGTCCGACGGGGCGAGTGGTTAGCTTGAAAGTTTTACATCCTAGAGGTCGTTTTTAGTCCAGGCCTGCAAATAATGTTAACGTTTTTTTTTTATCTAATTTACATAATGTTTTTTTTGGTCAGTGCAGATGTTTTAGATTGTTTTACATATAAGCTTTTTTGGTTTTGAAATAAAAATACGAAAACCTGTCCCTTCAAATTATCCATTCCGATGTCAGAATGGCTATTGCTAAACTGAAGTAGTTATCTTGTTTGGATCCAGCATGTATCACGTTTTCGACTAACATTTGTATTTATTAATAACACTGATTCAATTGAATGCACTGTATATCTAAATCAGTCTGCTTTCATTCCTGTGTACTTAAGTCTTGCTCATCAACCGACATTGTTGAACAAAGAATAACAAGTGTAACACGAATTTTCTATAGACTTGATTTATGTAATTAGCACTCAAAAAGTGCGTTTCACAAATACTTATTTAAAGCCAATTCGAAGCTTCAACTATAATATCAGTTCGTTGTTAAAACAGATTAATGCTTTATATATCATTTCACCATAAGGTGATTATAAAGTACAACGGCGATAACTTCTAAAACGTACCCAGGTGGGCTAGAAAAGAACAATCGTGTTTGGGTCTACGGAGCTACAATGTGACCATTCCCTGTATTAGCAATAGAAGAGACAATAGAAAGATGTTCACACATGTGCTCAGGTGAACTAAATAGACCAAGAAATTGTTAGGGTCTCCGGTACCACAGTGTGACCATTTCCCGTGTTAACAATATAATAGACGAGAGTAAGCTGCTGATACATGTGCTCAAGAGAGCTAAATGTAGTAAGAATGTTTTTGGGGCTGCCGCTTTAAAACTATCACATGTGTTCGATCAGTTTTAATCCCTAACCACTGGACTGAAAGTGTATATAAATGCCAAGTGTATGTTAAGCGTTTGGAAGAACATGTATTTTCACAAATTCGGCAAACATGACGCAACAACATAAATATCGCTCCAGTTGAAATACGCAGGGTCGTTTCCATTAATCGGTATCCGTGTCGGTATACATCCGTGTCCGTGAAGGTGTCCGTGTCTTTTAAAATGGCCCACTGCGAAATTCTTCACGAAGGCGGACACATTCACGGACGAGTTGTCTAGTATCAAGGATCAATATTCATGAAAAATATTATATACATGTAATATAATGTTGACGCATCAGCACACCAAATCGTTAGCCAATAAAGAATGCTAAATCGAAGATTATTTCTAAAATGTAGATTATTTTAGCGTTTGTAAATAATAAATAATATACAAGTCTGAATATATGATACAATATTACGCACTACGGATACGCAAACACAGAAAAGCTCCATGCGGACGACGAATGCGGATACATGGAACAGGAGCCTAATGCATTCACAGCACCGTTTTGTTATGCATACGGAGCGCATCAGTGACGCTATGTCACACATTGAGACTAAAACTACTGATCATCGAACCGGGCAACAGTCAAACGTTTCACATATCTAATAAATCTTGTATAATTTACGAAAATCATTTTACAGAGTGGTTTTTCTAATACTAAACATATATCTAGTTAGTTCCATAAACAGTAAATTAGATCAAAGGCTCGTTTGTGTTTCAACTATAATATAGTCTATTCGATAAATAAAGCATCCTTTGTGCGTCAGTCTCGAACTGTGTTTGAATTTCTATTAAAGTTGTTTAAAAAAAAAATATCTAAAAACGGCTAATCCGCAAGTTAAAAATACAGATTTTGAGAAAATAACGAGACTTTAATATTTCACATTTATAATCGACACCGAGTACTTGAATTCTTAAGAAATGGGTGTTAGTTGTTAGTCAAGTATACGGCTACACCCATCTATACAATAAAAAACAGGGACTACAGCAATGTCGATCCGAACTTTCTACTCTTTATAACCCTCGATATTTTCGTTTATATTACCGCGTACAGGATACTCGCTTTTCATTGATTTAGCCGGGTCACATGCTGACCGTGTATTGTTCATTATTACATCAGTAGCAGTTAATATCCATTCACATGCTGACCGTGTATTGTTCATTAATATATCAGAAGCAGTTAATATCCATTCAGTCAAATCATTCTTTCAAAATAAACATAAAATGTTCCACCATGTTGACATAATTATAGCTAAGTTAAGGGGTGTTATTTTGTCAATGCTGGCGTGATGATGGGAAAAAGAATGGTACTCGGTAAGACGAAATCGTTACAGGGCTTTTTACTGACCACTTACGGTTTGACACAGGGTGAGTAAATTTATATTGGGCTCGAGCTACGCCCACGCCCAATATTAATTGACTAACCCTTTATCAAACCGTTCAGGGTCAATAAAAAGCCACGTAACTTATAATACAGTGACATTGCTGTGTTTGAAATTGAATATAATAGTCACTCAGCATATACGACTAAATAAAATTATATAAAATTTAAATAAACACGTTTAAATTTAATATTCTTGTATTGTTGCAATCAATATGTACATCTCAGCATCCGTGGCTACCCCACGTCAGAATGACCTCTATTAAAACTATAATAGAATAATTTCTATAGATATCAGGTTATTTTATTTAGATCGGATATGTAAAAATATCATGTGCATACCTTCTTTACCTTAAATATTAAATTACTTTAAATTAATATCCTGTCCCATTTAGAGGACACCAACAATAATACCTGAACTGTTGTCACAAATTAAGAGAAAAACATCTATACAGAACACTTGCATTTTACATACACGCGGTTAGACATGCATGTAGTTAAAATACTGTTCGGTACAAGGATATTAATCACTTTATTTAAGATATACATTCAAAAACAGAAAATAAAAATGTTTAAATAAAAACATTGAGGTTCCAATTGTATTATCTAGATAAATAATCCCAACATAGAGTGACACTTATAATTTAAATAGGGTTTGTAATTAAATAATTGAGGATATATTTAATGGTATTTTATCATTTTGGGAGAATGACCTATGCCCGTTAAATTGAGAAATATTGTGGCAAATTGCTTAAAATTGGGAAACAACAATATAATTGGTTGAATTTTTTTTTGGAATGTTTATGTTTTAATGTAAATTTTGAATAATTCTTGACAGACTGCTACATTCACGCACATGTTGTATTCAGTTGTATAATCGACAAACTAGATATATCACAAACACTAGACTATTTTTAATTGAAAGGGTATTTTGTTTTGGCGTATCTACGATGTAACCAGTTTCTATAACAATAGGTAAGATTCGAATTTATGTTGTTTTCTTTCAATCTTTTTTCGATAGTATTTACTATTGTGCAACATGATGATGGTTGCATCCTCCTGGTTGAATCATCCAGAGTTGGGAAGACAATTGCATTGTGACATTAAGATAAGGATAGTATCCGCATATATAATATCCGCGTTACTGGGTTTGTACGCAATATGATTCATCAGAATATTATTTCGTACAAAGGTCGAGTTATCAACAGAAATACGTAAGAAAAGATTTTGAAATACTTTTCGATTGGGAATTAGGAACTGAATTTGGGAAAATTATACTTTTCGCAAATGAGAATATGACTAAATAACGGCTATAAATTGGCCATAAAGCCCTGATTTTGGTTTCCCGATATTTAAGTGGATTTCCCATAAATATAGACACGTATTTAAACAATAATATATTGATGTAATCGTTAAGAAAAATATTTACAACGCCCGAAAATTTTATTTTTTCGCCCGAAAATTTTATTTTTTCGATACACGATTACTGCAGGATTCGAACCCACGTCTTCAAAATCGCGAACTTTGATTGAAATTTTACTATGCTAGACAACATTTATATCAATACTGCGCATGCGTGTAGCGGTACTTCATTAACTTTTTAATAAATAACGATTTTACAATTACTATTATTCTTCCCCTCCCGCGAAATCGTGTCACGGTGACAACCTTTTATAATTATAAAAATAGTTTATTGTTTGACTATTCAAACGTGTCCTATGTGTGAAGTCATCATTTAATGAATACTTCATAAAATATAAATTTCTTTTTGAAATTATTATACCATATGAGCCGCCGAATCGCCAATTTAATGCAGGAAACCACTCCAGAATGTCCCAATACAGTGACAGGAAAATGTACCTTAACTATAAATAAGGTCATAGAAAAAGAGATTTCTGGCAAGCAAATTGTAATATAAGCGAAAACTGCTCTTTTTTATAAAAACAAAAAATGAAAAAGTTAATGATTTATAGGCAAACAAACGTTTAGGGTCGGCGGATACAAAATAGGGTTCCAACACTTAGGGTAATTACGGTAAAATGTATGTAGAGTATTTGTGTTTATTTTGGTGTACGGTCGTATTTTATTTCATGAATGTTGATCGAAAATGATATTTTCACGAGTTTGATATTTTGGAAAATATTGCGGGACTCATAATGACGTCATTTCAGAAGTTTGAGTCCGGCATCGTTGACCGTCATTTTCATGTTTAATATCAAATCGGGAACCAGAGTGGTAATTTTATTTCACTGAAATTTCCCAATAAATCAATGGAAAGCATAAAAGAAAATGTAATATATGCTATTTTAATATGATTTTAACAGGCTCATGTACGTTGACTTATTTACCCGAACACACACGTTGTATGCTTAAACGGTGCTTGTTCATACATGTAAACTCAAATTTCTAGTTACAAACTGATCTATTTTCTCTGATATGCACGTGATATATTAATGATTGTATTATTTTCATCCTGAGAAAAATAATGCATTAAACGTTCTTCAGAAGGGTTTTGTCTTTCACCATGCGGTGTCAGATGGGTGTTTTAAAAATTTCCAGATGAGCTGTAAACGAACAGGATTGTGTTGGGGCTCCAGAGCTACATTTGACCATTCCCAGTGTAAGGAATAGAAGAGATGGGGCGAGGATTAACCGTTGACATATGTGTTAGGTGAGCCAAATATCAGGTGTGTTTGTGCCCCCGGCATTATAATTCCAAGTCGCCAACTGGTGTTTAGATCCATTTTAGTCGCAGATGGTCTTGAGAAGGTTTTTGTTGATCTTTATTCGGTCGGCGATCAATTGCTGACTGGTCTCCGACTTGTCGCAGACCATTTTTTAGCTCGATCATTCGAAGAATATGTGAGCTTTCCTACCGAGTTATGGGGAATGTTGCCCCTGATACTGGAGTTGATGACAAAGGTATATTCCAAGTTTCAAGTGAATAACTTCTGTAGCTCTGAAGTTACTAATTTTGTGAATACAAACTTTAACCAGAAAATATATGTAGAAAAAGGGCATAACTCTAAATACAAAATAGAGTTAAGGAGAATATTCACCCTGATACTGAAGTTGATTACAAAGGTATAATCCTAGTTTCAAGCGAATAGCTTGTGTAATTTTGAAGTTACAAAACTTCTGAATATAAACTTTAAGGGGGCATAACTCTGTCGAAAAATAAAAGAGAGTTATGGGGAATGTTGCCCTGATACTAGAGTTCATGACAAAAGTTAGTTCCAAGTTTCAAGTGAATAACTTATGTAGTTTTGAAGTAACAAAACTTTTGAATATAAACTTTAACCAGAAAATCTAAGTGAAAATGGAGCATAACTCTGTCAAAATACAAAACAGAGTTATTTTGAATGTTGCCCCTGATACTAGAGTTGATGACAAAGTTATATTCCAAGATTGAAGTGAATAACCTATGTAGTTTTGAAGGAACAAGTCCTTTGGATAAAAACTTTAACCAATTCAGATGCGGACGCCGATAATGACGCCACCGCCGACGCCGTGGCTAGTAGGAAAGCTCACATATTCTTCGAATAGTCGAGCTAAAAAATGGTTTGCGACAAGTCGGAGACCAGTCAGCAATTTATCGCCGACCGAATAAAGATCAACAAAAACCTTCTCAAGACCATCTGCGACTAAAATGGATCTAAACACCAGTTGGCGACCATCGACAATCATTCGCCGCCCCCCCCCCCCAACAACCTGTTTAAGACCCTTTAAAGAAAATCAGCAACAATTGGTTGTCGATGGTCGGGAGTTGGTTTTAATTTGGTCGCAGGATGTATGTGACCGGCACTTATGTGAGTAATTTTTTCTAAGAAAATAAAACACATTTTGAAAATATATTTTTCTATGCAGAGTATGTACATTTGCATTTAACTTCAGATTGCAATAAGGCATGTCTTTCTGGGTAAATACTAAATATTCCTTAAATTTCAGGGCTAAATCGGTAAATCTACAGAAGTGATTGTTTTTAAGACGGTTTAGTGTGTATGTTTTTTTTAAATATGAAATTGAGATGCTCTAATTAAAAATAATTTTCGATTTATCGTTGTTTATAGGCTTACCCACAACGATTTGAAGTTCTGATGCGTAGGAATTAAACCACGAGGGCGTTCGCCAGAGTGGTTTTATAGCTACGCATTACAATGACAAATAGTTGTTAGCTGGCCGATAAACAACGACAATGCGAAATAATTCAGATGCTAACATGATTCGATACATATTTTTGCAATTTTTATGAGAACTACATTTTACGTTAATCCGTTCAGAATCATGCCTACTTTTTGCGTTGTTCATAGGGTAGTTTAACAACGATAATATTGTTATTTGCTTATTGAAAAAATCAGCTAGTGTCATGTTAGAATAACATTTTAACTCTAAAGTTACAAATTGATTTCCATGAGAGTTTCTGGGGAGTTTAGAAATGGGCCGATGAACAATTGATAGGTGTGCTAAATTGATCGGGAACGTCGTTTTGATTGAGTCTTTTGGTAATGAATGTCTTTATTTAAAATGGCAACACAGTTTCAATCATTATATATTTGTATCATTGTATCATTATTGTCACAAATAACAACAACAATAAGGAAATAGTAATTAGAAACAATTATGAAACGCGTTAAGCAGAAAATACACAAACAATTTTTTAATTATTTGTTTTTATTCTATAAAATTGACATTCATTTTTTGCCTAACACTGTTCATTTGTTTACTCAATATGTTGTTTAATTTAAGAATTGAATAGTCTTTTTCTGCATTTCATAGGTGTATGAACTTTCGCGAAAATTACTCCTAATTTGCATAAACGCCGACGGTTAATACATACATTTAAAGATGTCTACGAAAAGGGCCCCATATGGGCAACTGCATTAAAAAAATCAGAAAATTAAATATTATTATTGGCATATAATAAAGGTTAAAATAATGTTCATATTGTGGGAAAAAAATTATGCATTCTGCGACACAAATCATTATATAATGTATGTCGTATTTGATTGGTTCTTTTCTTGCTTAAAATTTGACGTCATATTTGTGGGTTTCTAATTTAACCATTGTATCCAAAAATAGATTATGGGGCCCAAATATATTAATGTGCTACACCAAACGCCCTCAAAATGGTAGATACCATACAAAACAAGGCCCTCAGGATAGTCCTACTGGCACTGCCGTGTACACCGGGTTGTACATTAGAGGAGGAGGCCGGTGTGCTGCCCCTCACCCTGCGCCGGAAACAACAAACCCTCCAATATTGGGCCAGGGCCCAGTCCACACACGGCTCAAACCCCGTTAAAATGCTATTTGTGATCGGAACCTTCATCAGGGGCCGGGAACTTTAAAAGAAACATGTTGCCTTCCCATTTGGGGCCAGCACCAACACCCTGGTGGAGGAGACCGGTCTCAAGGAGGTTGCAGACCTGAATCCCTCCGAACCCCCCTCCTGACTGCTTCATTCCCCGGATGTTGACAACTATCTATCTACAATAGTAACGAAATCTGACTCTCCGCACCTCGGGAGGTCAGAAGCTCTCCATTAAATTAATATTCAGTATGCTGAGAATTTTAACATTTACAATAAGGGCTCCAAAGGCCCTAACTCTGGCTTGGTAGCCAATTCACTCGTAATTCCCTCCAAAAACATTGTAAGAACATTAAGACTCAGCAACAACAATATATTTATACATTCAGCGGAACTTTTGGCCATTGGCTGTGCAATATGCTGGATATTAGTTAACAAGCCAACTAAAACTGCTATCTTTTCGGACTCTCTATCATCATTAGAAATCCATCAAAAATATAAATAGCATGACTAAGCCTGATATTTTAAATGAAATTTTGAAACTGAATCAAAAGTGCCGAGACAAATCTCTACAGGTAACCTTATTTTGGTGCCCAGCACATGTCGACATCCCGGGGAATGACCAGGCGGACAGGGAGGCTAAGGAGGGCCTCAAAAGGGAGTCGGTCAATATAGGGGTTCCACTAGCCCTAACAGAAATATACTCCCGGGCCAAGGCTTATGTTGTGCAGGACGGGAACAACTTGCCACCTGTTAACACTCGATACAAATCCCCTTTCTCAATTGCCCAGAAAACCCTCAGTTGTCCGCATCAATATTCTACTAACATCGTTATTGACAAATGCATTACCCAACTTAGGATGGGGACCAGTCTTTTGCCTCCTAGTGCGGGAAAGTATATGTTAAAGCTGGACCCTCTCTGTCCTCAATGTGGGATGCCCTTTACAGCCGACCACCTGCTGACACAGTGCCCCCAGTTCTGTATACAGCGAGAACAGCGTAAAACATCTTTTTCCAACTTAAACATGGATTTTACCTTCAATTATATTTTAAATCCTACTGGAAAAAATACATTACCAGTGTACAAACCTCTGGCAACATATCTTGTGGATTACAATTCACAGATAAAATATAAATACAAATAGGGCACCTGCAGCTTAATAAGAACATATTTTTATAGTAAAAACTTTCATTCAAAAATTTAATATACATTTTCCCATATCTGTGGAAATTCAAGTGATTTAATCATTTATTTATATCACTGAACAGTTTGAACTGCCCAGTGCTTTAATTATTGCATAACTAGCAGTATTTACATCTATTTACTGTCTTCCAGTGTGTTATATACTAATTTAGTACATTACAATCCCATATATATTGGGAATTAGAGATATTTAGCCTACTGACGGGCAGTGCACATCTTTATTGATAATTTAAACTTATACCTCCTGGACCTCAGGCCAATTGACAAATATATGCCATTTTAACTTAATTTAATTTTTAAATTATTGTTTTTAATGGAACAATAAACTATGTTCTAAAAGCTGCAGGAATCCCCCAATTTCATTTTCTTTTTGCCCCCTTTCCCTCCGTGATCTAACATGAGGCGTGCTGGGCCGGGCGCACATGAAGATAGTAACACACATTTTCATTTAAATTCAATGTTATTATATATGTCTTTGTTGCTAACGGAGCCCTCCTTAAACCTTGGCTAATCTTATTGACCAAGGATTCCTTATTTTATGTCATATTTTAGTTAAGCAGTTTTCCCCGTTTACTATTGTCAAGTATTAATAAACCCCATTTTATTGCAGATTTTATATAATATGTGGAGGACCCAGTTATCAAGTGTTTAATGTGTTCTATAAATTGTTTTATGGGTAGTAAGTTTTTTTCTTTTTTTTGGCAAGTATTGTGATCATATTGTTAATAATGATCAAATTTGCCATTATTTCTGTGTGATATTACATATTGCGATCCTCTGCAGATATTCTTAATGCAGTAGTTTGCATATTTTTTTTATAAATAACTCGTTCATAGAAGGGATTATCCACATTTCAACTTTTAATATGTTAAACTACCTATTTTAAGTGTCCCTATCTATGTAAATCATGTTAACCTGTGCGCCCCCCTGGTCCCAATATCTCCAAAAAAAAATTCAAGCACTGTCGGCCGAAATTCCGCTCCCCCACCCGTGCAATCCCTACTTTTAATAATCACAAACGAGACAAATTCCTCCTTTCATTTGCTCTCCAGGGTGATTTTCTTTTATCTGTACATATTTGTACAGTCTAGTCAGTTCTTTTTATTAGTTAAATCTTGTTTTATCTGTGTTACTAAAACGTAAGCCTTTTGATAGTGCCGGAAGGATGTAATATATGTTTTATCCTAAATTTTACTGTATATTGGATCCTCATCATGTTATGCTTGTTCATTTTCTAAAATTGTTTCCCTGGGGTCTGCTACATTCCACTAAATAGCCCAACAATCTTGCATAATCTCAAAGGACAGGGTCTCAGGTTGGAGCAACAAGTTATATTCCCTGTCTACAAGAGTTCAGCTTTAGTTAAAAGCATGTCATGCAATTGTAACATCCATCATTAAAATATATATACCCATTATAAAGAAAATATTACATACCAACCAATATATACTTGGAGATGCAAGTCACTTTAGCAATCTGACATTAATTTACTTGCTATTAATTGAATAGTCAATCTACATTGTAAGTTTACTACTTGAACCTTATAAGATACATTTTGTATTGATTGTAGTTTCTGAACTATTTGGCATCATTTAGAAACGCCGTATTACATTACTGAATGTATTTCTAACTAATAAATAATGCGCATACTGCTTCGCATAATGCTTCGCTTTACAACCACCTCAAATTTACGACGAACGGAAATTGTCAAAAATACACAATTTTCTAACATAATCATATAGAACACATTAAAAGATGAGACCCGTTAGATTTTACTTAAAAACAATGATTTTATGTAGTTTTCATCCTTTTCATCGTTCATAAAATCTATAGCGTCTGCGGACGCAGTATAACCCATTGGGTAATTTAAAATAGCGCCGTTTATATTTAGGACAATCACGTGACAGTTTAGTTTTGTCGAGTCGCACATGCGCACACTTGAATCAGGTGGTTGTATTGGGAAAAGCCGCCGCATTTTTAAATCGACAATAACGGGTTCAAGGAAAGTGCGAGCTTATTCAACTCCTTTTTTAATGAAATATACCGTTTCTGACAGTATTTGATTATGTTCTATAGAAATAGTCATATCTTTACTCATGTTTTAATCACTTAGCTATACCTACAAAAAAAGCAACGCACATTATTAATATTATGCCCATCTGGAGTTCATTATCTTAAGTTCTCTATTAACAACAGATTCATGTGTAAGAACATACTGTTTTTTAAAATATATAAAAATAGCATATAGAAACTAATGGGATGTTTTCATAAAAGATGAGCCCACCGTTTAAATAACATGTTACGTTAATTGACATTATCCGACAATTACGAGGTTACACTGGTGAATGCTGAACTATAAATGCATTTAATTTCTCAGTTTTGTATTTAATTTCCGTTTATATCTATAATTTATATCCATAACTATAATTTTAATAAAACCTTATATAGAAAAATACTGAAGCATAAATTCATTATTTCATTAACACTTTACTTTCAATAACACAAACATATACATTACTAACTCTGGGACCTGCAGTATCTAAATAATTTGACCACCCCAATTTCAAAACAAGCTTTATTAAGACCTCTATCTATATATGTAGTTTTGTTTTAAATCATTTCAATACTAATGGAGCTATGTTTCACACACGAAAAATTAATCGAAGTGTAAATTTTGAACTTCACGTCCAGTTAGTTAAGAGTTTTGGTTCATGTACTCTGCACTTTATCTCAACGTTCTCTATCAATGTAAGTGTGTTCTTTTAAATCCCTTCAATACTAGTGAAGTTATGCTCCGCACAAGAAAATTAACCAAGGGGGAATAACTCCGTAAATATTGAAGAATGAGTATTGGCTTTGTACATTGTACTTCCTCGCAGGGTCCTCTTTCAATATGTGAAGTATAATATGTATCTCTTCAATACTTATAATCCGCACAAGAAGCAGGATGAAATACGGACAGACGGACGGGCGGACGGACGGACGGACGAAGGGCATTCGCGGCGGGAGATTAAATATCTATGTGAAAAAGGGCCATAACACTGTCAAAATACAAAACATAGTTATGGGTAATGTTGCCCCTGATACTAGAGTTGATGACAGGTTAGTTCCAAGTTTCAAGTGAATAACTTATGTAGTTTTGAAGTTACAAACTTTTGAATATAAACTTAAAACAGAAAATCTAAGTGAAACGGGGGCATAACTCTGTCAAAATACAAAATAGAGTTACGGGTAATGTTGCCCTTGGTACTAGAGTTGATGATAAAGGTTAGTTCCAAGTTTGAAGTGAATAACTTATGTAGTTTTGAAGTTACAAATATTTTTGAATATAAACTCTAAACAGACAAGAGATGTTTGTAAAACATGTATTCCCCCCGACTTGCAGACAAGTTTTAAATATGTTCAATTGTTAAGAATTTTTTTACTATGCAATCCAAAGCGAGGTCTTGATATATGGTATATATGTATGAAGTTTCATTAAAATATCTCGTTGTGTTCTCAAGTTATTGAGAGGAAACCGTTTTTATATTTTTAGTCATAGTGACCTTGACCCCACCCACCCTATAATAAATCCCAAGAGAGGTCTCAATATAAGGTATCTATGTATGAAGTTTCATTAAAATAACTCGATGCGTTCCCAAGTTATTGAGTTGAAACTGTTTTTCTATTTTTAGGCAATCCCAATCGAGGTCTCGATATAAGGTATATATGTATGAAGTTTCATTAAAACATCTTGATGCGTTCTCGAGTTATTGTGCTAAAACCGCTTTTTTCTATTTTTAGTAACGGTGACCTTGACCTTGACCTCATCCATCCCATATGCAATCACAAGCGAGGTCTCAATATAAGGTATCTTTGTATGTAGTTTCTTTAAAATATCTCGATGCGTTCTCAAGTTATTGAGCGGAAACCATTTTTCTAGTTTTAGTTACAGTGACCTTGACCTTGACCCCCTCACCCTATATGCAATCACAAGCGAGGTCTCAAAGTAAGGTATCCACGTATAACGTTTCATTAAAATATGTCAATGCGTTCTCAAGTTATTGAGCGGAAACCGTTTTTCTATTTTTAGTAATGGTGAAATTGACCTTGACCCCACCCACCCCATATATAATCCCAAGCGTGGTCTCGATGTAAGGTATCTATGGTTTTTTTTAAATATCTCAATTCGTTCTCAAGTTATTGAGGGGAAACCGTTGTTGTATTTTTAGCAACGGTGACCTTGACCTTTGATCTGTTGACCTAAAAATGTATAGGGTTCTTCCCTTCCTCCCAAGTAACCTGCGTATCAACTTTCATGATCGTACGTCCAATCGTTCTCAAGATATCGAGCGGAAACGAAATGGTCTACGGACAGACCTACCGACCGACCGACCCTACCGACCGACCGACGAACGGACAGGTGCAAAGCAAGATACCCCCACTTCTTCGAAGGGGACATAAAAAGCAAGATACCCCCACTTCTTTGAAGGGGGGCATACAAATCTAAGTGAAAAAGGGACATAACTCTTTCAAAATACAAAATAGAACTAGGGGAATGTCCAACCTGATACTGGAGTTGATGACAAAGGTATATTCCAAATTTCAAGTGAAAGCTTGTGTAGTTTTGAAGTTACCAAGCATTTGAATATAAACTTTAACCTGAAAATCTAAGTGAAAAAGGGGCATTAATCTGTCAAAATACAAACCAGAGTTATGGACAATGTTGCCCCTGACACTGGAGTTGATGACAAAGGTTAGTTCCAAGTCTCAAGTGAATAACTTATGTTCTTTTGAAGTTACAAGACTTTTGAATAAAAACTTTAACCAAGTTCAGACGCGGACGCCCGTGGTAGTAGGAAAGCTCACCTATTCTTCTAATAGTCGAGCTAAAAAGTGGTAATGTTTAGTGGTTCCAGTGCTACAATGTGAATATAAGCCCATATTAGTAATAGGAGAGATGGAATATAGCTGCAAATACATGCACTCGCGTGAGGTAAATAAAACAAGAAAGTATTGGGGACTCAGGTGCTACACTGGGCATATTCCCCATATTTTGCTGAACGACAATTGTCTTTCCGGTACCAGTATCGTCATATCGACATACATCATGTCGTCTCATTATTGTCATTTGTAAAAGAAATTAATAAATATTCATATCGCCGTTTACTAGTTACGCTATAAAAAAAGTCCATGACAAGGTGCAGCTTGTAAAGGTTACTGTTTACTTATTGTATTTTTTTGAGACATCAGCTGTTTAAAATAATGTTGAAATTACTAAAAAAAAATTAATAACTCAGTTAAAGGTTAATAAATTAAGGCCGTGATAGTGTTAAACATAGACTCGGTCTACGTAATCAATAAAAATATAATATAATCATCGTAAATGCGTAAGTCCGTGCTTTAAATTCTATTGAACGTTTTATACGTGCACATTTAACATCACCGTTTATATCTTGAAATCAACACTTTTCAAGGTTCTTCTTGCAAGTCATGTTACAGTAAGGAAACATACTGCTGTTTTGCAAATCAAAAATCTACACTACATTTTACATCAAGAAGTTACTATAAGGGAACATTATACATTGAAACTGATTCATATGCCTAGAGCATTGTCGTTATTTATATACGTTTCACATTCTTCCGATTATTAGGCAAATGAAATTTATATCGATAATTAATTTTAAAAGTGTTATAAAAAACGGCAATTTTAAATGCGTCCAACGCTTGATGGCAGAAAGAGGCTTTACTGTATTGCATGGTTTATCAACGGACAGTACCATAGGTATTTATGAGAAGTACTATAACATCAAGTAAGCTAAAAAAAATAATACTTGTTTCTCAGGAACTTTTCCAAAAAATCAGGAGGGGGTCAATTTGTTTTTCTTGAAGCATTTTTCTCCTACTCTTTTCAATTGGCACTATGCAATGACTTATTAAATAAAGTAAAAGTACAGACTAAAGACAATTTTGAGCATCCCTTTTTATACAATTCTAAATATATATATATTTAATAATTGCTCGTGTTACAAACAGTCATTTTAAGCAAGCAGACGTACAAAGGCTATCAATTTGAAAGTTCATAATCAACGTAAGTGCCTTCAAATTGATATACAATCATCATTAAAGTACGTCTATTGATAGAGTTTAACTTTTTGTAATTCATATTGTTATTACTGTAAAAAATATTTATTATATTTGCAAGAAATCACCAATAATTCTTGGAAAGGAAAACTACCATACTGCAACACTTGTAAATGCGGCTGGCATATTTGTTTGTTTCCATAGCAACATATAAACAGCAGATACAAAGGAAACAATTATGAGCAACACTCAAACCGCCTGGCATGGCTGTTCACTGTATGTATTATATTACCAGGGTTTCCCGCAGGCCTGTTTCAATTGTCGGGCCCGACATGCCTTCAACGCAGTTAATCATTTGCCGACATGCTTAAATAATGCCGACATGCTTTAATTTTCAAAGCGACAACTCTTAATCCCTTTATCTATAACACCGATCTTAAACCACAGGGCCATAAACGAACGCCATATTGATTGATAACGCCTAACTTCCAACAGTGTTATTGACATGTGACTGAACTGTGTAGTTCCTCCCATAACGATCTCATTAGCCAATCAAATACGGCGATTTTAAGGGCGGAGTTTATTCCTTACTAACAACTAAAAAAGTGTTTGAAAACAAATACTAGCGTTGCCGGGAAAAGTGAACAGGCATTTTAAAACATTTGATTATTATATTTAACGTTTTATTTTATCCCGATAATTTTTTTATCCATTTAACAAATTGACAATTAAAAATATGCAAACGAATAATATAATATAAAGCCAAATTTTAAAACATAATTTAACGTCGTCAAACTTAATTTTGTTCACATAAACACTGCAATTAAGCACGCGATCAGTACACGCACATTTTTCATGAGGCATCCGTAACCTTGCGCATGGCAATATAATTTTTGCGCCCTTTTGTAGAAAAAAACACGCTTTTCACATGGAGAAACAGGACCATATTTTATGTCGATAAGGAAGGGCATATTCGAGTATTTAAAAGCAACGGTGATTTATTCAGATTTAAATGTCCGCATTTAGTATAACTGATATAAACGATTGATTTCTTTCGCATCCGAAAACAATTAATGACATAAAAAAAATGTTTGAAAAAGCTAGCGGTCATGACAGAATTTCAAGGCAAAAAAACAGCTAGGTTTTTCAACGAATCTGAATACCATGTATGATTGAACATTAATTCCATAAGAAATGCAGCCTAGTATTGTGATGTACACTGCCTCCAAAGGAGTTTTTATTCAAATAAGAAAACCGCGGTTATTGCGATTTTAGTAGGAGTAAGTATTGTAATAGTTGTATAAAAGTGAGAATTTCCTAATTAAAGACAATGCAAAGAGAGGTGCTGGTCGAGCAAAAGGCTAGGCTAGCGATAAAGGGCGGTAGTTAAAGCAATACTGCCGATTTGATTGCCGCCGGCATTTTGAACGTCGCAGCCGTTCTCGAAAAGGTTGGGTCGCGCGATGCCAATTTTGGGGAGGTGGGTTCAAGCGGTCGGCCGATTTTGGGGAGGTGGGGTTGATCGTTGCAACCGATTTTGGGGAGCTGGGGTCGGGTGATGCGGCCAATTTCAGCGGAAGTTAGGGGGTCGAATTGGAATGATCTCGAGAGGGGGGGGGGTTCGAGCCGGTTTTGTCCCGGGTGGGGTGTCGGGCGTGCCAACATGCCTTCAAGAAATCTAGCGGAAAACCCTGATTACACATATTGTGATTTTTTACATGTACAGATACTCCAGTCATGGTGTATGTTAGTTTTGTGCATAAACTACGTATGTGTTTCGCTGTTTATTTTAACTGGAAATAATGTATCAGGTGTATTATCAATTACACATATTTTAAGAGAAAACATGTATACGAAGCATTAATGGAATATTATTGGTTGCTGGAAGCCTGTTTTAATTCAGTCAACAGTTGTGTATCAAGGTATTTATAACAGGAAAAACACAAAACTGTAAAAGTACCAAATACAAAATGCAATATATTGGTATGGACATTTATATTGCTGTATGTTATTGCTGAATCTAATATTGCAATATACCAATATACCGGTATATTATGAATCCCCTATCTTTAATACTATAAATAGTAAAAACCAAGCGTTGATTTATTTCTGATATGTAACAAAAAAATCCGGGCATACACAGAATTTGTGCCGATATTGCTTTTCTATTTGCTGTTGTGCCATGTACCGGCTAGGACATGGCACACGATTGATTTCACGTGCTGTCGTTAACTGCGCTTGACGTTATTAGTAACGTCAAAATGGCTGAAGCGAAGCGTACGCCAAGTTTTAGTAGATCGTTTGTTGGAATCATGACGGTCATATTCAAGACAATGAGCGAGAAATTTATACCTATCAATTTGTTGATTCCATGAAAAATGAAAATACATGTACCAGAAGAAAAACAAATTCGGACGTCAATCGGGTAAAAAACTGGCTTAAAAGCAAGGTTGAAGCGAGAGAACTGTTTGAAATTCAGGCAGAGGTGTTAAACGTAATTTTAGCTCACATGTTTCAAATATTAGATCGAATGGCAGTAGTGAGTTGCATAATAGACTTCAGTTTAAGGTGTGTAATAAAATAGTTAAAACACGGTTATGGTGCGCCTTTAGGCCGTATCCACGGTGTAGGATCAGGGCGAACTTTTCAGGATAAAAATGTCATTTTGGACGCACTTTTACGGATAACCACCAAACTTTTCATATGATATAGGATAAGGCTAGGTTAAGTTGACTCTTACATTACCATTTTATAATCGCTTTTTTAAGATATTTTATTTCTATTCTTAATCAGTATGTTTTACGGAACATGTTGAATATGTCAAAATGTATCTATAAGCTCTGTATTTTATAATACTGTCCCGATTAAGCAAAATACTTTGATTTGTTTAGTGAATTCCTTCAGCAAATGTGTGGAGTGTTTTTTCATTTGAAGTTTTAAGAGTTCCCTTTATATTTAAAATACATTTAATAAGTGTCAAGGTATTTGTTAGTTGTGAAAAGTATGCCTGCAACATTTTAAGCTAAAAAATGCAGTTATTAAGAGAGAATCCTTCGGTTTCTTTGATCTTATCAATACAGCGAAGTGATGCAGATAAATACACCAACATTTAATCCAATTAAAATAATTATCAACATATATATGATTATGGATCTTTGTTATTTTGTTATGCTTTTCAGAAAATATGCACTGAAAAAATTAATTTTGATATTCATGGATGTTTTATGAAGACTGGTTGCTCTGTTCTTTTTATACAAAAGAAACGAAGCGTTTACAATACAAGCTTTAAAAAAATAACGAAATGACGTTAGGTGAAACGTGTCACGTTACAAACATTTAAATGTTTGGAGTTGAAATGAATAGCATGTGTCGTACGACTGGGCCAAAGTTGTTCGTATCTAATTTTGCAATATTCATACGACCATTGCGCGGCTATATTTTGCAATGTTCATACGACCATTGCACGGCTATATTTTTGCAATATTCATATGACCATTGCACTGCGATAAAATCGTGCTACGGCGGTCTTTGTCGTAATAGGTCAACTCGTACCCTAGTCAACCAATACTATTTTGGTCAAATCGTACCCTATTTGTGGTAAACCTTTTTAGGTCAACTCGTACTATTCCATTTCCAACAGAGATACGATAGAAAAGATTCATCTTGTAGTCACAATAAAGATTATGTATAAAATGTTAACAGGCATAAATATGTACATGGTTGTTTTTTATAATTCGGCTTAATCTTGTAACTAACATGTTGCTAAGAAAAAATATGTATACATGTATTTACAAATCGATGTTTGTTGTTTTTTTTATTTAGTATTAATTTTCGAATTTTAAAGTCATTAAATGTTAATGAGTATAGGAGTCGTTTCATGACTGTCACTTAACTACAAATTTCACACTGTCCTGTATGTGTTTCACATGTAGTTGACAAGTGACTTTTCAATCACGGGCTCAACATCAGCCCCTATCATGGGACATGCGTGTGCTTTATGTATGTCCTTCCGACGAGAAAAAACAAGGTCGTTCCCACAAGATAAAGTGTCGCAACCACGAGGAACTAAGTAGTGGTACAAGATACTGTAGTATCTCCTTCCCACTAGATTATACATTGTCATAACTAACTAAGTTGTTTATTTGTTTGTTTTTTTTGATTTTTCGCCGTATTCAACAGTATTTCAGTCATATAACGGCGGTCAGTTAACCTACTCAAACGTTTCCTGGGTAAACCAACTCTCTACCAACTGAGCTAGCCGGCCCGGCATAACTTCGTCGTAAGAGTTATTAAGTTGTGATAACGCTATGTTATGTCATTTCCACGAGACAGTATCTAGTCGGAACGAATTTAGGCTCGCATACTCGCACATTTCGGAAATTGCGACTACATTTTCCACATTTTCAAAAAATGTGTATAACACCGTCCCGATTTTTGAAGCAACAGAAGAGAAAAAAAACCCATAGCAACTTGCAGTAATGTTTTGTCAATGCTCGTTGATTTTGTATTCCCGTTTGTTTCTCTCCATATTTGTTGTTGTTGGTTTTACCTTTAAAAACACCTAACAATCCACATTGAATGTAAATTGTCATGTTAATATTCAATATGTTTTCTGTCCAAACACTCTATTTTAATTCAAAGACATGTATATTTTGTCACCCCATTTAAATGGTATTTTAATTTCCAATTTATCCAATGCATCAAACCAGCAGTTTGATTTTTTGACACCCTCGACATTTCCCTAGAACACTTATTCATTAATGCTCTATCGATATTTTGCGAGTTAATTTCTCATTTTGCGAGTAAGCTAAAAAATGCTGCGAGTGGCTTTTTTCGCTAAAATCGAACCCTGCATGGTATCTTGTTGGAACGACTTATTAACCCGTTCTCATGACAAAGTAATGTCGTTCTCACCAGATAGTATCTCGTTACTATGACTAAGTATCTTTGATCTAGTCCCTTTAAAAGTGGCAGTTAAATTATCAGTTCCAATCTGGACACGAATATACCTGTACATATCTAATAACGAACAACATAATTTTTATAATTTCAACGTACGTTTATAGCGGTCAAAATATAAAATGAACATGAGATGTTTGTAAAACTTGTATGCCCCTGGACTTGCAGCCAAGTTGTGAATATGTGCAATTGTTAATACATTTTTTTTATATGCATACCCATGCGAGGTCTCGATATATGGTATCTATGTATGAAGTTCCATTAAAATATCTCGATGCGTTCTCAAGTTATTGAGCAGAAACCGATTTTCTATTTTTAGTCATGGTGACCTTGACCCAACCAGCCCATATGAAATCCGAATAGAGATCTCAATATAGGTAATCTATGTATAAAGTTTCATTAAAATATCTCGATGCGTTCTTAAGTTATTGAGCGGAAACCATTTTTCTATTTTTAGTATCGGTGACCTTGACCACACCCCATAAGCAATCCCAAGGGAGGTCTCAATATAAGGTATCTATGTATGAAGTTTCATTTAAATATCTCAATGCTTGTCAAGTTATTGAGCGAAAACCCTTTTTTTATTTTTAGTAACGGTGACCTGGACCTTGACCCCACCCGCCACATATGCAATCCCAAGAGAGGTCTCAATATCAGATATCTATGTATGAAGTTTCATTAACATATCTTGATGCCTTGTCCAGTTATTGAGCTGAAACCATTTTTCTATTTTTAGAAACGGTGACCTTGACCTATGACCTCAAAATTAATAGGCCTCTTTCTTTCCTCCCAAGTAACCAGCATACCAACTTTAATGATCGTAGGTCAAAGTGTTCTCTAGACATTGTGCGGAACTGAAATGGTCTATGGACAGACCAACCATCCGACCGACCGACCAACCGAACGACTGACGGACAGGTGCAAAGCAATATAACCCTACTTCTTCGAAGGGGGGCATAATTAGGGAAATTCTTTTCATTTGTCTCTGTAATACCAATCTGTGATTATCTACTTAGGTTTTAGAAAACGGATGAGAAGATGAAAGTTTTAGGTCTTTCTTACATGTTGAGATACATGTGTATACAGTCATACTGCAGATAAGGATCCAAAGAAACTGTATTGAAAGATACCTATGCATGTATGGATCTATAATATTTGATTTTATGTTTTACAATCATCATTTTAATGAAACAGAAGTAAATGAAAGCTAATCAAATGCTGTAGAGTAATACGCGAATAAGTATGGTCTAGGTGTTTCATCCTATTAGGAAAATGTCGCTGTATTACATTATGTTGACAATGGCATTTTGTATGTACACTCGGCAATAAACATTGATTTGCTTCACATAAAACTCCGTAGTGAATGACATGATACCGATAGTATACAAGAAACTATTTTTTTTAATTGATATAGTTGCTGGAAAATGCTAAAGAAACATGCATAATTGGTCACTCGCACATGACAGTATCATATTGTGCAGCTTATTTTGGGATAGCAGTTACTTTAATTCACCTTGTATGCACTCATATCCAAAGCTAATTGATACTAATGTTCCGTGGTGTAGCTATCTAACCCAACTTTCCGGTCTGAAAGTCCATTCGTTGACATCTGTCATCTTCATTCATGTTTTTTATCAGTAAAATTGCGTTGTTTTATCATGAAAAGTTCGCCCATAGCCAATTTTATCCTGAAAGGTTTGCCCTGATCATTCACAGTGGAATCTGCTCACCTTCGGACGTATTGGCCCTCGGGCTAAAGCCATGGAGCCAATATTGCCAAAGATGCGCCGATACGGCCTAAAGGCGCACCATTGCCGTGTATTAATCGATATATTATGATTATATCAGACAGGAAGAAAGTTACTGGAAATACCGAACTCTACCTCTACCTGGTTACTTTTCTTCCGCTATGTTAAAATGCGGATTCGTTTAAAGCCGTTGTCCATGTAATCTAAGTCATTACATGGTTATTTAGTAATAGTTCTTTTTAACGTTTATGGTGTTTATTTGTTTTAAGTCTATGTCTTATTTACAACAGGCATTTTAAACTTTGTTTGTTCAAAAGCGCTTGGTAGGAACAGAATATACAATAATGTACATGCTGGTATACTCCAGAGGCATCACCAGTTATCGCATACAGAAAATAGACGATCAAAATTTACCAAAATATTATTTATTTTTTTGGATCGGTAACATGCCCATTAGAAACTATTTCTGCATTTTTTCTGCACGGCTGCTTTAAAACCCGTGCACAATCTTTAAAAAATAATCAACAAAAATGTTGGCATTCAATCAAATTTGTGGCGGGCCATCACAAAACGTTGCGGCGCTGCCGGGGAAACAATTCATTTACTTGTTTATCCTTACACTTAGTCAATTAGGAGACTGCATGTAACTATTAAAATAAACACATTTGGGACTAAGGCAACGTCCACTAAAACTTTCTGCTATAAGAAAGGTATACGGCCTACATATAGAGTTGCAAATATAATATACAGTAGATTCCACTTAATTAAATATCGTATAATTGAATATTTCGCTTAATTGAATAAAGATTGAAAACACCAAACCGTTTGCATTACCATTGTAAAAACACCGCCTAATCTGATAGAAAATATGGTGTCCTCCGGTGTACTACCAAAATGTAAGCGTCTTACTAATTAATATATGAATAATGAAACTCCAGAGACATCATCAGGAGAGAAAACCTTATTACCATCCGTTGGTCCTTTATTTGAGGCAAGTGACTAATTGCCTATATAATACAGGACAATACATACAACCAAACACAAAACATACCAAGAGATGTTTGTAAAACATGTATGCCCCCCCCGACTTGCAGCCAAGATGTGAATATGTGCAATTGTTAAGAATTTTTTAAAATATGCAATCCCACTTGAGGCCTCGATATATGGTATATTTGTA
Source organism: Congeria kusceri (assembly GCA_027627225.1). Lineage (NCBI taxonomy): Eukaryota > Metazoa > Mollusca > Bivalvia > Myida > Dreissenidae > Congeria > Congeria kusceri. Next base: position 95,910,906 of record CM051026.1, read on the forward strand.
TGAAGTTTCATTAGAATATATTGATGCGTTATCAGGTTATTGTGTTGAAAAAGTTTTTTCTATTTTTAGTCAAGGTGACCGTGACCTTGTCCCCACCCTTTCCGTATCTATGTGTGAAGTTTCATTAAAATATCTTGATGCGTTCTCAAGTTATTGAGCGGAGACCGTTTTTCTATTTTTAGTAACAGTGACCTTGTCCCCACACAACCCATATGCAATCCCAAGCAAGGTCTCAATATAAGGTATCTATGTATGAAGTTTCATTAAAATATATTGATGCGTTCTTAAGTTATTGAGCGGAGACCGTTTTTACATTTTTAGTAATAGTGACATTGACCTTGACCCCAACCATCCCTTATGCAATCCCAAGCGAGATCTCAATATAAGGTATCTAAATGTATGTATGAAGTTTCATTATAATATCTCGATGCGTTCTCAAGTTATTGAGCGGAAACCGTTTTTTTATTTTTAGTAATGGTGACCTTGACCTCACCCACCTCATATGTAATATCAAGCGAGGTCTTGCTGTAAGGTATCTATGTATAAAGTTTCATTAAAATATCTCAACGCATTCTCAAGTTATTGAGTGGAACCGTTTTTCTATTTTTAGAATGGTGACCTTGACCTTTGACCTGTTGACCTAAAAATGTGTAGGCTTCTTCCTTTCCTCACAAGTACCAACTGTCATAATCGTAAGTCAAAGCGTTCTCAATATATCGTGCAGAACTTGAATGATCCACCGACATGCCAAACCTCACATTTAGCCCAGAATTAATGACAAAACACACACTTGTTAGTAAACTTTAACCTCACAGCAATGCAATTCAAATTAAATAGTAATAGAAGAGAATATACAATCAATTGATTTCAAGACCTAGAAAATTTTAGTACAAATCACAGATCGTCATCGTGCATCTCAGGAAGAAGCCATAATATGTGGTGTTAAAAGCCAGATTACATAGCTTAGTTGTATATGTTTAATATTTATAATTAATATCATTGTAATAGTAGTTTGATACTAAACTAAAACTATCATTACTACACGCACTTATGCAAACATAAAATGAAAAATTGTTTATTATACAAAACGTGCATCAAATACTGAAATTAATATTTTTCTGTCCATATGCCGTAGGCAACTTACATAATCTGTTATAACGCATTTGAAGATAGGTTTTAAAGCTGTTACTGTTCAAATTAAATGGATGTTTATTTAACGCTGTTTACCCAACGAGAAAGTATAATTATTTACAGTTAAACGAAATTCTCTACCAAAACTAACAGGCAGGTGTTACTGTGAGCATAGACAATAGACATATACCCCTTTGATTGACAAGACTGTTGTAACAGTTTATAAATAACGTTTATAGCATTCAATTTTGCATATTTACACTTACGTAACCGTTTTGAAACATCGCTGTAAAATGAGGGGTGTGAAATTCCATTAACCAATACAGATTTGAAGGATTCATTATGAACACAAATTTATTTTTCCATTCAAACATGGCTGATAAATCTGCATTTTCATTTTTGGACCATTGTTTTTACAATTCGTTTCTAAAGAAGAATTAATATCAACTTAACGCTTATCATAATCAATTGATGAAGGAATGATACATTTAGGACCTCTGTGAAGGAATGATACATTTAGGACCTCTGCGAAGCGATTTTCTAAGTTTCCTTTTATTAATAAAATTAAGGTTTCCAGTCATAACATGGCCGATCGGTTGATAAAAATATTTAGAATAGCACATTCTCAAGTACTTTAACAATTTCCTAAAACATGTTCATCAGTAGTAACAGAGTTGTGATTAAATACAATTGTAAAACTGATGTGTCAGACATGGTAATATTGTGCTTGTCACAGTACAATGCATGTGTCAAACATGGTCGTAGTGTACCTGTGTCGGTATAATGGGGTGTCAGACATGGTAGCAGAATGCGAGTGTCAGTACAACGGGTGTGTCAAACATCGTCGTACTGTACGTGTGTCGGTATAAATGGGGTGTCAGACATGATAGTAGTATGCCAGTGTCAGTACAACGGGTGTGTCAGACATGGTAGTAGGATGCCAGTGTCTGTACAAGGAGTGTGTCAGACATGGTAGTAGGATGCCAGTGTCTGTACAACTGGTGTGTCAAACATGGTAGTAGGATGCATGTGTCTGTATAACGGGTCTGTCAGACATGGTAGTAGGATACCAGTGTCTGTACAACGGGTGTGTCAGACATGGTAGTAGGATGCCTGTGTCTGAACAAGGAGTGTGTCAGACATGGTAGTAGGATGCCAGTGTCTGTACAACGGGTGTGTCAAACATGGTAGTAGGATGCCTTTGTCTGTACAACGGGTGTGTCAGACATGGAAGTATTGTGCCAGTGTCTGTATAACGGGTGTGTCAGACATGGTAGTATGGTGCCAGGGTCTGTAAATCGGGTGTGCCAGACATAGTAGTATGGTGCCAGTGTCAGAACAACGAGTGTTTCAGACATGGTAGTAGGATGCATGTGTCTGTACAATGAGTGTGTCAGACATGGTAGTAGGATGCATGTGTCTGTACAACGAGTGTGTCAGACATGGTAGTAGGATGTCTGTGTCAGTACAACAAGTGTGTCAGACATTTAGTTTGTTGCCAGTGTTTGTACAACGGGTGTGTCAGACATGGAAGTAGGATGCCTGTGTCTGTGTCAGACATAGTAGTGAAGTGCCAGTCAGAGCTCCATTTAAGGTTTTAGCCTAAAGGGTATTTTACCCCCTGGTTTTTTGGTTAAAGGGCATTTTACCCCCAGTCCGTCAGCTTTAAAGGGTATTTGAGAAATTTAAAGGCTATTTTTATTTTTACATAATATAAAAATAGTTTTTTATGTGCTTGTTATATATGAAGACATTAATATTGGCAAATGGAATAAATTGAATGTAGACAATAATCTGTTGGTCTATCAAAACATAACATTTACTTGGCAGTTTGTAGTTAGTTTCCTAGATACTTTGTACTTTTTTTCATTGCAAATCCTGATTAAATGTTTTTAAATTTTGCAACCTGCTTTCTGGTCCTTCTTGCTTGACAATTAGCCAATTTTTTTGCCACGATCACAGCAATTGTTTAGACAATTTTTCACTCACATGATGCTTGTGTTTCTTGTCCGATTTTTCAACTGCTGTGACAAAGAGATCGCCACTTTTCACCTTTTAAATAGGACAAGCATCATAAGACCCATTCAGATTAACATTTTTCAAGATATTGCCTACTGAAACTGGCTGATTGAGCTTAAAACGTTCCGATTTCGACCCACATACACAATGCAAAGCCATTTTGAGTAGAAAGATTCGCTTGATTCACTTTTAATCGATTCAAAGGCTAACTTACACCATTAGGGGGACTGGATAATTGGTAAAACCGGTTACGCAGTTTAAGCGATTAAAAATACGTACCGAGATTTGCAATACGTAACGTTACGCACTGGGCAGATTTACAATGATTTTTTTTAATTTCAATGTGTAAATACGCGGATACGCGTCTTATCTGGAGCTCTGGTGCCAGTGTCAGTACAACGGGTGTATCAGACATGGTAGTATGGAGCCTGGGTCTGTATAATTGGTGTGCCAGAAAGAGTAGTATGGTGCCGGTGTCAGTACAACTGGTATGTCAGACATGGTAGTGGGATGGCTGTGTCTGTACGAGTGTGTCAGACAGAGTAGTAGGATACCAGTGTCAGTACAATGAATGTGTCAGACATGGTAGTATGGTGCCAGTGTCAGTACAACTACACCAGTTGACACACCGTCAGACATAGTAGTAGGATGCCAGAGTCTGTAAAACGGGTGTGTCAGACATAGTAGTAGGATGCCAGGGACTGTATAACTGGTGTGTCAGACTTAGTAATATGGTGCCAGTGTCTGTAAAAAGGGTGTGTCAGACGTGGTAGTAGTATGGCAGGGACTGCATAACTGGTGTGTAAGACATAGCAGTGTGGTGCCAGTGTCTGTAAAACGGGTTTGTCAGACATGGTAGCAGGATACCAGGAACTGTATAACTGGTGTGTCAGACATAGTAGCATGGTGCCAGTGTCTATACAACGGGTGCGTCAGACATGGTAGTAGGATGGCTGTGTCTGTAAAACGGGTGTGTCAGACATGGTAGTACTATGCCAGTGTCAGTAAAACGGGTGTGTCAGACATGGTAGTACTATGCCAGTGTCAGTAAAACGGGTGTGTCAGACATGTTAGTATTATGCCAGTGTCTGAACAACGAGTGTGTCAGACATAGTTGTACATTGCAAGCATCTGTACAACGGGTGTGTCAGACATAGTAGTAGGATGCCAGTGTCTGTACAACGGGTGTGTCAGACATGGTAGTAGGATGCCTGTGTCTGTACAACGGGTGTGTCAGACATGGTAGTAGGATGCTTGTGTGTCAGACATGGTAGTAGGATGCTTGTGTGTCAGACATGGTAGTAGGATGCCAGTGTCTGTACAACGGGTGTGTCAGACATGGTAGAAGGATGCCTGTGTCTGTATAACGGGTGTGTCAAACATGGTAGTAGGATGCCTGTGTCTGTATAACGGGTGTGTCAGACATGGTAGTAGGATGCCAGTGTCTGTACAACGGGTGTGTCAGACATGGTAGTAGGATGCCAGTGTCAGTACAACGGGTGTGTCAGTCATGGAAGTAGGATGCCAGTGTCTGTACAACGGGTGTGTCAGACATGGTAGTAGGATGCGAGTGTCTGTACAACGGGTGTGTCAGACATGGTAGTAGGATGCCTGTGTCTGTATAACGGGTGTGTCAAACATGGTAGTAGGATGCCTGTGTCTGTATAACGGGTGTGTCAGACATGGTAGTAGGATGCCTGTGTCTGTATAACGGGTGTGTCAGACATGGTAGTAGGTTGCCTGTGTCTGTATAACGGGTGTGTCAGACATGGTAGTAGGATGCCTGTGTCTGTATAACGGGTGTGTCAGACATGGTAGTAGGATGCTTGTGTCTGTACAACGGGTGTGTCAGACATAGTAGTAGTAGTAGGATGACTGAGTCTGTATAACTGGTGTGTCAGGCATAGTAGTAGGATGACTGTGTCTGTATAACGGGTGTGTCAGACATAGTAGTAGGATGACTGTGTCTGTATAACGGGTGTGTCAGACATGGTAGTTGGATGCCTGTGTCTGTACAACGGGAATGTCAGGCCTTGTAGTAGGATGCCTGTGTCTGTACAACGGGTGTGTCAGACATAGTAGTGTGGTGCCAGGGTCTGTATAACGGGTGTGTCAGACCTGGTAGAAGGTTGCCAGTGTCTGTACAACAGGTAAGTCAGACATGGTAGTAGGATGCCTGTGTCTGTACAACGGGTGTGTCAGACATGGTAGTAGGATGCCTGTGTCTGTACAACGGGTGTGTCAGACATAGTAGTATGGTGCCAGGGTCTGTATAACTGGTGTGCCAGACATAGTAGTATGGTGCCAGGGTATGTAAAACGCGTAAGACGAAGTACTACGGTGCCAGTGTCAGTACAACGTGTGTATTAGACATAGTAATATGGTGCCAGTGTCTGTACAAAGGGTGTGTCAGACATGGTAGTATATTGCAATGGTCTGTACAATGGGTGTTCAAGACATGGTAGTATGGTGCCAGTGTCGGTACAACGGGTGTTTAAGACATGGTACCAGGATGCCAGTGTCTGTACAACTGCAATTAAATGCCGACCGAATAAAGATCAACGAAAATATTATCACGACCTGTTTGGTCGTCAAAATGTCTTCAATGCAACATCGAAGACCATCTGCGACTAAAATGTATCTTAAGACCATTGGTGACCATCGACAACCAGTCGCAGACCCCCAACAACCTGTTAAAGACCCTTTAAAGATCCATCAGCAACTACTGGATGTCGGTGGTCGGGAGTTGGTTAAAGTTCATCGCAAGCTACATGTGACCGGCACTTCAGTGATTAAATTTGTTCGATGAAATTATCCCACATTTTGAAAATATATTTTATGATTTGACAAATACTTTTGAAATTGTAAATGGAACTACTTTTTACTATGATTCGCTCAGAGTCTGTACTTTGTCTATAGAAAAATTAGCGAGTATCATGTTAGAATATAATGTAACTTACATGAATGGCCTTTAACAATGTTCAATCAAGATATGGATGGCGATGCTTGCTTTGGACGGATAAAACATTCACTAGAATTTTTCAAACAAAGCTCGAAACTTCGGAACTTTAAATTAACAGTCATTCTCTGTTCAGTTTAGCAAATAACATCCAAGACAAGCGTGCTGCTTGAAAAGGTTACACTTAACTAATTGAATTTTGTGAAACATCAGCTGTTTAGAATAATGTTGAAATTACTGGATGGATGTTGTTTTCAAAAAAAATAATATCAAAGTTATAAAGGCGAATAATTAAGGTCATGCACGTGTTTAACATTGGCTAGGTCTAATTAATAAATTTAATAAATTAAAATATAACAGAAGACTTGTAAATGCGTAAGTCCGAAGTTGTGCTTGAAATTTAAGTCAACGTTTCATACGTGCAAATTTAACATCACCATTCATATCTTGCAATCAGCACTGTTAAATGTTCTTCGTGCAAGTTATATTGCAGTAAGACAAACATCTTGTATTTCAAATCAAAAAACCTACACCAAATTTTACATCAATAAGTTACTATAAGGGAACGTTATACATCGAAACTGTTTTATATGCGTTATTTATTTATATACATTTCACATTCTATTTCTTCAATTATAAGGTAAAAATAGTTTATATCGATCATTATGTTGTTTTAAAAATGTTATAAAACCGGCAATTTTTCAAGTTTAAAATACATATTAACAAAGCGAAACGCCAGTTGCGACAGCAGGAGATAACTCTTTCATCTATAGCATGTGACCAATTGCCAAATAATTACACAGCATATCTGATTCACTATGTCCAACGCTTGATAACATAAAGAGGCTTTAATCTATCGCATGATATACATTCAGTACATTAGATATCTATGAGAAGTACCATAACTCTAATTAAAGGGGCTCACTGTCAGTCGATTATAAGGCTGCACGCAACTATTAAAACTTTCTAATATAAGAAATACCTTCGGCAATTCTATATTTTCCAGGGTTTCCCGCAGGCCTGTTTCGCTTGTCAGGCCCCTACATGCCTTCAAAGAAGTTAGTCATTTGCCCACATGCTTAAATAATGCCGACATGCAATGAATTTCAAAGCGTCAACCCTTAATCCCTTTATCTATTACACCAATCTTTAAATTACAGGGCCATAAACGAACGCCGTATTGATCGATAACGTCTAACTTCCAGCAACGTTATTGACAAGTAACTGAACTGTGTGGTAGTCCCGCCCACAACGATCTCATAGCCAATAAAATACGGCAACGTTTAGGCCGGAGTTTATGCCTTACTAACTTACTTACTTACAAACGTTTTTGACAACAAATACTAACGTTGACGGGAACAGTGAACAGGCATTTTAAAAATTTGATTATTATATATAACGTTTTATTTTTTCCCGGTAATTTCCTTATCCATCTCACAAATTGAAAATCAAAATTATGGAAACGAATAATGTGACATTACAATACAATTTAACGTCGTCAAACGTAATTTCGTTCTCAAAAACACTGCAATTAAGCACGTGACCAGTACACGCACGTTTTACATGAGGCATCCGTGACTTTGTGCCTCGCAATTTCGCGCGCTTGTGTAGCAAAACAAGCTGTTTACATGGAGATAAAGGCCCGTATTATATGTCAATTAGGAGCCGCACATTCAAGTATTTAAAACAACGGTGATTTCTATTCGGCTTTTAATGTCCGCATGTAGCATAACTGATATTAATGAATGATAACTTTTGCATCCAAAAACAATTAATGAAAAAAAAACAGTTTTAAAAAACTGGCGGTCATGATAGAAATTAAATCGGCAAATGTTAGGCTTTTCAACGAATCTGGATATATGTGTGATTGAAAATTAATTCCATAAAAAATGCAGCCTATTCGATCAAGGGCGCTAGTTAAAGCGATACTGCCAATCGATTTGATCGCCACTGGGATTTCGAACGTCGTAGCCGATTTCAGAAATGTGGGGTCGCGAGATGCGGACAATTTTGGGGAGTTGGATTCGAGCGGAGAAGCCAATTTCGGTGAGGTGGGGTCGATCGTTGAAGCCGATTTTCGGGGAGCTGGGGTTGGGCGATGCGGCCGAGTTCGTAGATGTGGGAGTTAAACGGAGCGGCCGATGTCGGGCGGGGTGGGGGATAAGGGGTCGGATTTGAACGATCTCGGGGAGGTGGAGGTGGGGGGGGGGGGTCGAGCTGATTTTAATCGCAGGTGGTGGTGCTCGGGATCCCGACATGCCTTCAAGAAATCCAGCGGGTATCGTGTTTTTGTATAGAACTGTATTTTTTATTATCAACAATAATATACTATTAGAATATAAGCTTCTTATTAAAGAGACGAGGTCACCAAAAAGGGCCAAAGGGGGGCAATTTCTTCAAAACATCTTAAATTTAGATATTAATTCTGTCATATCATAACGGTTATAATCAGGTATATAATTGGAAAAGAGTTTACGCATTTTGATATAAAAATCGATTTATTATATGGGTTGTGTTTGTTTAACCCATTTCATGGTCACATTTTGACGTCAGAATTGTGTGCATTTTGTGTAACGATAGTTTACAAACGACTCCTTACCAGGCATGCTAGCGCAGTTAGTTAAAGCGCCGTATACTGTCATTCATTTCTTCGTATGGCTCCGATGTCGTGAGTTCGATACCCGCTGGGGGGGGGGGAATGTTCATGTGTTCAAGCTTTTTAGCTAATAGGTTATTGTGTATTAGATTCTTTTTATTTACTTAATGCACATGTCTTAGTAAAGCGCATTTATCATAAATAATATAAAATTTTGAGTCCAATAGGAAGCCAATTTTTCGTTGACATAATGAAGTCATTCATATCATATACATTACAAATCAATGTGCATACATTCAGCTTTATTATCAATCATGTTTACACAGCAATACATATTCAAGCAGTTCCTTTTAAATTACACAAGTTAGTTTCGGTTAGCAGTAATTTACAATCTAGGGAAAATTCAAAATCAATCACACTTAAACATGTGTTTAAAATGAGTCGCGTGTGTTCAACAGGGTCAAAGGCAAATGCATGTACGAGTAACTGAATCTTTGAGCGCGTATTACCCGCACTTTTATCCCACCATCATGCGTGCAATTACGAAATAAACCCCGATGAAACAAACTTTGCTTTATTTCAATACTGCGGTGATTAAGCACAGTATAATGACGTAATATTGTTGACTTTGATGACGTCATGTTACGTTTTTGTAATATTTTGTGTGTTTTCTTTCGTATATTTTCAAAATAAAGACAGAAAATGACGGGATAAATAAAATACTCGGTAACTATTGAGTAAAGATACATTTATTTGCTCGTCACGAAAACGTGAACCACTCGCCAAGGCTGGTTTTCTAAGCCTCGCTAAATAAACTTATGTTTATTCAACAATAACCTTGTATTTTCTATATGTATGTATGCACGTGTGTGTCTATCCGTGCATGTGTGTTGGTATATATTACAAGTCCCATATATATAATTTTGCGTGCGTGCATGTCCGCATATGCGCGTTTGTATATTACGCGCCCCAATGCGTGTGTGCAAATGCGTGTATGTCCGTATTACTATTACTTGTCCCCAAATCTCCCAACCGTACACACAATAAACGATAAGTGTATTAGAGACTTGTGTTTTGTTTTTATTAATCTCACCTTCTCAACATTGGTGCCGAAGGTCATCCGACGTCAGAATTATCAGCGTAAAAACTATATAATATGATTTTTTATTATTATTAATTCTATATTTTTTAATTAAATCGATTAAAATTTAAAAAAAGTGTATAATGTATGATACAATTAATGTGATATTTTTATATGAACTTCACAGGGTTATCGAACGCACACGGTATTGGCATAAACGGCACGTGGTCAAGGAGTCAAATTCTATTCTTTGCTCTGAAGTGTGGATGATAGATTAATGTATTATTTTCATCCTGAAAATAAATGCATTGAACGTTCTTCAGAAGTGGCTTTATCTTTCACCATGCGGTGTCAGATGGGTGTTTTAAATACAGTCGACACTCGATACAATAAATTGCGATACAACCTCATGTCGGGATATTAAGAACAAGGCTGCAGGTCCCGTCCGAATTTCTTATATATTTAACTAATACAAAATGCGATACTACGAAATCGCGAACGAACGAAAGATGCGATACTACGAATTGATTTTCTGACCCCATCGTTAACTTGTCATTCAAAATTAAAGCGATACTACGAATAAGTTTGCAACTTAGACTTTCGCACCTATTCGAGAAATGTTTACACCTAACCCAAGCCAGTACTTTTGTTTGACGGATATCGCTCATGATCAAGGACGTTATAGGCAAAGTCCTAGTCATATATACTTTAAACTTTAATATCACCTAAGAGTGTTTAATGCAGGTCTATAGATATGTGAATCTTTACTAACTGGTGTATTTGCTTTGGATCTGCATACATTTGCATGTATGTATTATTTTAAAATGTTTTAATTAAACTTGAAATAAAACATATTTATATTTCATTTAATTTATTATAACTAGTATTCATTATTATTAAATTTAGGCTTGTCTAACAGGATTACAATATACTTAAATTTTCAAAAGATGCGATACTACGAACAAATCCGTATCTCCCTTGACTATTCGTAGTATCGCGTTTCGACTGTATTACCAGATGAGCTGTACATTTGCTTTAAACCTGTATACATTTGCATGTATGTATTATTTTAAAATGTTTTAATAAAACTTGAAATAAAACATATTTATATTTCATTTAATTTATTATAACTAGTATTCATTATTATTAAATTTAGGCTTGTCTAACAGGATTACCATATACTTAAATTTTCTAAAGATGCGACACTACGAAAGATGCGATACTACGAACAAATCCGTATCTCCCTTGACTATTCGTAGTATCGCGTTTTGACTGTATTACCAGATGAGCTGTACACGAACAGGATTGTGTTGGGGCTCCAGAGCTACATTTGACCATTCCCAGTGTGAGTAATAGAAGAGACGAGGCGAGCATTAATCGTGGACGCATGTGTTAAGTGAGCCAAATATCAGGTGTGTTTATGCCCCGGCATTATAATGCCTACCACTTGATGGAAACTGAATATTACTGCGAAGTGTATAGTTAACTCAACTATGAAAACAAGTTTTAGAATTTCCTCTAAAAGAGCATATAAACACATTTCCCATTACAAACTGAAGGGGATGCCGCCACCGCCGCCGCCTACAACGCCTCCGACGTCGCCATAAGTAACAGCTATATGTCGCCTTTTCAGGCGACACAAACACTAAAGTATTCAGACTAAACTAACGAAATATTATCCAATATTCCAGTGCTCGAACTTAATTATCATCATTTTTTTAATCAAGTAGATTCAGTTTATATAGCCTAACAAGCTTTGATTGATACGCGGTTCAAATAGGATTTATTCATACCGATTTTACTACTACTACTTCTACTGCGACTTTTCCCGCGACGGAGAAAGTGTCTTCGCTGACAACTGTTTATATATTAAAGAGGAACTGTGTGATTATTATAGAATCTTTCGATACCCACTAACCAAAACCCGTTTCATAAAACATACTTAACGTCAACATCGACAAAAACTGATTTTTCTGATCCATAAATGCAAATATATTTTTTGTCAATTACAGACCCGTTCATCCTTCATCAATGGCTACATTCGGTTTTGAATAATATAATAAGATCTGCGCATGCGTCATCAATCGATCTGAATCGTTTAGACGCTTTATATGTTTGTATATAATTGTTTGCTGCGCAACGAATAATTATTTCAGTTTTAAATTTCTCTTTTAATACGCATTTCTGAACATAGGTTATTCTCAAAATATATTATTTAAAAAATATATAAAGCATACCAGTAGTGTTTTACCTCACTTGTCCAATTTAGTGTACATGTACAGTATCATCTTTACAAACATGTGTTTACAGAAAACACATCATAAATATATGGCGCTATGTCCCCACAATATTTATGAGTGACAGTTTGGAACCGTTTGTGACTTCAGAAGAAAAGGAAGAATTCACGAACCTTTGCATGACTTTTAAGGTTACATACATGTATTTCTAGCAATATTTTTTTTTTTTTTTCCAAAAGCATACACAAATACAAAGAAAAAATATTGATTTCGGTAATTGATCGAATTGTTTTTCATTTAAAGAATTATATTTTCACTCGTGCTCCCGATACTCGGCAAACTAGATTCACACGTTTGTTGGTATTCCAAATAAACGATGTTTAGTTGCTGTGCAATATTATCTGATATTTGCACGGTTGATATAAAAACTGTACAATATCACGTATGATTTTCTTCCGAGGGCGTGTCGCTGAGCCAATCAAATAACGTTAATTTATAACAAATATTATAATGAACTTTATTTAATTAAAAATGACATATTGCACTTCTTCTGTAAGAAAATGAATATTGATAGCCCATCCTAGCAGTCGCATTTTTGCAGTTAGTATTCGCATGGGAAATGGCTTCAAGACGGTGGATTTAAAATATACAGGTATACTGCAACAAAACGTTTTTCCAACATGCGCCCAAGAAAAGTATCATGGTGACGACAGTGTATATATTTGATTTATATTATGTTTTTATAATTGTTTATAGAAACGAAGTCATCGTATATAAAGAGTATATATGGACGATCTCTCAACAGATTTATTAGCATGAATTAAAAGAACCCGATAATTACTATATACTTCAATTTAAAGTGGAAGAAGAGATCATGGGAACCATTATTGTAAGACGAATACTTGGCTATTTTTAATCACAAACTAGTTTTCGGCTGTACAGCCGGAAACTCCAAAGCATGTATATACATTAACAGTAACTCGACACTTGTTTGGGTTACATAACACTAACAAACGATGCAAAAGGGGACCCTAATATTGTTATTAGGTATTTTAGTGTTTCTTCCGTCATGTTTATGTTTGTCTCTTTGCTTGCAATATATTTTGTCAACGCTTATGTAAACAATTCTGTAAATTTTTATCCCAAAAGGTATGCAACAATTATTGGTAGACATTAAACGACTGTTGTAAGTTTGCATTCTCTAAAATTATCCCGCGCAAGAAAATTTGCCCATAAGAATACATGTATTCAATTTTACCGCTGCAAAATTTACATATCGCGCAAAATTTCTAGCTGTCCATTGGTACACATTCACAAGAAATCTATGTCGATCACACACTAGATTTCGGCTGTACAGCCGGACACTGCTAAACATGTATATACATTGACTCGACAGTTGTTTACGTTACACAGCACTAATAAACGATGCAAAAATGGATCCTCGTAGTTTTACATATTCGATATTTTAGTGTTTCCTCCGTCATGTATATGTTTATCGCTTTGCTTGCAATATATATTGTCACGTCTGTCACTAGTGTCGCATCTGTTTAATTTTATAATAATACATATAAATGGTCGTACATACACGTACATACACACTTTAACATTGCCTCCACATTAATTTTCTGTACATGTACGTACTTTTTGCTAATGTTATTGTCGGTGTACCGTCGATACACCTCTTTTTAAACAACTGGTAATATCTGACATGTACACAAACATATTTGCAAAATAGAATAACTTTTGATCGATTGAATGTACCAAATGAGCAAATACTTCCGGAAACACGCGCTTAAATAAGTACATGTATATAGTTATGTATTTAAGCACCTTAATTTAATAACTTCTCATTATATAAATAACACTAAACGTATCGTGTTATCCAATGTGTATTAAAATCCATATAGTTTTGCCTAATTTACAGAAAAAAATGTGTAATGTACATCGAGTGTGACCCCACTATTTTAGTCTATCAGCAAAGCGACACCTGGTGGATATATTGTGAGTCGCTATCAAACTGTGTTGTAAGTATTTAAACTATTTCGAAATCAACATTCAAGTGCTTTATAGTTCGTGTGTCGTTAATAGGAAAAATCGTAGGCGCGTTAACATGTCGTGCTTTAAAATAATTTTAAAATGAATGTTCATTCGTATATTTCTACAAGGGGCGGATCTAGGAATGCACTTTGTTTCACTTTATAATTAATACGCCACCGTATTATGTTCGAAAGATAAGTTGGTTCATCTGACATCGGACAGTCACAGGGAAAAATATATTATAGCTTGAGGAATTAAAGCATTATGTTGTGGACACCCCTCTACCTTATCACGTTACATCTTATAAATCCATAAAAAAATATGAACATTGGAGTGATTACAAATGGAACATTTAACAAAAAGTGTGTCGATTTAGATTTTGGGAACTATTTATTGAGGCAAATCTGTTTACAGCCTTAAGTAGTCATTGATTTGACTTGAAATTCGACTTTAAATATTATATTGATTCAAAAAGTATCAATGTATTTTTATGCGGTATCCAATACACCATTGCGCATGATATCTTTATATAATATATGAATTTATAAAAAAAAATTAATATGATCCACAAATAAAAGTTTATATATATATTGTCTATAGTTTATCGCTTTCGCTGTACTTTGGCGCCGGTACTACGGTGTACTTAATCGTAGGCGGGCTAGATCGGGTATGTTTTACTGAAGTTAATGTGTATCTTTAAAAAATGGTCCCGGAGTTGGTCCGGGAGTTTTAGGGGGGGGGGGGTATCTCCACTTATTCTTAGATATGTATATGCGGACTACACGAATTTGTAGAGTTGATAGATTTGGCGTGCATTTACAAAGTATAGGCTACGTAGTTTAAACCTATTTATTTTAGCTCCATTGTATCGAAAGCCTTATGCTCATCGAGACACACAAATCCGTTTCCTGGGTAGAACCTTGGTGTCTTTTTGAGATAGATCAGTCAGCGATCAACACGAGCTGTCAGAGGACATTTCGAAGTATTTCAGTTGGTACAGATTTTGGAAAGTGGAAGGGGCATACATTTGTTGAAGTACAAATCTTTCAAGTGAAAAACTTTTATAGGTTACATGTATAAATTTTAAGATTTTGGAATAAAAACTTTAACCATAAAATCTATGTTAACAGTGGACATTACTCTGTAAAAATACAAAACAAAGTTAAAGAGATTGTTGAACCTGATGCAGGAGCTGATGGAAAATTTAAATTCCAAGTTTCAAGTGATTAACCTATGTAGTTTTCAAGGTATTATACTTCAAAATATAAACTATAACCAGAAAATATATGCGAAAATGGACATAACTCTGTCAAGATACAAAACAAAGTTATGGGGAATGTTGCCCTTGAAGCAGCAGTTGATGACAAAAAAGCATTCCAAGTTTCAGGTAGTAGTAGGTTTTCTATGTCCGTACAACGGAGGTATCAGGCATAATTGTTGGGGGGCCTGTGTCAACACAACGTGTGTGTGATACTTGGTAATCGGGTGCCGTTGTAAGTACAGCGGATGTGTGAGACATGATAGTACGGTGAAGTTGTGAAATTGTAAGTACAACGGGTGTGTGAGACATGATAGTAGGGTGCCGGTGACAGTACAACGAGTGTCAGACATGGCAGTAGGTTACCCTTGTCCGTACAACGGGTGTGTGAGACATAGTTGTAGGGTGCCGGTGTAAGTTCAACGGGTATGTGAGACATGATAGTAGGGTGCCGGTGTCAGAACAACGGGGGGTTGAGACATAGTAGTAGGGTGCCTGTGTCAGTACAACGGGTGTATTAGACATCGTAGCAGGGTGCCTGTGTCTGTACAACGGGTGTGTGAGGCGTAATAGTAGGTTTTCTATGTCCGTACAACGGAGGTATCATACATGGTTGTAGGGTGCCTGTGTTAACACAACGGGTGTGTGAGCATGTGTTAGTTCAACGGGAAGCCAGAAATGGTAGTAGGGTGCCTGTGTAAGTTCAAAGGGTATGTCTGTCCTGGCAGTAGGGTGCCTATGTCAGTACAACGGGTGTGTCAGACCTGGCAGAAGGGTGCCTGTGTCAGTAAAACGGGTGTGTCAGACCTGGCAGTAGGGTGCCTGTGTCAGTACAACGGGTGTGTCAGACCTGGCAGTAGGGTGCCTGTGTCAGTACAACTGGTGTGTCAGACCTGGCAGTAGGGTGCCTGTGTCAGTACAACGGGTGCGTCAGACCTGGCAGTAGGGTGCATGTGTCAGTACAACGGGTCTGTCAGACCTGACAGTAGGGTGCCTGTGTAAGTTCAAAGGATATGTCAGACATGGCAGTAGGGTGCTTGTGTCAGTACAACGGGTCTGTCAGACCTGGCAGTAGGGTGCCTGTGTCAGTACAACGGGTCTGTCAGACATGGTAGTAGGGTGCCTGGGTCAGTACAACGGGTATGTCATACCTTGCAGTTGGGTGCCAGTGTCAGTACAACGGGTGTGTCAGACATGTCAGTAGGGTGCCTGGGTCAGTACAACGGGTATGTCATACCTTGCAGTTGGGTGCCAGTGTCAGTACAACGGGTGTGTCAGACCTTGCAGTTGGGTGCCAGTGTCAATACAACGGGTGTGTCAGACATGGCTGTAGGGTGCCTGGGTCAGTACAACGGGTGTGACAGATATTGTAGTAGAGTGCATATGCCAGTACAACGGGTGTGTCAGTAGGGTGCATAAGCCAGTACAACGGGTATGTCATACCTTGCAGTTGGGTGCCAGTGTCAGTACAACGGGTGTATCAGACCTTGCAGTTGGGTGCCAGTGTCAGTACAACGGGTGTGTCAGACATGGCAGTAGGGTGCCTGTGTCAGTACAACGGATGTGTCAGACCTGGTAGTAGGGTGCCTGTGTCAGTACAACGGGTGTGACATATATTGTAGTAGGGTATATATGCCAGTGAAAGGGGTGTGTCAGACCTTGCAGAAAGTGCCTGTGTCAATACCAAAAACCGAAACACACTTATGATACCGAAATCTATTGGAATGATAGTGTCTTTCATGAAAAATCAACATCAATTCAAATTGATATAATTAAGCATTGGCATTAGTAACACTCCTAGGTATTTTGTTCAACACTGATTCAGTTACTTCAGTTACAACTACACGTTTTAATGTGTTAGTCAGACTGGCCGAGTGGTTAGTCTAATAGCTTTTGTGGTCGTACATGTACGTTCGAGTCCTTGCGTGCAAAACATGTTTACGATTTTTTTTCTTTACATAATTTTTATTTTGGTTAGAGCAGAAGCTTTATATTGTTTTGCAGTTAAACTTTTTTGGTTTTCAAGCAAAAATGCAAGAAATCTGTGAATAAGCTCCTTTAAATTATCCATAACGAGGTATGAATGGCTATTGCTGAAACTGAATTAAATATCGTTTCAGCTTCATCATGTCTTTTCATAACATTGGCATTTATTGGCTAAGTATATTTCGTTGAATGCACTATGCATATTAATCAATCTGATTTTATTTGTTTGTACTGAATGCCTACTCATCAACCGACAATATTTAAGACAAAACAGAAAAACGTGAAACACGAATGTTCGATAGACCTGACCGCTCTAAATTTATTTTTCACAAAATGCTTATTTAAAGCATATTCGGAGGTCCAAATATTAATGTACCTAATATCAGTTTATTTTGAAAACAGATCAGTGCTTTATATATCTTTTTGCCGAACTGTGATTATAAAGAACAACGATGAAAACTTCCAACGTGCGGCGGCATATGCATGTATCTGTACCCAGGGGAGCTAGAAAAGAACAAACGTGTTTAGGGCTACTGCGCAACTCTGTGACCATTATCATTATTAGCAGTATAACTGACGAGTGTTACCTGTTCATACATGTGCTCAATTGAGCTAAATATAACAACAAAGTGTGGGGACTAGGGCGATACAATGTGACTATTTTCTGAATTGGCAATAACAGAGACAATAGTAAGCGTTTGATACGTGTGTTCCTTTGAGCTATATATAGCAAGTTTGTGATTGGGGCTGCTGCGTTGGAACTACCTTATGCGTTCAAACAGTTTTAATCCCTAACCACTAGACTGCAACTGTATTTATAATATGACTTGTAAATACACTCTATTTGATTGGCTCAGCGACACAACCTCGTAAGAAAAGCATACATGATGCTGCACAGTGTTTACCTCAACCGTGCAAATATCAGATGATATTCCACAGTGACGTCATTTACGACTATGTCAAAACATTAGCTACCAATAGATTTGTGATGCTATGCTCACTGAATATTTTTGTGTCATTTTAATTGTGTTAAATTAAATGCACAATATATCGCCATCGTTTTTGTGTTATTCTGTTTTACGTTTTGTTTAACGAGGGTTAATTTTAATTATAAAACCTGATTGTGATTTTCATGTTTTAAGGTAAGATAATAAACACAAATTTCAGGTTTCATGTAACACAAGTTTTTATTATGGAGCTAAGATGATGAGCTCCAAGTTCAGGTTTGAATACTGTTTACATCAATTTCAAGTTTTGAGGTCAAATTATGAGCATTAAATTCAAGTTTCGATATTTTATACAATAGTTTAATGGTTTGTGGTAAGAAATATGTAAAAGTTAACTTTACGCATTGTTGCAACGTAAAGGAATCAATTTCAAGTTTTGATGTTACAGTATATACATCAACATCAGATTTTGAGGTGTAATTACATTGTTTTTAGTCGTGGCCAATTACTTCGCAAACATCAAGCGTTATGAAAAAGTGCAGGGCAAGTTCATTCGTTGGGCTGGGGGACGTTATGAAAAAGTGCAGGGCAAGTTCATTCGTTGGGCTGGGGGACACTACCCTGCTCCGTCTGACACCTCCAGGTGTGGTTCGGCATTTCCAAATGTCTTCTTGAAAGTGAGTTTCACAAACATATATCGTTTAAAGGGCAAGTCCATTCGCTGAGCAGGGGGACTCGACCATGCTCCACCTGAAACCCCGAAATCGTGAAAAATACATTTTTCCATGTTTTCTATCCTTTCAATTTCAGATCTATATCGAGACGCTTTTACCTTAAAAATAAGGTGACAGCCACGCTAAATATATTATGAATGCTTTTCAATGATATGTATGCTATTTATAGAACGTCGACTGATTATGTACAATTTCAACAAGTGCAAGGGGGATTGGCAAATCGATACAAGTCTTAACATCAAAGGGACTT
This sequence comes from Congeria kusceri, assembly GCA_027627225.1. Taxonomy (NCBI): domain Eukaryota; kingdom Metazoa; phylum Mollusca; class Bivalvia; order Myida; family Dreissenidae; genus Congeria; species Congeria kusceri. The sequence continues at coordinate 95,930,141 of CM051026.1, forward strand.
GATCACAGATTTTTATATTTTGAAAAAATGTCATTTAATGTCTAACTGCAAAAACTAAAGCAGTTGGATTAACCAAAACAAAGAGTAATTAAAGAAAAAAAAGCATAATGGAAAGGTAAGCCTTTCTCGTGATTCCAACCTTCGACTGCCGGGATCAGAAATCTGACTCGCTAACCATACTGACTCATAATCACTAAGGTGAATTTATAACGCTCTGCATATGATACGCGTGATTTCCAAAATACCAATGAAAAGCGTTACAAACGCTTTATATTTTTATGTACTTAAAATAATGATTTTTCATAAAGGACACTATATTTTCAATGCATTTCATTGTTAGTAGTGTTATTTCGCTTCTTTATTTAACATATGTTTTTCTTTTTGGCATTTCTAAAAAAAAACAATTTGGGAATATTCAATGTGCCAATCTGTGAACATTGTTCCTTTAAAAAATCGGACTATTTAAATAGAGACGACGAATCAATACTAGTATTAATATTAATAAATCAGACTATTTACATACAGACTGTTGCTGCGTACAGTTGTTATAAACAGAAACTCGCGATTCCCCCTATTTTCAGTAAATGGTTTAGTCCCGGATATTTAACTAAATTTCGACCGACTGTACGACGCTATTCGAGCGCTTTGCTAACATACCAACATGTTCTCCGTATACTATGTGTGTAAAATTGGCTGTTAGATGATAGATGTTTGCCAGATGTTCAAAACAGAATGCCTAGCTATGCAGCAGGCTTTGTCAGATTTTCAAATGCAAAAGTGCATATGTGCACATAAGTGGCGGCCTGAAGATCAAAACAGAAAGTACAGCCTCACACAAAGTCTTTTCCAGATGTTCAAAACAGAAAGTATAACTATACCTCAGGTGTTTTTATTGTGGATGACAGGTGACTAAATATAAATAAACACCAATCAATCCGTACACGTAATGAACTTAGCTTGTCTTGATTCCCTTATAATCACATTCTTCCGTAAAGAATAATTTGCCTTTACAGCCTAACTTAACTCTGATAGTGATATAAAAACGGTCTATTCATTCGTGTCTTAATAGCAATTTTACACATGTCTCTTGATTATGTTCACCAATCATACTCACTGATATGCTCCATCATGTACATGCTTTGGCGAACGAGATACGGATGAAAATGATCTATTTGCTGTTGTTATCTTAAGAGTTGCCGGAATCCAAAGATTATTTGTTATAGACTGCGGCAATCTCCCATCTTAGGTCGGTTAATATCACATGTGTCGAGCGACATTCAGATCTGTCCGGCTAGCGCATTTGTTGGTATGCTCGCTTCCCATTCGGCGCCAGCGAGTTTGTTTGGTGGTCTCCATACCGGACAGGTGGGGTTTCCTACGGGTACTCCAGCTCCCCCATCCCCCACAGCACAAGACCAAACAAAAACTAAAAAAATTCAGTAAAAGATAAATAGCTGGTCATTGCTGCTATGAATCAAAATACGTCTCTACTTTCGATGAGTCTAAAAGTGAAATTATGCAGAGGTACTGGAGCACACCCCGGGTCCTCACAAAATGCAGCTTCGGTGCGGAATGAACTCATAAACTTCGAAAATACACTCATACATTCACATCACATTCACATTCACATCACATTCTTAATCTATTATTAGGAATATACTTTACACATTACACATATATTGGTTAGTTAATATATACTAGACACAATGCTACTACAACAACATCTAAACCGAATATACGGTGACCTCTTAGATAAAATAACAGACGTGTTATCTTACAATAGTCACATAGAGCACTATTGGGCAGATTTATTATCACAGGTTTATTGAGCGATAAAACGCACATATGTCCATACAGCGAGGGAAATTGTTAACTCCTTATATGTGATAAGAGTGTTTGCATTCAATACATCTGTAGTCCGCACAGGCTCACCAAGGACCGCACTATTCGCCAACAGTGGATATATGTTTAGAAGAGACTTCCTTGTAACAGAAAATCCCTTAAAAGCGGAAAGTGCACATGCCAATCCGGGAGGACACTTTACGCACATGCATTATGCCCGGGCTTCCAACAACACGCCTGATATATGAAATATATTCAGCAACTACTTTTGTGGCCATTTACCTTTTTAAATCATACTTTTCCACTATGTTTAAGGCTTTAATTAATGTCTCATCGTATTATTGTTTGTAATGCAAATTATTGAACATTTGAATTAATTATAATATAAACCACGGTGTAATATATATATAGTTTACTGAGTACATTTTATAGTGTTAGTATTTTAAACAGGTATTGTAATTAATACATTAAAGAGTTCAACACTTCCAACAGATATGATGCATTCATTTAATGGATAACATTACACATGAACAATATAAATTACTAATTTAAACCGTGAGGAAAAATCTAACAAATTGAAGATAACACAACAACTTCAACTCATTCATTTATGTTGCTCAATGTATGGGTTTCAAGGACATTTATCTTATCTTTAGATATGTGGAATAATATCGCTCAGATATCCCGGATAGATGTCGAATGTTTCGGCTCTGTCCCACATTAAGTTTCATAAACGTGCGCTATCAATCAATGCAATAGATTTAAGCCAAATAATAGTCCGATATTTTGCCTAAAAGACGCTTATATGTTACTTAAAACATTTCCAAACCAGTCTTAATTACATTTGCAATAAAAATGCATAACTTTCGCATATAAATACATTATAAATATACACAAACATATAACAATATAATTAAAAATACCCTCAAAGAACACAACCCGAGTTAACGTTCTTTCGCTCGATGCACAAGGTATCTAGTCTTTGCAAACTGTGCTTGTTGATTCGTGTAAAGTACAGCGAGGATGCTTAATTTCGAAGACAGCATATACATTATAATACTATATGCGTTATTGCTTGTCGCAATGCACTCAACTTCTAAATACCATAACAAGAATAATTTGAAATGCAGTATTGTTTCTGGTTAAAGCAGTATTTACATGCACAACCACAATGCTATAGTTTGGATACGTTTATATGGTACACATGGATTAACGCAAGAATAGGGTTTTATAACTTCTTGATCTGTGAAATAGCAATGAGTTTTAATATTTTATATAAAGAGTCCACTATAATGTCTTACTATAAGGCGTTTGTCAAAAACATATACATGTAACCTATTTCTGATGAATGCTATTTTTCAACAGCAAATACTTTCTATGGATATAAAGTCACCACAATTAGTCAATAAATATTTTATATTCACCCATTTAATTTATTATTTTGGAATTGTGTTATCGTATAAAAATATAATTAATGAAATGGGTGTAAGACAAAATATGTTATATGACTGAAGTAATGGCAAAGCACTTGATAAATGCAGGTTTTCACTAGATTAACTATCTTATGCCGCACAATGATTCTAAAGGGGAGCAGTTGCAAAAAGTGTAACTTATAACCATTTGTAATTTCGCTATTTGTTTTCGCAGTCTTATCAAATACCAGATGGTTTGTACTGACAATCGTTTCAATACCTGATGTGCTTTGTTGACATGTTGTCTTAGTCAGTTATTAATGGATATTATGTACAGTACGAACAATCATATAAATGTTCATTAAATGTAGTTTTTTTTCTGCATGTCTAATATATATGCATTTGTACTTTATTTACGGGTCTATGTGTGGAAAAAGAACAAAATGGGCAATAGCTAAAAACTAGTGTTGGTCAAATTTGAAAAAGTGGTATTTATAATAATACTAAATCTAGTTTTGTATATCGGTATTAAAATTACCGTCAAAAATTAAGTCGTCTGCTTACAACGCTGTCGTGCTGTACAATATTTAATGAATACACTCCAATATCTTACCAAAACCTGCCAGATATTGGACGGCTACCCGTCTCGTCTTGTGTTATAAAATTGTTACAGTGATAACAATGGGATGACGTCACATCAATGTTTTCAGACCTGCCATGTAAAGTCGGTTTAAATTTGGTTGATAATGCACCCATAAACCATTTACAGAAAATGTTGATTTTCTGATTATAAACACGCTGCAACAGTGTAATGCTATATCATATTATCTAAATATCGTGGATTTTAACCACAACCAATATTATTATATTATACTGTTTAACTAAGTAAATCAGATAGGGGTGATGGGACACACCTCGGGTCCTCACAATGTGCTGCTGAGACCTTATGAATTCGAAATGCATGAGCATTCGTAAAGAGGCCTTGGATTCAATCATTTATCAGTATTTATCAGCTATATGTTTTGGTATGTTAATAGAGTAAACCGTTGATAAAGCGACGTACTATTCAGCGAAGTAAATATCAATATTTAGATGGCTATGCCAGGCTTTATTTGTATTAAGATGGCTCTGCCAGTCTTTATTTGTATTTAAATGGCTATGTCAGACGTGATTTGTATTTAGATGGCTATGCCAGGCTTTAATTGTATTAAGATTACTATGCCAGGCTTTATTTGTATTTAGATGGCTGCGCCAGGCTTTACTTGTATTTAGATGGCTATGCATGGCTTTATTTGTTACGTATTTTTTAATGGTCTAAATTAACTAGAGACGTTTGTTTTCATAAACATGGCATTAAAGACGTTTAAAGATTGTTTAAGTACGTTCTTAAATGCCGGACATCGTTTATTAACATTGAGTTCCCAACTGTAGATCTGTGTACACATATTGCATGCTAAATCTTCATAAGATATTTATTTAATTGCCTATATATTTACTAAACAAAAAAACTTAATATTTAGGTATATAAAACATAATAGAAAGCATGAACAACCGAAATTTAGTTGTAATCATTTCTTAAAAGGAAACTATATACTCCTCACAGCGGTTACTTCTCCCTTAGCGATCTACAATAACCAACGCCACAACGAGTCAATTCCCTCCCGATTTGAAATAATTAGAACATTTTGATTTGTTATTATTTTGTAATATTTCCACATAAATGTTACATTGTTGGTCAATGTATACATATTAAAAGCTAAACTTAAACAAAGAGATAAATAAAACATGGTAAACATAACAAAGCAATGATTTTACGGTGCCCATGTGCCGGCAGGGATAGACGGGATCGACTACGAGCAGTGCTCGGGACCAGTACATTGTAAAATCTCATTGTGGTGAATGCATACAACTTGCATCGGCTACTTCCCTTAGTCTTCATTATTTTAAACTCCTTCCCATCTAGCGTACTCGCCAATGCTCTAGGCTCAGGTTTTCTAAGCCTCGCTAAATTAACTTATCTTTATTCAACACTAACCTAGTGTTATCTATATGTGCAACTAAAACCTCCGCACATACATTTGACAGGTTACGAGCCTAGCCAAAACGAAGGGAGTTTTATAAAATAATAATAATAATAATAAATCCTAACAACTCTAGAAGGACTTTACTCGTGGTCGCTGTGATTTCCGAGCATATGTACCAGCTGTCTTTAGCTATATTCAGTGTATGAGTCAGTGATTGCTGAGCACATGTACGAGCTGTCTTGAGCTATATTCGGTGTGCTAGTCAGTGATTACTGAGCGACTTTACGAGCTTTCTTTAGCCATATTTGGTGTACGAGTCAATGGTTACTGAGCACATGTACGAGCTTTCTTGAGCTATATTCGGTGTAAGAGTCAGTGGTTACTTAGCACAAATAGAAGCTGTCTTAAGCAATATTCGGTGTACGAGTCAGTAATTACTGAGCCTCTATAATATTTACCGAGCACATGTACGAGCTTTCTTGAGCTTTATTCGGTGATAGAGTCTGTGTTTACTAAGTACATATACGAGCTGTTTTTAGTTTTATTTGATGTATGAGTCAGTAATTACCGAGGACATGTACGTGCTGTCTTGAGCTATATTTAATGTTTACAAGTCAGTGATTACTGAGCACATGTACGAGCTGCGAGCTGTCTTTAGCTATATTCGGTGAACGAGTCAATTATTACTGAGCACATTTACGAGCTGTCTTGAGCTGTATTCGGTGTAAGAGTCAGTGATTACTGAGCAAATGTAGGAGCTTTCTTAAGCTTTATTCTGTGTACGAGTCAGTGATTACTGAGCACATGTACGAGCTTTCTTAAGCTTTATTCTGTGTACGAGTCAGTGATTACTGCGCACATGTACGAGCTTTCTTAAGCTATATTCGGTGTAAGAATCTCTGCAGAGACTCACTGTGCTCGGCATAATGTTTGCTGTACAACCGATGACATTTCTTAGTGAAAGGCGTGTTTGCCAAATGTCAAATTGTTGGCGTATCAAAGCTACCCAACCCATGCAATTGAACTGTCAAATTTCTGGAAATTTGGATGCATCAATGATGTCAATATTTACGTCCGTTACACGCTGTTAACATTGAAGAGTTACAGCTCCTGAGATCGGCAATTCAGATTGGCCTTTGTTCAAATGACAATTCCGTCATTTCCCTTCGAATTCGGTGATTATGTACGTTGTGTACACTGTCTACCCGATGACAACATGGCCAGATAAGGCGCGTACATGTGTAATTTACGCACGGAAAATCACCAGATACGCATAGAAAATAAAAATCAGTGTGTACATTTACGCACAAAATATATATGTTCTGCTTGCAAAAAGAAAATGTGCTACAAACATATACTACTGTATTTAAAACGTCAAGAAATCCCTTATGTGAAAGTGGTTATTATCATCTTGAAACATCTATTACATTATTTCGTGGTACCTCTTTGCATTCTGCTCCACCTTTAATCTAGATAATTAAATTTCAGACGGAAAATACAGTAATCCCATCATTTGTGGTCTGATAGTAAATTTATCATTTATTCCCATTTTTTTAGCGCACGTTTAACTTGTACATCTAAATATATATCGAGCACTGCAGTATCTTTTATAACAGCGAAGACGTTCTCGTGTGCAAGGAGTGTTTGTCATCAAATGTAAAAAGGGCAGCGTATCTCACACTGCCGAATTTACAGTACTCTCTATGTAATTAAAATGTAATTAAAATTAGGGTGTTGCCAGGAAACAGAAAATGCCAATGCTTGGGATGTTTGGATGGACGTAAATGCTTACATTGTACATTGACGACGGTTTAACACTCGTAACAGTAGTTCCTGGAAATCACGGGGATTGTCAATTTAAAACGACCAGCATTGAGAGACAATCAGTCATTCACGTCGAATTCACTTTGAAACTATTTATTTCAGTTCGATTATGTGAAAAACCTGAGATTAATTGAGACACCGTCGGTTTCCTGGGTAGAACCTGTACTCGGTTGCCGTTTGAGAAATATCATTCGTACGCTCTCCGAGTAGGGATCGAAATTACTTCCACCGGAACGCAAGACGGACACCATATCCAATACACTACTGCAACTGACAGTGATGCATTACGAAATTAATATGTATTAATTAGCAACAACTGTTATTCAAATATTATTTTGTGGTGACAAAAGCAAATAATGAAAGATATAAATTTTGCAATAGTAAAATTGTTATGGTTAATATAGAAACATTTTAAACAAACTTTAAATAATAGACAACTAAGTTTAATATTTGATAATTTGCAAAACTGACCCTTATCAAAATTAGAGTAGAACACGTTGCTCTAGATAGGTGGAGATTAATATATCCTTAAAGTGACAGTGACACTTTATTTTGAAGCAATAACATATGCTAAACCTACATTTATCTAGCTACAAATTAAAACAATACAATAGGACCTCAATCTGCTTTAAATCACGGTTAATTTATTGCTAAAGCTAATGTGTGAGTCTAGTTTATAATATAATCATTGAGAATACATAAGTAAAAATGTATTAAGATATACATTTCTTTACGTAAAGTTAATTTGCAACAATTAGGAGCCTATATGAAAAACGTAGACGAACAAAACGTATGGTCGGCTGGTCGCCCTTTTGAAATGTGTACGTACGAAGTTTCATGTCAATTATTTTCAAAATAAGCAGATGAAAGTGCCACTAAATATTGACAGCGAACAAAAACATGAAAATGACGAAAGACACTCTTCAATATGAAATACATCAACACGTACTATTGTAGAGTTTTGCATCGTTTTATTAGTGTTATGCATCCAAATCGAACTGTCAAGTCAACGTATATACATGTACATTAGTTCCAGCGTGTACAGACGAAAACTATTTGGTGTTTAAAAACTAGCTTCCTGTGCATTTAAAGCAATGTTTGTTTTTTACTTTTATTCCATTTAATTTGATATATATGTTAACGTTATTTTGTTATCTGTATTTTCTAGTATCCCACTAAATCTGTTGTACGATCGTACATACACACTTGTTTGTTCATAGAGTTCAGTATGTGACTCGTTTTCACTATATCAAAGTTATGATAGCGTATTGTTTTGACCATATATAAACATGCAATCATAATAATATAAAAGCATGATTTATTATGAAGATCGTGCGCGTTAGTCGGATAGCGATTTCCCTTTTACTATTTCAGAATATTATTCCTTTTATTTAAGTTGTCCTGGTAGAGAAAAGGAATTCGTAACTTGCATATGCAGGCGCGGGTACATACTTTCGAGTTAGAGGGAACAAAACAAAGCTAGCTGCCAGCGAACGGCTTTTAGTCCCTCTGACATATGGGAGGAACAATATCCACTGAAAGGACCGATTTAACGAAAATACCGAGGAGTGGTCCTGATTATGACAATAAATTGTTTGAAGAACGCATAAGTGACAACGAATATTGTGAGTTAAAAAAATCACGAACAAACACGAATATTGGACAATTTTAGATGGGGCGTACGCCGCTTCGACCCCTCTCTTCTAAACCGCCTTGGTATGCTCCATATATTTCGTAACAGTTGATGTGGTGCTAAGGCCGCCTCGCCCCTCTTAACCGCCTTGGTATGCTCCATAAAGTTCGTAACGGTCGCAGTGGTGCTATGGCCGCCCCGCCCTATAAACCGCCTTGGTATGCTCCATATATTTCGTAACAGTTGCAGTGGTGCTATGACGGCCCCTCCACTCTAAACCGCTTTGGTATGCTCCATATATTTCGTAACAGTTGCAGTGGTGCTATGGCCGCCCCTCCCGTCTAACCCGCCTTGGGATGCTCCATATATTTCGTAACAGTTGCAGTGGTGCTATGGCCGCCTCGCCCCACTGAACCGCCTTATTGTGCTCCATATATTTTGTAACAGTCGAAGTGATGCTATAGTTTCTGTCAGGGGCGGTCCTGAAGTTAAATCTAGGATACGCACTGAACGGTGGTATGCACCCACCTGAACTCGTTTTGTTTCTATGATAGCGATAATGCTTTTTATATAGGGCATAGGACCTTTGTTGTAAAATATGTCCGTATATAATACTAACTATGTTACAAAAAATAATATTTTCGAAAAATAAAAAGCAATTTTAAAGTCAATTAAACCATTTCCAGCACGCTTCCTTCCTTGAGTCTGTCCTATCCTTGCTTGTTTCCTTCCTTCATTTCCTTCCTACCTTGCTTCCTTCCTTTCATTCATTGCTTCCTATCTTCCTTCCTATATTTCTTCCTCCCTTTCCTTGCTTGCTTAATTCCCTGCTTACTTAATTTCCTTCTTTCCTTCCTTCCTTACTTTCCTTCCTTCCTTGATTTCTTCCTTTCATTCTTTGCTTCCTTCCTTTCCTTGCTTGCTTCATTCCTACCTTTCCTTCTTTAATTCCTTCCTTGCTTCCTTCTTTCCTTGCTTGCTTCCTACGTTTCCTTCATTGCTTATTTCCTGTCCTTCATTACTTCTTTCCTTTCCATGCTTGCTTCCTTCCTTGCACACTTCCTTTCCTTACTTACTTGCTTCCTTTTCTTTCCTTGCTTGCTTCCCTTCCTTTTCTCCCGTCCTTGCTTTTTTACACCATTTCTTTTTCTTCCTTTCCTGGATTTATTTCTTCCTTTCCTTCCTTCCTTTCCTTGCTTGTTTTCTTCCTTTCCTTACATGCTTCCTCGCATGCTTCCTCCGTTGCTTCCGTCCTGTCTTCCTTCATTCCGTTCTTCTTTCTGTTTCTTCTCTTCGTTTATGTCTACGCTGACAACTTTGCTACAGCGACAATTACCGACTTGTCAATTCAAACTCGCACTGTTTGACATCGAGCTACAAAACTGTGTATTGGTTTCCGAAGATTTCACGCGCTTTTACAAAACTGGCAGATAACTGTTTAACTACTTTCGACAATTTCGTATATAGACTACGATCGTTCGAACCAGGATCCAATATAATAAGATACATTTATTTCACGAAGCTCCCCGAAGATACCCGATAAATGAAAAACGACATTATGATCTAGATCATCAGACATTCAACTTTTCGTACTCTCTGAAGTATCGGTTTGACACAAAACTGGTACAAAATCAAAGCACTATGTGCTTCTTTTTACGGTGTTACGCGCTGTCAGAGTGTTTTCTAGTTCATTTAATGTGTTAGTATGCGTGTAATTGAGTAAACAATGACTATTGCGTGGCTCTTATAATTACTGTAAAAGTTCAAGTTGTCACTTTTTGACACTAAACCAGCAATACATGATCTTTTCATAAACTTTATATGTCTTTTGGCTCAAGTCCTAAGGCTCTGTGTGCGCAAAAGTTATATGAAATGGACTGTATGCTTTATATCCTTATCAACAAACTATGTATCATTGTCTACATACCATGTCTCCCTGTATACATCTCCCTGTATACATAATATATCCCCATGTTAACACACTAGGTCTCCTTGTTTATATGCTATGCATTCATGTCAGCTTTCCATGTCTCCTAATCTAAATAATATGTTTCCTTGTCTACATACTATGTCTCCTGGTCTACATACTATGTCTCCCTGTCTGAATCTTTGTCTTACTGTCTACATACTATGTCTCCCTGTCTATAAACCATGTCTACTGGTTTACATTCCATGTCTCCTGGTCTTCACTCTATGTCTCCTTGGCTACATAATATGTACCCATGTTTATACACTATGTATCCTTGTCTACATGTTATGTCTCCGTGTCATCAATCCACGTCTCCTTGTCTACATACAATGTCTCCTTGTCTACATACTATGTCTCCTTGTCTACATACTATTTCTCCCTGTCTACATAATTTTTCTCAATGTCAACAAACTATGTCTTCATGTCTACATATTATGTCTCATTGTCTACATACTTTGTCTCCATATCTACCTTATTTATCTCTCTGCCTACACACTATATCTCCCTATCTACATACCATGTCTCTCTGCCTCCGCACTTTGTATCCATGTCCAAAAACAATGTCTCCATGTTTACACACTACGTCTCATTAATTATATACCATGTCTTCTTTTCTATATACTATGTCTCCCTTTAAACATAATATGTCTCTCTGCCTACATGCTATGTCTCTCCGTCTACATACTAGTTTTCCCTGTCTACATACTATGTCTCAATGTCAACATATTATGTCTTCATTTCTACATATTATGTCTCATTGCAATCATACTATGTTTCACTATATACATACTATATACATTTATATAACTCTGTCTACATATTATGTCTCTCTGTCCAAATACTTAGTCTCTTTGTACACAAACTATGTCTTTCTGTATACATACTATGTCTCCTGGTCTACGTACTATGTCTCTCTGTCCACATACTATGTCTCTCTGTCTTTATACTATGTTTCTCTTTCCACATACTGTGTCTCTCTGTCTACATACTATGTCTCTCGGTCCATGTACTATGTCTCCTGGTTTACATACTGTGTCACCTTGTATAACTTCTATGCATCTACGTATACACTATGTCTCCATGTCAACATAATTTGTCTCTCTGTTTGAATTATGTGTCCCACTGTCTACACACTGTGTCTCCCTGTCTATAAACTATGTCTTCCGGTTTAAATACAATGTATTCTGGTCTACACTATATGTCTTCCTGTCTACGTACTATGTTTACATTCAATGTCTCCCGGTCTACATACTATATCTCACTATCTATACACTATATCTCCATGTATACATATTATGTGTCCATGGTTTCATACTTTGTATCCAGATCTACATACCATGTCTCCCTGTCTACATATTATGTTTCCGTGTCTTGACACTACATATCTCTCTGTCTACATACGATGTCTTCTTGTCTACATACTGTGTGTCATTTTTTATATACCCTTGTCTTCATACTATGTCACCCTATCTACATACTTTTTCTCCATGTCTAAATACTATATGTTTCTCAGTCTTCATATTAAGTCTCCCTGTCTACAAATATGTCTCCTTGTCTATATACTATGTCTCATTGTCTATGTTCTATGTATCCTATACACTATTTCTTCTTGTTTATATGCTATGTCTTCATGTCTACATACCAGGTCTCCTGGTCTGCATACTATGTCTCCATGTCTACATACTATGTCTTCTTGTATACATACTATGTCTCCCTGTCTTCATACCGTGTCTCCTTGTATGCATTCTATGTCTCCTTGTCTACACACTATATGTCATTGTCTACATAGTATGTCTCATTGTCAAGTTTGTGTCATTATGGTGATTATTGATGAATGGAAATTAATCATTTAACAATGGCTAGGGTGGAGTTTAAAAATGTAAATGCTAGTCGAGAAAACCTGGAAAGTTATAACCGAGTGAAACGTGGTTTGTCTCGAGATATGCACATTACATTACAATTTCGGGAAACATATTAATGGTATGTAACTTTTAACAATTTGACGAACGATTTACAAATGGGCCCTGTCAACTTAGTACTGGACAATAATTTTATTCTTTGCACAAAACCTAATTTACGTTACTGAACACATAAATAATTATGAATTTATTTATAATGCGATAACCTTATACTTTTTATTGAAATAGAACAATCTTATTCAGTTTCACTAAAATACAAGCTCCTTTATATTATTAAATTAGTTTGCACTATTGATGCATGCTTCTCCCGAGGACCAACAGAAGATCCATCAACATGGAATCGATATGCAGTTGTACATGTAATGAATGATTTGGAATTCGGTTTGCACCTACCGGACAGTCGGGTTTTCTTCGGAAACTGCGATGCATCACAGCCGCGACAAGACCAAAACGAAATTGGAAAACATATTTCAGTAACAAAATTGATAGCTGAACATTTGCAGCGATGATTAAATAATCGACCAAACGTTCGATGTGTCTCTTTAAGTAAATAAGGTAACGGTCCTGTGACACAAACAAGGTACTCATATTATGCTGCTTCGGTGCGGGGCTTCATAAACATCGAAACACTAGCACAATATGTGATCCGGGATCCATTATGTATAAGACCAACTTATATCATTTATCATGTATGATTCGGGATTCCGTTTTCACCATTCCGGACATCATAACTTATTGGCTCTCGGCAAATATTGAGCTATTTTTAGCCCTATATCAAAGTAACAAGTATTAAAAATAAGTCTACATACCGGACAGGTGGAGGTGGATTACCTCCGGAAACTTCGCCACAGGAGCCCGTGACATGACTACGTACCAGACATGTGGAGGTAAATTACCTCCGGAAACTCCGCCCACAACAGCAACTGACAAGACTACATACCGGACAGGTGAAGGTGGATTACCTCCGTAAACTCAGCCCACAACAGCCTCTGCCAAGACAACATACTGTAGAGGTGGAGGTGGAGGCGGATTACCTCCGGAAACTCCGCCCTCAAAAGCCTCTGTCAATTCTACGACGAAACCCATTTGCAGTATGTATCACAGTGGTGTATTTGGTGCAGTGTCCGCCTTGTGACATGAGTTGGATCCCTATTCGAGTGAACGTTCTCAAAGACATCAACGGTCCAAGTACTGATTATATCCAGAAAATAAACTCGACATGCCTCAATAAGTCTCGGGCTATCGACACAATAGAACAAAAATAATTGAAATAAATTCTTGATCGTCATTTAAAGGGGCGTATCGACGGTATTTCCCTTAAATATAGACTCGTATTAAATCAAAACATATTCCAAGTTTTCACGAATATGTTTATCTTATACAATAACATAGTGATGTTATTTAAAATATATATATTTACAATGCCTAAACATATTTATGGATGCACAGTTCCAGAAGGATTCAAACTCATTCCTACAAAATCTCGCACTTCAATGAAAAGTTTCCTACACTACACGTGCAGTTATCAATAGTGAGCATGCGCATAGCGATACTTCATGTACATTTCATTAATATCGATTTTACTACTAATAATAATTTTCCCAATCCTGCGAAATGTGTCACGGTGACAACTTGTTTGTTTAAAAAACAAGACCTATGTGTTTAGCAGTGATTTTATGAATAATTCGAAAAATATTATTTATTTGTGAAAATATTATAACTAATTACCCGTCGATACGCTCCTTAAATGTTTATTATATTAACATCCATGTGAAACAATTTGTATTTAGTTTTGAGATGTTGTTTCATCTATCCACCGAAAACAGACATATCACTAAAGCGTCTAGGGGGATGTTTAGTACAGCATTCTGAATTCTCTCGATATAGTATCATTGTCGATATCTTTGCGAATTGTGGTACAGTCGTTATCGAATTACGTAAATCAATTAGAATACGCTTATGTCATTGTTTTCTTGTCATCATTTGAGGCGTGTCATAGGAAGCCAGGCTTAATGCATGTGCGTAAAGTGTCGACCCGGATCAGCCTGTGCAATCCGCACAAGCTAATCCAGGACGGACCTTCCGCCTGCAGTGGTTTTATGTTTAGAAGAGACTTTCTTGAAACAGAAAATACCATAAAAGCGCAAAGTGTCGTCCTGGATTAGCCTGTGTGGACTGCACAGACTGATCTGGGACGACACTTTACGCACATGCATTAAACCCGTTTTTCCCACGACACGCCTCATTTAACGTTTGTTTCTGCTAGCACCCAGGGAAAGTGCAATATGCAGTACGGCACTCATATTTTTTTCTTGCTAACCAGATATAATGTTTTGTTTAATGTTTAGCGAAAGTTTTTGAAGTTATCGTGAAAATTAAACTCTCATGAAAATAATCTGGTGATAATTAGCAACTGGTAGTTCGCTTTCATAGTAACCCGCCAAAGTAGTCTATAAGTAAACAGTCGACGCAGCTCATATTGCTGTACATCATGCATCAGTATAGCTTCCCTCGGGAACTGCGCTCGTTGTCTGAATGTATTGAACAGGTTCGGAATTTAAATTCTTAACCAGAGTAGACGACACTCGCATGGTTTAAAGCAGCATTCCGGAAATATGTTAATACAAATAAAACGTTGCTGAAAGCGTTTCTAATAGACATCTTGCCGATAAACATTAAAAAGACTGCATTGAAACAGGTAAAATAAAAACGTTTTGGTAACTTTTTATCGTACAGTTATCTGTATGCGATTGCTGGGGATGCCTCTGGAGTAAATCAGCATGTACATAAGTATGTAATCCGTTTTTACCAAGCGTTTTCGAACATAGATCTTATAAAATGCAGTTCGTAAATAAGAACACAGTTTTAAGTCGAATAAACGTCACTAACGTTCATAAGAACTAATGCTAATTGAAGATGTATTGAATTACATTCTATGGACTGCAGCTTTAGCAGAACATGCTGTGGAATAAGCTCACTACCACCGGACTGATGATCATACTTGTGCGCACAAAATAGCAATTGTACTGAACTATTTACATTTACAATCGGAATATATTTGTTTGTGTTTTGTTTTGTTGTGTCAATAACAAAAGTTATTATATAGTGTTTTTTTCCATACGTCTAATATAACATGTAATTATTTTCTAATAGAAACGGAACATGCATAATTTTATAAAACGAATACACATTTCCACGGTTGTATTGCAATGCTATGTAACTATCTTCGTATATAAATATACGATGTAGATATTTGAGAGTGACTGGCATAAACAAGGCACATGTAATGCTATAACATAACATGATATAAGACAGCGACAGTAGCAATAACTATATGAATTAATTCACAGCGACAGTAGCAATAACTTGATGAATAAATTCAAAGCGACAGTAGCAATGACTTTATGAATAAATTCACAGCGACAGTAGCAATAGCTTTATGAATAAATTCACAGCGACGGTAGAAATAACTTTATTTATAAATACACAACGTCAGTAGCAATAACTTTATGAATAAATTTACAGCGACATGGCAATAACTTTATCAATATATTCAGAGCGACTTAAGCAATAAAGTTATCAATAAATTAAAGGTGACAAAAATAATGTCGTAATTAATTTATTCACAGCGACAAAAACTATACCGTTATAAATACAGCAAGCAAATTGATCGAAACCATGACTTTATCAATAAAGTCACAACATGAACAGTAAAGCTATAAATTAATTCACAGCCACAACAACAATAACAATATCAATCAATTCACAGCAACAACAACAATAACTTTTTCAATATTTTCACAGCAACAGCAACAATAAGAGTAGCGTTGTCAAGAAATTCAGATAGACAATAACAAACAAATCATAATTAGTAAATTGACAGTAAAACCTCTGTCAATACATTCACAGTGATAACAAAGAAACGTTATTTATAAATTAATTAACAGCAATAGTAACAATAATTGTATTATTACATTCACAGCGGTAACAACAAATCATTGATATCAATAAAATCAGAGCGACAACAACACAACGATATCAATAAATTCACAGCGACAACAGCAAACAAGATTCAAATAAATTTACAGCAAAAACAACAAAACAACGATATCAATAAATTCACAGCGACGGCTGCAATAACGGTATTAATACGTTTACACAGCGACATAAACAAAATAACATTTATCAAGAAATTCACAGCAAGAACAACGACAAAGATGTCACTAAAATTCAGAGCGACAGTAACAATAACGTTTTCAATAAATGTACATCGACATCAGCAATAACGGTAACAATAAATTCACAGCGCCTATAAGAACAGTATCACTATCAAGCGATTCACAGCAACAGCGACAATAACGATATCAACATAATTTACAGCGACAGCATCTTTGACGTTGTCTATAAATTCACTTCGACAACAACATTAGCGTTAAAAATATACTCACAGCAACAACAATATCCTTATCAATAAATTCACACCGACACCGACAACAATAACGTCTTTACCTAGTGCACAGCAACAACAATGTACCATAATAAATCAATACACAGCCACCGTTACAATATTGGTATCGACAAGATCATAGCACAAACTTTAAAAACATTAGCTACATTACAGGTATAATGTAGTGGTCGTTTAAAGAGTTTTCATTGTGACATTAAACTGTTACATCTCATAAAAAACGACCATAGAACATGTGCATCATGTTGATTACGAGTAAATTTGCATACAAAAGATGACAATATTATTGGCGTCACATTGAAACACAACTTATGAAAACATTAAAATGAAATACATCACTTACAATAATGCACCATGAGCGATTGTTTTAATTTGACTACTTCCACCGCTTTGCATGTTTTTTACAGTAGTATATACTAGACCAAAAAAAATAAAAATTAACAAAACTATAATAATTTTATGAATACAGTACATGGTTCCAAAAACAATGAGTGTTGCCTATACTGATTTCAAATGAGATGAGTACTCGTTCATGTATACATGCGTGCTACCCGGTTATCTCTGTAATCGTTTTACATCACATTCTAAACGATATATCTTCCATATCATTCACACGACTTCCTTCCAAGTGCATCCTGTGTATGACCTCCCCAAATACCTGGATACTACGTATATGTATTGCCTGCATAATAATATCAGACTGATCCCACACTCCGTTTTCAACTCTGCATTGGAGGGCCCTGTGATAGCCATCAGCTCCAGCATCTCCAGCTCCATTCTTTTCGTGCTGTACCACGGTAGTGGCTCCGGGTGGGCGATAACTGCTTGCCTAATCTTCGGTAATCTCAGTATTATCATCGGACCTTCATTCATTATGTCCGTGATAGTTGCTACCCATGTGCGCTGCTGCTCATCCTCCAATCATTAGGCTGCTATTTGATTTCTCTCTTGAATCATGTAATATGGCAGTTGTTTCGTGGATATAGTGGTTCTTAGTGCTCCAAGTGCTTCATATAGCCAGTGAAAAAAACTCCTTTCATGAAACAATCCCTGTGGGTTGTTCTCCGCTAGCCACAGCACTATGTTTTTCAGAGTGTACGATGTAGCCTCCTTTTTTACGTGGATTTAATACATCTTTCTTGTCCATTTTCAAGATAATATACAATTGTACCTGGGTGTCATTTAGATGGTTCACGAGCACAGTCTCCCCAGTATTAAAAGATATCCTCCACTCAACAAGTTTATATTCACTCCCTTTAAACACAGCGGGTGTAAGAAATGTTCCCATAGATACCACAATCTAAACGATATTTGGGGGTGGCCAATGACGAGGTCTTTCAGCCCACCCCGGAAGATGCTGGGGCAGTGACAGTTTAATGCGTATACTAAATCCTTATGAACGACTCCTAAATATGACGACGGCATTGACGGTCCAGCGCGGTCATGATGCTCTACATTTGGTTCAAGTTCTCGTTGATTTTCTTTTACTAATAAGTCACTACTCAGGAGAGCACCTCCAGTTCCATCTTCACCCAAGGCATTGTACAGTCGTGTGGGAATCCTTGTACTGAGTCTCTCTAGTAACAGTCTACAGTATCCGGGATACATCATACGGGTGTTTAGTCTGAACACGGTTGTCTCCCTTGGAAGAGTGCTAGAATTAACACCATCTCCTAAACACAGGACACCTTCTAGTGCAATCATTATGTCCTGATCACTCTCCAGGTAGCACGTCAGTGCCTCGGCCTTGCTACCTGTAGTGTTCACCACTGCCGTAGCTCGCGTCCCTGCAGTAAACAGCCTATCCCACTTCCTGTAGGCGTCACTCCGTGCCTGTCTGATCTGAGGCCCATACTCGAGACCGGTCATAACTCTACATGTCTCTTCGTAGGCATGTTCGCACTGAATCTAAAATGTTTTCTTAAAATGTATTTAAATTATCGCATTTAAATATTTATTTAATAAAGTAAATTAATATATACATAATGCAAGTCCATTTAGGAATAAAACGCTAAATATAAACATGCATGATTTAAACAACACAAACACACAAATCGTAAATAGTAAACAGAAATGTGTCAACGCATTTACACTATAGAAAATACATGTACATATATTGTTTAAAAGATCGGCTGTCATGGCAACACGAATACTCGGGCGGCTACATACCGGAGAGTGACGACTGGACATACTGATCCATCCAGACTCTGACCCATCACGCCCGATGCCTCCTTCCGCCATCTGTTGAGTGCTGAAGTTAGATTTTAGACGCGAGTCGAGTTTGTAACAGCAACAGTGCGTCATGTTGTTTTAGGGGCGTATCGACGTTAGATAGACAATAACTTGTGAAAGAATAACGTTTATTTACCGGAAATTAATATTAAAGCATTGTTAACATTTGCTAAAATATATACGTTGAACAGACAGTAGTCATCGGTGAAACTTAGTAGCAGCAGTAGCATTAAATTGATATGTAGAAGATATTTCATTTGAAGTGTGCGACTTTGTAGGCGTTCGCTCGAATCCAGCTGGAACCGTGTATCCCCAAAAATGTTGGCTTTATATAAACATTTTCTTAACGATTACATCAATATATTATTGCTTCTAGAAAAATATATTCCACAAATCGGAGTATGTCTTATTTTAATAGTTTTCTATTCGTATGGGGTATACCGTCGATATGCCCCTTTAAGAATGGATTGTAAGCACATACGTCGTCAGTGCATTGGATTGTATCAGTTGTAATAATATGCTTCTGACTAATTGCAGTATTTATTGTACAAAATAACCATTAATAATTTTAATTATGAAATCAACTGAATCATAATATACGAGTATTAGTATATAATGACACCGTAGCACAATTGTGAACATTTTTGCTATTAACGAAAGCATATAATAATTACATTTAATATCATGAAAACTGCAACGAAATGAAACAAAATATCAAGGCATATAGCGAACATCACCCAATAGAGTGCGCCACAAACATAGAGGTATTATACATGAGGTATACAGCAGAACAATACACTATTCTGCAACCAAAATACTTCATAATAATGTATTAGTGCACTCATGCAACAAAACATCCTGTAACATAGTTCGCAATAGTCCAGCCGGCTACATAGCACTGACCAACATACTGTATAGTTTTGTTTATCGCAAAATGAAAGGTATGTAAAATTGGCTGTAAGATGCTAGATGTTTAAAACAGAAAGTGTAATTATACCTCAGGTGTTCTCCAAATGCAGCAGGCTTTTTCAGATTCTCAAATGCGAATTTTCAGCTGTGCACATGAGTGGCGGCCTGAAGGTCAAAACAGAAAGTACAGCCATACACCAGGTATTTGCCAGATGTTCAAAACATAAAGTATAACTATACCTTAGGTGTTCTAAAAATGTTCAAAGCATAATGTACTGCTATCAACCAGGTTTTCGGCATATGTTCAAATGCAAAAGTACAGCTATGCTCCAGAAGTTCGCATGTTCAAACATAATGTATATATATGCATGTGGTTCTAGCTAGAAATTGAAAGACTGTAACTACATGTTTTCATTGTGGTTGACAGATGACTAAATAGAAATTAACACAAATCAATCCGTACACGTAATGAACTTACCTTGTCTTGATTCCCTTATAATCACATTCTTCCGTAAACAATAATTAGCCTTTACAGCTTAACTGCGGATAAAACAATCCAATGGCTACGATCTTCTTGCTGTTCTTATCTTGTGTGTCGCCGATATCCAGAGATTAAGTGTGCTAAACTGTGGCAATCTCTCATCCTTATAAATCAAGTGTCTAGCAACATTCATGACTGTTCGGCTAGCGCATCTGTTGGTATGCTCGGTCCCCGCTCGATCAAGTGAGTTGGGTTGGTCGTCACCATACCGGGCAGGTGGGGTTTCCTACGGGTAATCCGGCTTCCCCCCACTGCACAAGACCAAAGCAAAATTAAAAATATTTCAGTAAAAGATAAATTGCTGAAAATTGCAGCTATGAATCAAAATTCGCCCCCACTTTCTATGAGTCTAAACGAAGAAATAGGCAGGGGTGCTGGAACACACATCGGGTCCTCACAAAATGCAGCTTTGGTGCGGAAGGAAATATCAAATTCGAAAATACATACATTTAAATCAATTGTTTTATATAACGCAAATTGTTGTACGCGGCTTTAATGTCATCTCATAACAAAATGTAATTTATTATTAGGGATATATTTTACACATTTCACATATAATGGTTAGTCAATAGATACAAGATACAATGCTGTTAATATTTTACACATTTCACATATAATGGTTAGTCAATATATACTCGATACAATGCTGTTACATCTAGACCTAATGTAGATGAATATACGGTGACCTCTTAGATAAAATGACACACATGCTATCTTACAATAACCACATGGAACACTATTGCGAATATTGCTTATCACATGTTTATTGCGCGATAAAAACGCACGCATGTCAATGCAGCCATCGAGGGGGATTTTTAAGTCTTCTATGAAACAGAAAATACCATAAAAGCGGAAAGTGCGCAGGCTAATCCAGGAGGACACTTTACGCACATGCATTAAGCCCGGGTTTCCCACGACACGCCTCACATTTTAATTGCATACAGCAACTATTTGTGTTACCATTGTACTTTTTTAAATCGTACTTTTCCATTAATTTGCATATATCAGTAACGGTAATAACACCTAAGAAACCCAAAGGCTAAACTTTGTAAAATACTCTGAAATACTTCCTTTATTAATTTATCATAGTTAATCTTTGCGATCTGGGAGCAAAACATAAACGAGTATATGAAATATGATATTGCGGTGCTATAATAAGAAAGTAATTATGTGTCTTGCTTTGGACGCAATACTATTCCAAAATCGCCAATTAAAATATGTATGAATTATTTAGACTATACTTTAGGCTTTAATTAAAGTCTCATCGTACTATTGTTTGTAACGTAACTTATTGAACATTTGAATATATAATACTGTTGATCACATTGCAATATATAGTTTATTGAGTACCTTTTATATGGTTAGTGTTTCAAACAGGCATTGTTTATACATTAAAGAGTTGAAAACTTGTAACAGATATTATGCATTCATTTAATGGATAACAGTACATACGAAACATATAAATTACTAATTTATACCGTGAAGCAAAATGTAACTTATTGAAGATAGCACAACAACTTCAACTATTTATCTTGCTCAATGTCTGGGATTCAATGACATTTATCTTATCTGAAGATACGTGGAGTAATATCGATCAGATATCCCGGACAGATATCGCATGTTTTGCCTCTGTCCTACATCACCCCTTGTACGTCGGTAAACCATTTTGCATATGATAAATCAAATTTCAGACATAACATGTCGTCCGCAATTGACAGGTTGGTACATATTTTGATTTTTTCGGCGATTTTAGTCAGTGTAAATTAGGGATGTCAACGTATATCCGAATAACCGGTTATCCGGTTACTATGTATATATCCGGTTACCAAGTTAGTAACCGAATATTCGTATAATTGAAAATTAGATTTGTATCGTTTATTTAGGCATACCAACGCCCTTCTTGCATGTATATTATGAACACAAATCACCTATAGACCTCTACAGGAGGTCTTCACCTCGTACTGCGGAGGTGTCATAAACATACCCCTCGGTCGGAGTACGATTATCATAAAACTACAGGTGGTGCTTTCACACCACACTACCTTTGACGGGACTATTAAGCAAGCGATATGTCACAATCGAGTATACCAATATGGTGCGTCCCTCTTGATAAGAGATGGTTCTTTAGCAGTTAACAATGCCAATTAAAATAACATATACAATAACATTGGGGTACTTTAATTGAAGGGCATAACAACATTGCACGCTACACAAAACAAACAAAACGCACAATTTACGACCAGAACTCGACGTAGTTAGTTACATGTACTTTTTTCAATCATGAACTATTATTGCGTTGTCAAAATAGAAGTATCGTCTAGATGTGAACTTAATTTTGCAACTTTAAGATGTGTCAGATTCCGGTCGCCAATGCCGATCTATACGGTTATCCGCATAGTATCCGGATATTTCATACGAATAACCGGATACCAATTTTGGTAGCCGTTGACATCCCCAGTATAAATACAAAATTACTGTACACATGTTTAAAGTAATGTCCAACGCCATTATGTATTAAGTGTATTGCCAGAAATCTACGTTTTTCTAAGAAGAAATATATAAATTGTCTGGAGGAACTACAAAATATTTAAAAAATGCGAAGTATTTTTTTTTTTTTTATTATCTAAATCGACAAATTAGTGAGCAAAACCGTTACAGAATAATGATATAATCTATCTAGAAGGGCATTCAAACGTGCATTAGTTGATACCGTAGGGATTTCTGGGGTTAAATCGTTTATATATTGGAATGGTAGGCTCATTTATGGATAAAGCCGAACTTTTTGAAGAAAATGTGTGAATAAAGTCCAAACTTAAACTGGATAAAGCTCAAACTGCGCGATAAAATGAGTATTTTTTGCAAAGGAAGATTTACATATTTTAATTATATATACATAGTTTTAATATATGACATAGAAGAAAAATTTAAAAAATGTACAATGTGGTATATACAAAACGAATAAGGCCAACATGGCCCATGATAGTCATGAATAAAGATTATACAAATAGGAAAAAATAATATTATCATGCTTTAAGAAAGAGAAATGCAATATATATATTGTTTGTATCTAAGTAATATACAAAAGTAATCTGTACTGTATTATCATGCTTTACAAAAATAATTTATATCTTATTAATACATAAAAGTGATCTGTAATGTATTATCATGCTTTACACAAATAAGTGTTATCTTAATAATACATAACAGTGATCTTTATTGTATTATCATGCTTAATTTTTTATTTTTTTTTTAAGTAGTTTAAGTAATACGTGAAGTTATTGGTACTGTATTGTCATGCTTTTCAAAAATAATTTATTTCTAAGTTAAACCAAAGTAATATGCACTGTATTCATAAAAGTGATCTGTACTGCAAGTAACTTAATACAATAGCATTAATCATCATATACTGACACTATTTGTCATTTCAGAAGCTCTACATGCATAAACAGCTAGTAACGTGATAGTATTTGGATTCCGTGAGAAAAATAACTCTGTGTTTTTTAACATGTTTTGGTGACGTCTATAATATACTGATATATGTATTGTAGTGTTGTCTTGTTTGTGAGTAGATGTTACATTCAACAATAAAATGATATTCATCTTCGAAAATAGGGCAAACTGGGCAAACACTATATTACTAATATCGGTGTTATTCCACCTTCCCTTCTCGATGTTAACACATTTAAGGTTAAAATGAAGTTCAAAACAGAAGATTTGTTTTTAAATGCCCTTGAATAGGTATTTATGCCTTGGACAAAAGTGTCAGGAAGTATTTGCTTAAACACAGAAAATAAACCACTGAGATCACCAACACATTGTGCCAAGCAGACATAATAAAATCCAAATGAACTTAGAATACATTTCACTTGACTTGACGAGTTGGTTTACTTTCAATATCGTCCAGCATAATTTCATATAACATTTTAATGAATTTATGTTATGGAGAACAGATCATCTTAAACCAGTACTTTATTATATTTGTTTTACTCAAACAGTCAAGTATCCCTGTCTCCGATAATTAAAGTCATTCTGTGTGCTGATTTTCGCACCAATTCTTCCTTCACCATTTAATAACATATTTTAAATTAAAATAAGCAATTTTATAGTTGTTTTATTGACATTACAAAGGCATTTGATTACATTGATTACCAGATGTTCCATGGTATACCAATTATCTGAGATATCTCAAACAATTTAAGAGAAGTATAGAAGAAATCTACAAAACTAGTTTGACTGAAAAAGTTTACAAAAAGTCAAAAACTGCTACACATGTGAGCTGACTGTCGCTAAAAATGAATTATATCAATGCATGATTGAGCAAACGGAGGGCAACCCCAAAGCCCTGTACAAAGTAACATTTAAACAACTTCGGATGCAGAAAGACAATCCTCTACCATCAGTTGCAAGTGATGTAACTCTGACTAATGACTTCTTGTGTTATTTTACGGTCAAAATTGCAAATACAATATTGATCATGAACCAGCACCTCAAACTGTTGAAACTCTTGTTTGATGACAACAACAGGCCATCTTTTTAACAGTTTAGGCCAATGACTGAATCTGATGTAGCTAAGCTCATCAAGAAATCAAAATCAACTATTTGTGAACTAGATTTTATTCAGATCACTTGCATCCGGTACATTTCCACAAGAATGGAAGACTGCTACGATAAGACATTTATTGAAGATAAAAGGTCTTCTCCTGGAGCTACATAATTAAAGACCTGTCTCAAACTTGTTATTTCTGTCCTAGATACTTGAGAAAGCTTCTCTTCAGCAAATTGTTGAACACATTGAATCAAATAATCTTCTTCCGTCCTATCAAAGTGCGTATCAAAAAAACCACGGCGTTGAGACTGCAATGATAAAAATGTATCTGCTAGGTAGGGCCGATATTAACCAAGTGACCATCGGTGTTATGATTGACCTCAGTGCTGCTTTCTATATAATGGACATTCCTATTGTGCTGCAGACATTGACTAGTAATTTTGGTTTTAGTGGAACTCCTATAAAATGGGTATAGTCATATTTATCAAATAAAACAATGAAAGTAGTAATCAACAACACCTCCTCTAACATGGGAAAACTGAAATATGGTGTTCCTCAAGGCTCGTGCGCTGGACCAGTGATCTTCACCCTCTATATTGCTGCATAGTTGTTTCAAAATATCCAGTTGTGTAACATGGGTATGCAGATGACCACAAGGTTGCGTTCAGTTTTCAAGCTTGCAGTCATGTGAATGAAACATCCATTCTTGAAAGCCTAAATGCTTGTATTGACGACATCATTGGATGGATGACATAGCACAAATTAAAGATGAACACTTTTAAGACAGAAATTATTATATACGGAACACCTCATCAGTAAATATCAGTAAACATCTCCAGTATTGTCGTAGGCGGATGTGAAGTAGCATCTGCTGATACAGTAAGAGACCTAGGTGTGTTGATAGATAGTACTCTTGGATTTGATAGCCACATCAGAAAGAAATGTCAAAGAGCAAACATACACATCAGAAATTTGAAAGGCATTCGGAAGTATCTTTCCAAAAAATCAACATAGACACTGGTTCATGGGCTTTTGTTCATTCACATATTGATCTTTTTAATGGGGCTGTTCGCAGAGATTCCAGCATATCAAATTAAAATGTAAGACAGCAAAATTGAAAAATCATGCAGCGCGGGTTGCTATGAATGTTGGGATGGACAAAAGCAGCTCTGACTTACTGAAAGCATTGCATTGGTTGTCAATACTAGCAAGAATTATGTTTAAAATTATCGTTTTAGTATTTAGAAGTCTTCATAGAAGTGCTCCTTCATATCTGGAAACTATGATGAAACAAACTAGTGGCAAATACAAACTACGATCTACAGACATTGCGCAACTCTGTGTTACAAGAACTAAGACAAAACTAGCAGATAGATATTTCTCTGTTGTTGGACCTAAATGGTGGAATGCTCTTATTACGAACATAAGGTGCATCTCAGATGAAGGCCAATTCAGGCGAAGTTTGAAAACACACCTCTTCACCATTTTTCGCAAGTGTTAAATCTATGTGAATGTAAAAAGTTTTACTATGCATGACAGTGGAGCGCAACAGAATATGCACAATAAATGTTTGCGCTTTACAAGTGCACCTTTGATTGATTGATTGATTAATTGATTGATTGATTGATTGATTGATTGATTGATTGATTGATTGATTGATTGATTGATTGTAAGGATATCCTTGGTACAGAATATACAGACTCGGTTATTGCTTGTCGCAGTGCAGAGACCTCCCTAATGCCCAAACAAGAATAATTTGAAATGATTTATTGTTTGTGTTTAGAGCAGTATTTACATGCAAAACTATACTGCTATAGTTTGGATACGTTTATAGGGTAAACATGGATTAGTGCACAAGTGAGGTTTTCTAAATTGTTTGATCTGTGAAAATAGCAATGTGTTTTAATATTTTATATAATGAGTCCACCATAATATTTTACCATATGGCGTTTGTCAAAAAGATGTACATGTAACCTATTTCGGATGAATGATATTCTCCAACTGCAAATACTTTCTATGGATATAAAGTCAATACAATTATTTAATAAATATTGTATATCATTTACCCAATTAATTTAGTATTTTGTAATTGTATTATCATATACAAATATAATTAATAAAATGGTCGAATGATACAATAGTGTATATGGCCGATGTAATGGCTAAGCACATGATTAACGCCTGTTGTACTAGATGAACTATCTCATGCCGCACAACGATTCTGATGGGGCGCATTTGCAAACAATGGTAACTTTGAACATTTTACAATGTCTCCATTTGGTTTTTGCTGTCTTATATCCAATACCAGATGATTTGCACTGACAATCATTCCAATGCCTGGTGTGTTTTTTCAACATATTGGTTTAGTCAGTTAATGTCACACATTTCCACATACCCCTTTTAATACAGTACATCACATTCCAGTTATTCGGCTAAATTTTGCTAAGTTTTCCCAGCAAATTGTAAGACTCTGTTCCTGTTTAGTGTTTATGTTGACATGACCCTCTTTTTCCCCCTTTCATGCTTGTTTCTATCCTTTCCTTTCTTCATTTCCTTTCTTGCTTCCTTCCTTTTGTTCCTTCGTATCTTTTTTGCTCTTTTCCTTTTCTTGAATGCTTCCTTGCATGCTTCCTTCATTTATTCCGTCTTTCCTTCCTTTATTCCGTTCTCCTTCTTTTTTCTCTTCTTTTCGTTCGCGTCTACGCTGACATCTTAGTTACAGCGACAACTACCGACGTATCAATTCATACTCGCACGGTTTGACATCGAGCTACTCAACTAAATAACCTATTTGTATTGGTTTCCGAAGATTTCACGCACTTTTACAAAATTACCTTTTCTTAACTAGATCGTTTCCTATTACAGGTGCAGTGTCTGTGACCGCGTCTTCGACGATGACTTCTACCTGGAGATGCATTTGAAGTCGCATTCCGCATAGACTGGGAGAACCACGAGTGAAATCTTCGGTGAGATCGTGGACAGCAAAAACATCTGGAGTCATACAAATGAACATTTCCAAGTGATCGCTGGATATCCAACCTACAAACAGATCGGGGATAGAGCTAGTGAGACATTAAAGGGGCAGTGTTGCGTCTAAGCAGGGGAATGAGATATTAAAGGGGCGGTGTGGCGTCTAAGCAGGGGGAATGAGATATTAAAGGGGCTATGTTGCGTCTAAGCAGGGGGAATTAGATATTAAAGGGGCAGTGCGGTGGTTTAACAGGGGGGATGTGGTGTATAAACAGGCGGAACAAGGTATTAAAATGGCAGTGTGGCATCTAAGATGGCAGATTATGCAAAATTAAAAAAAAAAGACTTTATATATCTGTGAACTGAGCAAAATATTTTAATAGATAAAATGATTACTTTGTATATTTTTGCAATCTATGTGAAGTATATATTTTAAAAAGCAAAAGAACTGATTCTATCTTTACGTATCTTAAGATTTATTCATATAAATGAAACAAACATATTTTTGTACTTTTTCATTGATTTGTTTGGTTACTAATATTGTAAACATTATGCAACTTATTAAGTACCAGGCTCAATTATTAAACCTCATTTTGACCCTTTGTTTTATTAATTGTACAATACTTGTATATTCTAGGATAACTTCGTATAAGAAGCTTCTAGGTTTCATATCCTATATTGTCCATCAATTTAGTACATTTCCTGATGTAGCAATTGCTGCTATTATTTTAATTGTTTAACTGGATTATGAATAGTAGGAAACAAAGTTAATGTTAATAATACCAATAATTTTCAACAATTAAAACACAATAACATTTAAAGAGTTAAAGTTCAAAGGATCCTGCCAGGGCTTCCATTAAGGGAAGTTTGGGAGTAATTTACTCCGAGTTTTTGTCACAGGATTTCCATAATTGCAGACATGGAAGTTGCAGAACTTCCAAAATTTCACCCATGGAAGTTCGTTCATGTAATGAACAAGTTCGAAGAAAAAATAAGTAATTTATCTAAATGTTAACCTCTTTCACTGAATAAATTGGCATATAAACACTTTATGAAAAAGATCTGGCAAATTTCATTTCTGAAATGCTCAGGACTTGTGTAGCGCAATACTGTCAAAACTTCTAAATATTATGAGCAAAAATTTCAAAATCAGAAGCCATGAAGTTCAAACTTCAGTTTTCAAAAGTTAATGAAAGCCCTGTCCTATCATTGAATGTAATGGATTAGTATTTGGTAAATAACGTTACTATAATCAATAATAACATCAATAATTATGTTGTTTTACAGTTATTTGGTGCATGGGATTTTAAGGCACGTCAACCAAATATTGTTTCTTCACACGTATTGTTTCTTGTTATTTATCTGACTTACATTTACAGCTGTACATTGTTAGTTGTTTTGTTGTGATGCAAATTGCCTATATGTACCGGTATAAGTAACATTAATCTGTCTTTCATAGTGTTTTTGTCTTTTATGTTTATTTATAACTAACATGTTCAGTATAAAAGATTTTTAATTTTTGCATTTAATCACATGTATTTACAGTCCGTAAAAATGCAAGTGATTACAGTTATAAACATGGACTAATCGATATATGTAAATCAATCGATTTATAAAGACAAACGATCGCAGCGTGTTTATAATCAGAAAATCACCATTCTCCCTATTTTCACTCAATGGTTTATTCCCTCATTATCAACAAAATTTAAACCGACTAGTTTTCCATCATTATTACATCAACATAAATTTACCACTATATCCAAACTACTTACTAATATGTACAACACTTGATCATAAATTAATTAACTATTTTATGATTGTTAAAGAGGCACTGCAGGATTTTGTACGAACATCATAATATAATGTAAAAATATCCATAGATTCTAGTGCTGACAGTATGATTTAAAAATTATATGATAAATGTTGAAAATAACCCATGTTCAGAAATGCGTATTGAGAGAGGAATTTAAAACTAAAATAAAACATCGCTGCACAGCGAACTATTATATACGTGTATATACAGAACCTAGACGAGTCAGCTAGACTGTTAGCGCACTATTATATACGTGTATATACAGAATCTAGACGAGTCAGCTCGACTGTTAGCGCACTATTATATACGTGTATATACAGAATCTAGACGAGTCAGCTCGACTGTTAGCGCATGCGCAGTTCTTACTTTCTCATTCAAAACCGAATGTTATTGTAGCCGTTGCTGTAGGATAAACTTAGGATTTATTTTGCATTTTTCGAAAAGAAATGTAGTTTTGTCGATGTTGACGTTTTTTATGTTATATAAAACGGTGTTGTTTTGGTGGGTAACGAAAGAGACCTGAAATATATCTATGAAAATCAGACAGTCCCTCTTTAAGTGAAATTATGAAATGTTTTTCATTGCAGCACGACTACTCTAAACATACGCATAATTAATCATTTTCATTTCATACACATGCTTTAATTATCATTTCAGTCAATTAATGTTTTTACCTTTCCGTATGTTTCATATGCATAATGTAACTTAATGTTCCATAATTAACCATTGTCATGTAAACTCACGTGTAAAGTTATTATTATAGTAAAGTTGCACTTTGCCATTTTATACCATTAATAAGTTTACATTATTAATTAGATAAACATGGTAGCAAATACAAAGTAGTTTATACATACGGGCAATGTGCCATACTTTGCCTATTTCATGTAAAATCGAATGATTTAATTATCATTACAGACAAATTAACTTGTGTGAAACATTGATTGTCAGCGTTCAGTGAAATGTCAGTGTACATGATTGCCATAACACATTCCCTTCTACAGTCTGTCTGTATTCTGAAGACTAAAATCAGTGTACGACACATCCGTACCCGGAACTTCCAATAATTTCCATTGGGCTACTAAAATTTCAAACCTCAAGCCCACCGGGTTACTTAAGCTGTTTTAATTGTCTCTATTAAGTATTTTTTAATCTGTATACAAGTATTATATACGAGGCGTGTTGTGGGAAAACCGGGCTAACTGCATCGGCGTAAAGTGTCGTTCCGGAGCACCCCCTGCAGTCCCCACAGGCTGATCCGGGACGACAGTTTATGCTTTTCCCACAATACGCCTCATATAAAATATAATGTAAAATATATGTCTTAAATAATTAATAAAGATTTTTCTTATCATCCTGAATAGTTTGACAATATTATTCATATTTCTGAAATAATTTGAAACAATATTGTTTACTGTGTGATTCATGTAAAACGTATTGGGCTAGTAGGGCTACTGATGAAACATTCTGGTGGCCCAGTGGGCTACCTGCAAATTTTAAAATTTGTTGGACACTGTAAATGTATGTTGTTATGATGTTTTAATCAACTGCCATTGCCTTATGTTACATTACCATTTCATTAGATTACCTTCGCATTTTATCATTTTGTGACTTTAACCCTGCATAATGTTTTATTACCTTGCAATGTTTTACTTTTTGTTACATTACCATTTCTTTGCATGGTACATTACCATCGCATTGCCTGATATTAATTATGCGTACGTTAAAATAATATTGGATTTAGTATAATTACCATTGCATTATGTTTACTGCTAGTTCCATTTAATTTTGTAACATTACATTTGCTTTATGGCACATTACCATTGTATTTGGTTAAATCATTCTATGCATTCACATTTTGTAAATTGCATTATTTTAAAATGCCATTGGATTTTTTCAAATTACCATTGGATTTTGATGGTAATCACCTTTTTGTAAATATGTAAAATTGACATTGTTTGACATACTGCCTGTATATAGGTGCAATTTGAGTACATTTGAAAAATCTTCATTGCTGAAGGCGATCTCTGTAGATAACAGTTGTTTTGTTGTGCCATATGAAATACATGTACGCTGTATCCAAAGGTTACATAGAAAATCCAGTGTTCAAGTTTTTTTTGTCATCCCTTTTGTTTTGCTTTGTACATTTTATTCTGAATCAAAATTTAAATTTGCTGCTTATACGTACATGTCAACCAATAAATAATAACTGACATCTAAACATTTTAGGAGTTAAAAAAACAATGTATAGACGATGTGCAGTCTGTATCAATGTATGAATCAAAAATCAATTTAAAGTAATAATGACAT
This sequence comes from Congeria kusceri, assembly GCA_027627225.1. Taxonomy (NCBI): domain Eukaryota; kingdom Metazoa; phylum Mollusca; class Bivalvia; order Myida; family Dreissenidae; genus Congeria; species Congeria kusceri. Next base: position 95,962,547 of record CM051026.1, read on the forward strand.
TATTTCCTTCAAGACAATCATTCGTTGTTCCCCCATTCTTGGTGATACTTCTTTGTCGGTTCAACATGCTGAGTTCAGTTTTTTTGTTGATATCAATACAGATGCCACTTCTGGTGTCATAGTTTATGTCAATGTTGATGTCATCGGAAATGTAATCGCAGTCATAGTGTACGTCATTGTTGATGTGACTGCTGATGTCATAATTTATGTTATTGTTGATGTCATGATTTATGTCAGTGTTGATGTCATAATTAATGTCATCACGGATGACATAGTTTATGTCAATGTTGATGGCATCACTAACGTCACAGTTTATGCCAATATTGATGTCATCGCTGATGACATAGTTTATGCAATGTTGATTAATCGCTGATGCCATAATTTATGTCAATATTGATGTCATACTTTATGTCAATAATGATGTCATCGCTCATATTTTATGTCAGTGTTGATGTTATTTTTTGATGTTATCGCTGATACCATACTTTACAATGTCCATGTTACTTCAATGTTGCCAGTATATAATTATTATGTTGCCAGTGTAGTGTGTCCATTGTAGGACCGTTAGCCAAATGCTTAAGTTTTAATGTACATGTTATAACTTTTGGCCTTCTGCTTTTACTGTTCAATTGTTTAGCTGAACGTACATATGCTAAAATCAACAGTAATATATTTTAATTATTTCAATTATTAAAAAAAAAATTAAACTTGGGGCTTTTGTCGCACATGTTTTTTCTTAATATTTCAAGCTAGTGTACCTACTTAGGAAACTTAAATGTAAATGTAATCGATGTTGTGATTATAAATGATTTGGTTATACACTGAACACAAATTTAAAAAAAAACACTATATAACTGTTGTTTGTTATGTCGTGTACCTGTCTGTTATTTAGTTATTAAGTTATCTTGTTTTCTGAGTTTGCGCTAGCAGTATAATGCGCTAGCAGTATAAATCATTATGTTTTACTAATAGAACTGAATCTCTTGCGCTTATTTCCTTTGTAGAATAAGTAATGTTTCAGTTTGAAACCTTTGAAGTTAACAAACCGTAGTGTCTTAAGAACAGAACCAATACTGTGGTGTCTTAAAAAGTCAACGAACCAGTATCATGACGTCTTAAATGTCAAATAACCAGTACTGTGGTGTCTTAATAGTCAACGAACCATACCATGGCGTCCTAAAAGTTAAATAACCAGTACCATGACTTCGTAAAAGTTAAAAAAACAGCACCATAACGTCGTAAAAGTTAAATAACCAGCACCATGACGTCGTAAAATTTAAAAAACCACCACCATGATGTCGTTAAAGTTAAATAACCAGTTCCGTGACAACGCAAAAGTTAAATGACCAGTACCATGGCGTCGTAAAAGTTAAATAACCAGCACCATGACGTTGTAAAAGTTAAAAAACCACCACCATGACGTCGTAAAAGTTAAATAACCAGTTCCGTGACAACGCAAAAGTTGAATAACCAGTACCATGGCGTCGTAAAAGTTAAATAACCAGCACAATGACGTCGTAAAAGTTAAAAAAACCCACCACCATGACGTCGTAAAAGTTAAATAACCAGTTCCGTGACAACGCAAAAGTTAAATAACCAGTACCATGGCGTCGTAAAAGTTAAATTACCAGTACCATGATGTCGTTGAAGTTAAATAACCAGTACTGTGGTGTACTCAAAGCAAACGAACCACTACCATGACGTCTTAAAAGTAAAAAAAACAGTACTGTGGTGTATTCAAAGTTAAATAACCAGTACTGTGGCGTCTTAAAAGTTAACAAACCAGTACCATGACGTCTTAAAAGTTAAAGAACCAGTAATGGGTTGTCTTAAATGTTAAATAACTAGTACCATAACGACTTAAAAGTTAAAGAACCATAACTGTGGCGTCTTAAAAGTTAAAGACGATCTACAAAAAAAAATAATTAATTTCTCCGTTTGCTTCATTATTTCTTTATTGTTTATAGGTTACATTATACTAATTTCAATCAATAAATATAAATCTGTGTAAGTCATTAAGTTCCAGTCAATGGTTAAAAGTTCACAAAGCATTATAATTATCAAAACCACACGTTTAAAATGTACTGCCGAACAAATTCGTTAAAAAGAAAGATCCATTAAATATCTTCATTATATTTTGGCAATTGATACGTTGTTTACGTAAACACGAAAAAGTCTACACAGATACCATATTTAAAGTCCAATGTTTCCCAAACAAAGTCGGTTACCCATTCGTTTTATTAATGTTTCGATGTAAGTGTACATTGGTGCATGTATGTGCGAAAATAAAATAAAATCTGTAGTTTGGAACAAAACAATTGATGAATAATAAATGACGTTTCAAAAGGTATTATTAATACCCATTTGACCTACTTAAATGTCCAACCAAATTCATTATTTTAACAGTAAATATAAGTAAATCGTTTTTTATTATCAAAATACACTTGTATATTGCCAAATAAGACATGTGAAAACATATCAGTTGAAAGAACCATAAACTTATCTGAAAAAAGTTCTCCTACATATACTTAAAATATTGAAAACAAAATCAAAACTGAAAAAGTTGCTTCGGCAGGTACCGTATTCAAAACCTAATATTTCCGGACAAAGGCCGGTGTCCCCTATTTTTTAACACTGTTTTAGTTTTAGTATACAATGACACATGTATATGGAATTTTTAACAAAATCTGTCGTTTGGAACAAAAGATATTCGAATATTTGATTATCAATTGATGTTTTCAAAGGTATATTAAATGCATAATTAACCTCATTAAGTTTCCATCAAAAGTCATTTTCTAAATGGTAACTATAGATAAAGGGCGTTTTATCATTAAACTGCACTTGGATATTGCCAAACGAAAGATTAAAACAAAGATGCATTTTAAAATCTCCGTCCTTGTTTCAAAATGAACGCTTTATACAATTGAACATTGCTAGTCACACAAACTGAAAAAAAGGCTTCGACAGGTATCGTATTTAAAACCCAATATTTCCGGAACAAGTCCGTGGACCACTATTTTTTTAAGACTGTTTTAGTTTTAGGATACATTGACACATGTTGGTGCACTTTTTTAACAAAATCTGTCGTTCGAAAAGAAATGGACGAAATTGTTGCGAACGTCTTTAAATAACAAGTACAATGGCGTCGTAAAAGTTAAAGAACTAGTACCGCGGTGTCTTCAAAGCCAACGAACCAGTGTCATGACGTCGTAAAAGTTAAAGAACTAGTACTGTGGTGACTTCAAAGCCAACGAACCAGTGTCATGACGTCGTAAAAGTTAAAGAACTAGTACTGTGGTGTGTTCAAAGCCAACGAACCAGTGTCATGACGTCGTAAAATTTAAGAACCAGTACCGCGGTGTCTTCAAAGCCAACGAACCAGTGTCATGACGTCGTAAAAGTTAAAGAACCAGTACTGTGGTGTCTTCAAAGCCAACGAACCAGTGTCATGACGTCGAAAAAGTTAAAGAACCAGTACCGTGGTGTCTTGAAAGCCAACGAACCAGTGTCATGACGTCTTAAAAGTTAAACAACCAGTACTGTGCAGTCTTAAAAGTTAAATAACCAGTACTGTGCAGTCTTACAAGTTAAATAACCAGTACCATAACGGCTTAAAAGTTAAACAACCAGTACTGTGCCGTCCTAAAGGTAAAAGAAGCAGTACTGTTGCTTCTATTTTAAAATATAGAAATGGACTTATATATTATAAATTGTACGCAATTTGTTAAATGCTAACAAATTGAAAGGCATTTGCTGAATTTGAAAAAAAACATGCTGTCAAATGTAGAGACTTCGTTGGCATTGGTTAAATAATCATTAATTGTAGAGAATTTGTTTTTATTTCACCGCAATAACTAGCACTAACAATGAGAATGCTCGTCTAATATTGACATTTTGATAGTCTCAGAATCAAACAGAATACAATAAACATGGAAACGGTCTTCCGACGTGAAATTTTGCGGATACGTATGCTGATACGGATCCGTATAAGGATACGAACACATGCATTTCCTTCGAAAAATTATTTATTCGTTGAATTTCCACGTTTCTTTTATATGCTTGGAAATACATTTTTCAAGGATTGTGTTACGCTGAGTATTATAAGTTGTTTAAACTATTATTTGAATGAGTCAAACAACTCTTTAGCAAAACACGAGACAATTTTACCAGCTTTTTTAGCAATATTTACAGTTCAAACTTTCGAAAATGTAAATGAAGCAAACTTAAAACATGCTATTATTATAATCTTCTTTCCTGGCAAGTAGAAAAGTCCTTAAAATGTGCTCGATTTTTTTATAGAATATTTGTATGAATCCAATGGTAATCGGCATACGTCGTAATATATTATCTTTCTAGAAACTAACTCCCGTATCCAGTTGCTTAATTATACAATTTTGTAACGACCGTTAACATTTGCACAAGTGTTCTATGTTTGTATGTATTTAACTTTATTTGAAGGAATCATCGTTTTTTCATAAAACAATTATAACAGAAAAGTTTCACATAAAAAGTTTGAAAACTAATATACATATGTATAATATTGGTACTGTTTATAAGACGTTATCGCGATTCGACATTCCAGTTACATTTAGTGCTTAGAGCGGTAGAAAAAAAGCAACAAATACTTATTGGGAATATGTGTTAATACTATTTCTACAAAAAAACGATAAAGAAGCATTCTTTATTCGATCACAGTTTATAAGACAGCTGATCTATAAGATTGAAAAAAGATCTATCAAAGCGAGATAATTACCAATAATATTTACTGGGTTGCCTCACTGTGACAATCAACTTGTTCAACAACTTCAAAAACATTTTCTTTCAATGTAACGATGGTTATTCGGGAATTTGAAGAAATTATTAATTATTTTTGTTCATAGTGGGCCAAAACTGGTATAATTTTAATAGTGTAAGCTCGAGAATAATAGAAACTAAAATGCAAAAATTAATAACGACCAGTCATATCACGCGTCGAAACGCGGTAACCATAGCAACAAACATCCAACAAACCATATTCATTTACTCGCATGAGTACAAAATGCAAATAGATATAACTGTCTTTATATAACCGTGACGTCATCTTATAAAGGTGATGCATTCACACAGTTTAAAATCGCATCAGCAGTACCAACGCAGTGATCATAACAAAGCCGCTCGAGGCTGTGCAAAAACCGGCGTTATCCTGGGAGCCACTTCCTGTTCGGCCGCTCGATGCTTCACTGCCGCTACTTCCGCCTCCCGAAATTCCACCGCCATTACTTCCGTTTGACTGGGAACCGCTTCCATTAGATCCACTGCCAGATGTACCGTTTCCATTAGATCCACTGCCAGATGTACCGTTGCCATTAGATCCACTGCCAGATGTACCGCTACCATTAGATTCAGTGCCAGATGTACCGCTTCCATTAAATCCACTGCCAGATGTACCGCTACCATTAGATCAACTGCCAGATGTCCCGCTGCCATTAGATCCACTGCCAGATGTACAGTTTCCATATGATCCACTTCCAGATGTCCCTCTTCCATTAGATCCACTGCCAGATGTTCCGCTTCCATTAGATCCACTGCCTGATGTACCGCTTCCATTAGATCCACTGCCGGATGTCCCGCTTCCATTAAATCCACTGCCATTCGTTCCATTACCAGATATTCCGTTACCAATATTT